>CM055104.1:23234284-23696784 GCA_029204225.1 Diphasiastrum complanatum | reverse complement strand
ATAAGAGAGAGAGGTTCTTCCAAAACGTCATCAAAATTGGGTGGTGGTTCGTCGTGTGTATCCAATTCAACAATATCTTTTCCTTCAAATACACGTCGTTTTCTTGCATTAAGTTGGATCACATACCACCATCTTGGGTCTATTCGATATGGATGGAATATAATCTGCCAAAAAAAAAAAATTAAGTTAGTCTTATAAGATTGATACATAAATAATTGGATTGCGAATATTAATGACATTGAAATTTTAGAGTCTCACTTGTTCGCAATGTCGTGGCAATACTAAAGTGTCATGAGAGTCCATCGATATACATTTTGTTGAGTTGATTTGAAAAAAACTTTGAGTTATCATTTCTAATCGTGGCATTGCTTCCACGATAGATGACCTTAAACCATTTTACGTCAAAAAAAAAGTATTTGTCGTTAGTCTCGTAATTGACTTCATAAATATGTTGCAATGTGCCGACATAGTCTAGGTCGTCCGAAATGACATTACGTTCCCTCACACTAGAACGACTGTCTTGTTGAAAGTTGGCCATTATACCACAATCATATGTACGTTGCTTGTTGTCAACTCTCTCAACACGGTACTGGTGTCCATATTGTGAAGAATTGAAAAAGATTATCTATGTTAGATATAGGGGTCTTATGTTTTTTACATCAAGCATCTAGGTGTAGGATGTTGATAGGAATAAATTTGACATAGATGGCAAATTATGCATTTCCACTTGTAATGCCACTATTGAGCCAAAATAGAGTAAGAGGCTAAACACTTGCTAATTAGAGTTTAGAGAAGTGTAAAGTTTTTGTTTGATGAATTCCAAGAGGTCCAATAGGATATAGAGGTGGAACCTTGTGAGGTCCAATAGGAAATTGAGGTGTGCTTGAATATAGTCCAATAGAATTAAGAGGTGCATAGATCAATGATCCAATAGGATCAAGAGGTGACAAAATATGGTCCAATCATAGTTAAGCATAGTGGTAGCTCGTGGACCTACTAGTATCATTGTACTCCTCATTTTGAAGTTAATTGATTTGGTGATTTCATGGATTTTGTGAGTTATTGGATTTCTAGCTTTCTCTCTCTACCCGAGAGCTCTTGATGCATTTTCTCTCTCTACCCGAGGAGAGCAGCTTGTTTTTACTTAGATTATTTTTTGAATACTTCCCACACGTGTGAGTGAGAGTTGGAAGTGATTGAATGCATGTAGTAGTGTGTTTTTGCCATAGGATTCAAGATTGATCTCGAATCTCAATCTAGTCTTGATCTTGGTGCATCTACACACCTTAGGAGATCACAAGTACATGTAGTGGACAGTCTACACGTGTGAAATTCAACATGGTATCAGAGCCTACCTAAGGTTACCATGCATTTTGATCCATCTAAGTGAAAAATTTTTCATCAATCTTGAGCTAGAAGTTGTCAAGGCCCATTTTCCTAGCTATCTTGTTCAATCTTGGATCAAAAGAGATCAAAAGGACATTGATTGGGTCTGACCTGGTACTGTACAGAATCAGGTGCTCAGACACTTGTGAGGAACATCCAATTTCAGTTTGGAAGTTCTCTCTCATGTTTGATCCATTTATCTTGCTTGATATCTTGTTTTGAAGCTATTTTTGTCTAGTTTCTGTTGCAATCAGTTTCATTCCATTTGGTTGAGCCAATCAAAAGTTATAAGCTTTTGAAGAGGGTTAGGTAGGGCACCTAGACCTGGGTGGACACATTTGGTTTGGTCAAGAGATTGCTTGGTTGATCCAAAATCACAGTTGTATGCTTGCCAATCTCATCTATATGTGATCTAGGCACTGTTTTGAGATCTTAGCCATTTTGTTTCATGCAATATCATTGTATTTGAGTTAAATTTGGTTTCTTAGTGTATTTCACACGTGCTAAGAGTGTTAGATCCTAACTTTGCCTATACTCCATCATTTGATGTGAAATAGATCTTGTTTTAGAGAGATTTGAGTAGCTAGTGAGAATCAATTCACAAATTGTTGTAAGATCTTTCATAGGAGGAGATAGTACTCAATTATTGGATCCTATTGAAAGTGTGTAACAACATTTATTGTTCATCATTTGAGTTTTCTTCACTTCAAATGTCTTCAATGGGTTCATCCTTGTTGGAACCAAGTGAAAGATTGACCACAAATGAGGATGGAGTCCATCTTGATCCTTCAAGACGTGATGGACATAGTTCTTGGCCTTGAAGAAGAACCACAAGTTTTTCAAGAGGTTCAAAAATACAAAAAGAGAGCTAGGATGCCTCTCCACTACATTAAGATGAATGTCTCTAATGAGATATTGAGGGTGATAGGTACTTGTACAACAGCCAAAGAAGCTTGGGATTGTCTCAAGACTATCTATGAGGCTAAGAATACCTCTAGGCTTCTCACTCTTAGGAATCAAATCTTTCAAAGTAGCCAAACGAGTGATGAGAGTGCATCTAGTTATGTTTTGAGAGTAAAAGATATTCATAGAGAGCTTGCTTGCATTGGTGATTCCATCAATCAAAATGAGCTAGTTCAAGTCATTCTCAATGGCTTGAGAAGTGAATTTGATAACCTTGTTCAATCTTATGCCATTAAGGAGGAGCTACCAAGTTTGGAGGCTCTCCAAAGTGTGCTAATTTCAGAAGAATCAAGACAAGAATACAAGCTCTTGAGGATGGACAAGCTTTCTCTCACTCATAATGATGGCAAAGCTCTCTTTGCCAAGGATAAGCACAAAGAGAGGAGCAAGAACCAACATGAACAATCCTCAAGCAAGGACAAAGTCAAATCCAAAGACAAAGATGAGGAGGAAGATGATTCCTCTAATGCTTCATCATCCAAGCTCAAGAAGAAGAAGAAGATCAAGTGCTTTTATTGTGGCAAGAAAGGTCATTATGCCACCAATTGCTTCAAAAAGAAGAATCAACTCAAGCAAGCCAATATTACCAATGAGAAAGAAGACACTATTGTGGTCTCTAGTTTCTCATCTACTCCTTTCAAGAAGGACGGCCTATGGTATATTGATAGTGGAGCCTCTTCACATATGTGTAGCTCCAAGGACTCTTTCTCTTCTATTGCACCTTATGATGGAGTGAAGAAATCAATATACACCGCAAATGATTTTGAATGTCCTATTGAAGGCATAGGGAACATTCCCTTGAAGCTTGCATCCTCTAAAGTTCTTTCTCTCTCTAGAGTTCTTTATGTACCTAAGCTTACCAAGAATCTTATTAGTGTTGGCCAATTGCTTGATAATGGCCTTGATGTAAAATTCAATGTTGATACTTGCACTATCAAGAAGAATGATGAGATACTTGCATTAGGATCTAGATTTGGTGGCATCTATAAACTAGATCCAAATGAGTATGTGAATGCTTGTAATGTTGCTCTTGTGAACAAGCTCTCTATGGAGGAATTATGGCATAGGAGGTTGGGACATCCCAACTACAAATCCATGCTCTCTATGATCAAAGAGTCCAAAGCTATTGGCTTGCCAAAGTCATTCTCCAAGAAGATCAAGCCTTGTGAGGCTTGTGCTATTGCTAAATCTCACAAAAAGCCATTTACAAGATCTTCTATCAAAAGCAAGCATCCTTTGGAGTTAATCCACTCGGATGTGCATTTCTCATCAACTACAAGCAAGGGAGGAGCCACTTGTTTTGTTACTTTCATTGATGATTACACAAGATTCACTTGGATATATCTTCTTGCTTCAAAATCTATGGTGTTTGATCATTTCCTTATTTTCAAAGCTTATGTAGAGAAGCAATTCTCATTCAAGATTAAAGCTCTTAGAAGTGATGGAGGTGGTGAATATATCTCCAATAAATTTCAAGATTTTTGTGAGCTTGAAGGCATTAAAAGAGAGTTTTCTTGTGCCTACTCTCCATCTCAAAATGGAGTGGCCGAGAGAAAGAATAGATCTCTATGTGAATGTGCAAAATCTATGAGAATTGAGGCATCTTTGCCCAAAGATTTTTGGGGAGAAGCCATTAATTGTGCAAATTATCTTTGCAATAGGCTCCCACATATAGCTCTTGGAGGAAAGTCACCATATGAAATCTTATTTTTGAAGAAGCCTAAGGTTGATCACCTTAGAGTTTTTGGATGCTTATGCTTTGTCCATATGCGCTTGGAAACAAGGAAGAAGGAAGATCCTAGTGCATGCAAAGGGATCATGGTTGGATACTCATCTACCAAGAAGGCCTATAGAGTCTTTATACTCTCTACTTCTCAAGTTATTGAAAGTAGAGATGTTGTCTTTCATGAAGATCAACACTCATCATTTGAAGAGGCCGCGATCAAGAAATCTATGGATGCATCATCAATTATTGATTTTGAAGACAATCATGATGTGATGGGGTCGAGATTTGAAGAAGACTCTCCTCAGATTTTTTCACCAAGAAGATCCATGAGAGATAGATCCGAGCCTAAGAGGCTCTCATATGTTGACAAAGGCAAACAAGTGGATCTTGATTCCACTAATTATGTTTTTTATGTCTCTCATGAAGAGCCAAAGAATGTACAAGAGGCACTCAATACCAAGGAGTGGTATGATGCCATGAAGCAAGAGTATGATGCATTGATCACCAACAATACTTGGGAGCTTGTGGATCCTCCATCCAACAAGCATGTGATTGGTTGCAAGTGGGTATTTCGGATCAAGTTCAATCATGATGGCACCATCAACAAGCATAAAGCAAGATTATGTGCCAAAGGATTTGCTCAAATCCATGGTCTTGATTATGAGGAGACCTTTGCACCCGTTGCAAAGATGGTGATAATAAGAATTCTTATTTCTCTTGCTTGTTTTTTCAAGTGGAAGGTGTTCCAATTAGAAAAATGGTTATCTTGAGGAGGAGATCTATATGGAACAACCTCAAGGATTCATCAAGGATGAGTCCAAAGTGTGCTTGCTCTTCAAAAGTCTTTATGGACTCAAGCAAGCACCAAGATCATGGTATTCAAGACTTAACTCTTTTCTTATCTCACTAGGATTTACTCTTAGTGACTATGATCCTTCCATGTATCTAAAGTTTGTTGATAGCAATATTGTCATTCTTCTAATTTATGTTGATGACATTATTCTTTGTGGAAGTTGTATTAAGCTAGTTGATGAAACCAAGCTAGCACTTGGATGTGAGTTTAAAATGTAAGATCTAGGAAAGATACATTACATCCTAGGCCTAGAAATTGATTTTTATGAAAATCATGTCTTTATATGCCAATCTAGATATGCTCACTCTATGTTGAAAAAATTTCATATGGAAAATTCTAAGAGCATAGATACTCCAATGGAGCAAATTGTAAAAGATCCTAATAAAGGTGATGAAAGATCCTTTGAGGACATCACACTTTTTAGGAGTCTTGTAGGCTCCTTGATTTGGCTTGCCATTACTAGGCCCGATCTTGGTTTTTGTGTGCACAAATTGAGTCAATTTATGCAATATCCTAAGATCCATCATTGGAAGATGGCCAAGAGGATTCTAAGATATGTATCTTCATCTTGTGATTATGGTCTACTCTATAAAAGTGAAGATCTATCCATTATTGGCTACTCGGATTCGGACTTTGCAAGTGACAAGATGGATCGAAAGTCTATTAGTGCATACACTATCTTTCTTGGAGGCAATCTAATATCTTGGCTTTCCAAAAAGCAAGATACTATATCTCTCTCTTCATGTGAGGCCGAGTACAAAGCACTCACTACAACTACCAAAGAAGTGCTTTGGATCAAGAGGTTATTAATGGAACTAAAGTGCATCAAGGAGGATGATCTACCAATGATCAAGTGTGATAACATCTCGGCCCAAGCTCTTGCCAATAATCCCATATTTCATGCAAGAAGCAAGCACATAGAAGTGGCACACCATTTTGTGAGAGAAAATCTTATTGGAGGAGAAATCTATTTGGAGCATGTCAACTCGTCCTCTTGTATTGCCGATCTACTCACCAAGCCTTTGAGCAAAAGTGCTTTCATCAAGCATAGATCTAATCTTGGAGTTATATCAAGATCAATGCTCAAATCTTCATAGATAATTTTTTAGGAGGAGTGTGAAGAATTGAAAAAAATTATCTATGTTAGATATAGGGGTCTTATGTTTTTTACATCAAGCATCTAGGTGTAGGATGTTGATAGGAATAAATTTGGCATAGATGGCAAATTATGCATTTCCACTTGTAATGCCACTATTGAGCCAAAATAGAGTAAGAGGCTAAACACTTGCTAATTAGAGTGTAGACAAGTGTAAAGTTTTTGTTTGATGAATTCCAAGAGGTCCAATAGGATATAGAGGTGGAACCTTGTGAGGTCCAATAGGAAATTGAGGTGTGCTTGAATATAGTCCAATAGAATTAAGAGGTGCATAGATCAATGATCCAATAGGATCAAGAGGTGACAAAATATGGTCCAATCATAGTTAAGCATAGTGGTAGCTCGTGGACCTACTAGTATCATTGTACTCCTCATTTTGAAGTTAATTGATTTGGTGATTTTATGGATTTTGTGAGTTATTGGATTTCTAGCTTTCTCTCTCTACCCGAGAGCTCTTGATGCATTTTCTCTCTCTACCCGAGGAGAGTAGCTTGTTTTTACTTAGATTATTTTTTGAATACTTCCCACACGTGTGAGTGAGAGTTGGAAGTGATTGAATGCATGTAGTAGTGTGTTTTTGCCATAGGATTCAAGATTGATCTTGAATCTCAATCTAGTCTTGATCTTGGTGCATCTACACACTTTAGGAGATCACAAGTACATGTAGTGGATAGTCCACACATGTGAAATTCAACACATATTCCCACATGGCAGTGTATGATGTATACTAAAACACAAAAAAAAATACAGTGCAATTAAAACTCTTTTAATTGAGGTGAAAGTCTTTTTTGCACACCATTTCCTTGTGGTACTTCACCCTTAACACGTTCATCTTCTTCTTCACACCACATTTTTGGACTTGCAAGATGCAATTGTGAGATTATTTCGGTGATATAAAACAAAGATTCTTGTACAAGCCAACTTTCTACAATGCTACCTTCTGGCCTTGCCTTTTGTCTCACAAAGCCCTTCAAAACTTTCATAAAGCACTCAAGGTAGAACATCCATCTCGTGTGCACAGGTCCTGCAATTGATACTTCTTCGACCAAATGCACTAGAAGATGAACTTGTATATCCAAAAAGGAAGTTGGAAAATCTCTTTCCAACAAACATACCATTTCGATCATTTGGATTTTCATGGAATCCAATTCACTATTTCTTATTTCTTTTGAGGAAATCCACCTGCAAGATTGATAGTACATTAGGTTGTTTAACACATAAAAAAATTGAAATATCACATATTTATACGAGTGCTTAAAAAAATATACAAACCTAATCATTGATGACAAATTGTAAAGTGTATTTCGTACGCCATCGTTGAAGAGACCTCGAATAGAAAGTGGAAGTATGAATTGCAACATCTTATGCCAATCATGTGATTTCAATCCACTTAATTGACCATCTTTGGTAAATGACTTGCATAAAGAATGTGCATAGCCTATTGGAGTTCTCATTTGTTTTATGACATGTTTAACATATGAGAGTTGCCCTTTTGTAAGAATCCACGGCACGCTAGGTAGAATCTCATCTCCACCTTCGGTGTATTGAATCCAATAGGGTCTTTTCACATCGGTCGCTTGTAGATCTTTACGAGCTGCGGAGTTGTCTTTTATGCCAATGATGTGGTTCCATAAGGATTCACCGACGTTTTTGAATATGTTCATAGGATCCAATAGATGGTTTATCAATAAATTCCTCGAATAGGGTAATTTATGAAAAATAGACAATCGGTTCACACCATCAATGGATTCATTCCATGAAGGATTCACCATGCCATTCCGCTAGTCCCATTCATGGGGATGGTGGTGTAGTTAGAGGATTATCTCCTCGCCCTCCAAAAATCGCCTATTCAACCTTTGAATAGGATGATAAGGCGGCAAGTATTTGCGATAATTTTCGTACACCACTTTTTTTAACATATTTGTGCAATGTCGAGCCTCCAAAAGTGGCCCACAAATATAACATGCGTTGTAACCCGATGTGGTTAAACCTGCATAGTTCATAGACCAAATTAAACATAAGCTTAGTTAAATATACTCAAACGTTGAACCCTAAAACGGAATAGATTCATTATATAGATACCTGAACATTCGCTTAAACTGGGGTAGTCATGCATCATCCACATTAAAATTCCACGAACAACAAAGTTCCGTTGTTGTAAAGGTCTCGAGATGTCGTAAGCATGAATACCATTCCAAAGAATGCACAATTCATCGACAAAGGTGCAAGATACACATCCATGTTCTTGGCCTTGTACTTTCCTAGAATCAATAAAGCCAATAACAAGTGTTCCGTTTTAATACTCAACCATGGAGGTAAGTTGTAATTACCGAGCACAACTGGCCATGTGGACCAAGTTGACGCTTGAACGCTAAAAGGATTTACGCCATCCATAGCAAGGCCAAATCTCAAATTACGAGGTTCGTTTTAAACTCGGGCCATTGGTCTTCAATATGTATCCATGCAGGTAAATCACTTGGTACTCGCATCACTTCATCCGTAGATCAATTTTGGGCATGCCAATCCATTAGTTGTGCCAAAGATTTACATTGAAATAAACATTGTAGTCGTGGGATAATTGAAAAATGTCGTAACACTTTTCGTGGCACTTTATCCCCTTGTACGTCATCTCGAAAACGAAGCGTTACACATGGGACATTGAAGCTTTTTTGAATGCTCACCTCTATATAGAACATGGTCTTTAGGACATGCATGTATTGTGTCGTAATCCATTCCAAGCACGGTCATCATCTTTCGTGCTTCTTTTTGTGTTTTAGGTATCACATTTTCTTTCGGAAGTATTCGATGCAACAACCTAAAAAAAGAGCATTGTTAGTTGTTAGAAAAGAAAAAAAAATAACTTAATGTAAATATGCTATAAAGTATAATAGTTGTGTTTAAGTACCCGAATAAAGATGTCACGCTACGATCACTCCATTTGTATGTTTCTTGAAGGTTTAGAATAAAAATTGACATAGCTAGTCTTGGAATGGATGCTCCATGATATAGAGGAATGCCTGCCTCATTATGCGATAGAATCTCATCTTCATCCATCTCAAATTGTTCATGATCTCTGTTTTCATTAGAAGATGCATGCATATCATCATTCTCATTTGTTTCAAAGTAAGATTCAAACATGTTGTGCTTTGTTTCATCATGTTGCACCTCATCATCATAATCATTAGAATAAAGTTGATTATTCTCTTTTCCAATTGTGTTTGCCTCTTCAATTTGTTTCATTCTTTGTTTTCTCATGTCTATCAAAACTTGACGTTAATTGTAACTAAACACGAATGGATCAACTCCGTGGAATGGCATTTGATGTATTGGCTAACACATGAAACAAATTTCATAAGTGACATATATAGATTGACAAAGATTATAATAAAAAACAATCATATAAAATTAACAAACCTCAACGTCTTCCAAATTCGATGGTTGACCTTCTTCTTTTCGTCCAAAACTTCCACAAATGATTTTCAACTATGCGTCTTTCACGCATCTTTTGTCCATCACACTTGAGACATGTGCACCATATTTTATTTTGAAAATAATTTCTCTACAAGAAACAAAGATCAAGTACATATCACTTTAGCACAATATTGTAACTTATATTAACAAAGTTTTAGACGTGTGTATTGCCTTGCATTAGACCCACAACAAAAGGTTGTGAGGGTTCAATGGAATCCATTAGTGAGTCAAAATTTGTACTTTTGAAAATCAAATAATATTTCTCAGTAAATGGAATATTGACTCTATCTCAATTGAAGAGCTTTGGGATTGTCCATAAAAGTTAAATAGTAGTCTTTTATGATTTTTCAACATGTACGACATATATCATGTCCAAGTATTTTTTTCAACTGCTATTTTAATACTCCATAAGGTTTTGGCTCACAAGTCACATGGGCATAAGAAATTCAAACAAAAGAAAATTAATAAATGGTTCAAATCTAGTAATTGAAGTCAAGGCAAAGTGGAAACCAAGGGTGTTTGGCATTTTTCAACAAGGAGTGATTTCAAAATAAAAGCCTAAACGTAAACAACACCACAATCAAAAGTAAGTTTTAACACTGCACCATAATTAACCTCTAGCACGCATATCCACATATATATAGCTTAAATTCAAAATATAAAATGAAATAGTTCACCTATTGTACATGCTAGACACATTGTATTTGATTGAGATGAGAATGAAATATATAGCCACATTTGTCAATATTTGCATAAACTACAATTGTAAAAGGATGAAACTACATGCCAATCATTTAGTAATTGCAACATGTCTTCAAGATGAACTCCAAATACATCACAAAATGAAGGTAATGGATTCAATAGCTTGACTACATAATTTGGAAACAAAAATATCGTTGTTAGTCATGGCTTAATTATGCATAAGACATGGACAACTATGTATTGAAAAAACTCTTTAACAAACTAAGCCTTTTGCATTGTAAAGGCGCATTCTTTTTCTAGTACAATAATAGCAATATCACATTTTATATCAAAGAAAATGCTAGAATTTTATGGTTTTTTTACTAGACTAAATTTTACTTAGACTACTTTGCTAGAATTCCATGGTTTCTACTTAACAATGTTCAAATAAGTGCTTTTGAATTCATGGGTCAACCTTGACTGATTATACCTATATCTAACAGGCTCCATATTGATATTTTTCCATATGTTAGTATGGTCGTATTGGATGTTTAATACAAGCATTCATATGAAAAGTAGTAGGATTTATGATATTGCGCATCCACATTGGAAAATATTGTACTTCACTTTAGTAGAATGCCTTGTTAAAACACAATAGATTACTTAGTGTCATGCTCTTAAATCCTCGTTGTTTGTGTTATTGAATATTATACTTCACTCTAGTAGAATGCCTTGTTAATACACAATAGATTACTTAGTGTCATGCTTTTAAATCCTCGTGTACGTAGATTATTTTTTAATATATAAGAAGATATGACCACTAGTGCACATAAATAAGGAGATTAATGCTTGGCTGCAATTCAAACATTATCAATCAACAAAAGATAAGAGGAGATGTACATTTTAGCTATTTCTTATTATTTGGCTAACAAATTTTCTTTTTTGCTCGAAACTTCTAGTTTTGTGCATTCAAAATCAATGATAGTATCACCAAACTTTTAAATAATTATAGTGCATTTTAGAATCATTTGCCTTAATTTTGATTTTTCACTCTTATATAATAAGAAATAAATAAAATATGAAACTTAACAATTACCCAAGAGTTTCTTTTATCTATGAATTTCACCAAGAAAAAACTTGACTAGTGTGTGATGCTTAAGATATTTTATATTCTAAACTACAAAACATTCTAGAACATATGTATGATTATTCATAGTTGTGGCTGACATACAGTTGATTTTTTAAAATTTGTTTTATAAATATAATAAGGGGAATGAAAATGAGAAACTCAGACCACACTCTTGGATGGAAATATATATTTCAATTGCAACATGCAAAAACATATTAATCTCACTACATCATCGTAATCTAGCCTTTTAGAAACATTTCACCTTGTTTGCTATGTTTGAATTGAAGCAAGCAATGAGTTTCTTACTTCTAAAACCAAGATATTCATGGCATTCACAAACAAGTGTCTTAGTGATTATGTTTGTAGTATTCATTGGCATGCTATTTAATTAAAAAATAGTCTAGCTTGTGAAGAAATGATGTTTGGTAACATCTCTACATTTACAATGAAAAAAGTGAAGATTGTAAAGTCAAATTGTGCATAGCTAACACAATTTGGGCTTGCACGAACATCCCAAAAAATTAACTAACTATATCAATCTTCCTATTTCTCGAGCGAACTTCTTATGAGACCGATAACTTGGGCCAGATTCCTTTTCGAATTTCGTAAGGCTTTTATGGTTGTGGATGACTTGGAAATGTATCTTTGCTTTATTAACTGCAGCAAAGACAACTATTAATTCGACAAGTATGTCCAAGAATTCACATATTTTTTTGGCTAATGTATCACTTTCTGATAAATTTCTTTTTGGTAAAATGACAATTTGTGTTTGAATTGCTCGCCAACTATCAAAATGAGTGTAAGCACAATGTACTCCAAAACCTTGAGGATGGTACATGAGTGTTGAAAGTCTATGATAGTACGGTGGTAGTCTTGCATAAAATGGTACATGGCCAAACGATGTTGAAACAAAAGAATGACAATTAAGAAAATGAGCAAAAAAGTTATTTTGATAAATTAGATCTTGCGGCTTGTCAAAAAAAAAAGAAACTAATGCTAAAGAATTCAGTGTGAAAGTAGACAATCAAAGACAATGTGTTTTCAATACAACAAAATGGTGCCCAAACAGAAGAACAAATCATTCAATGTCGTAACAATGGAATTACCCACATGTAAACCTGAAATTGATTTATTTGAAAACTATGCATGTTATTCCAATTTTAGCACGTTATTTTTCAATCATATCAATTGTTGTGTTATAGACAAAATATCTGAAAAAAATGCACACGTCTTTCTAGATTCAAAAATCACTCACAATCTCATTAATTCTCGGCTTGTGCAACAACTTTGGGTGCCCACCATGGCTATTGACCACTCATATGTGATCCATTTAGCATCGAGGTTGGACACGAAGATATGGGATGTTGAAGTTTCCAATTTGGAGCTTCAGATGCAAGATTATACCCATCGACTTTCATTCCATGTCATTCACATGTATTGTACTAATGTGATTCTAGAATATGAGAGGCTTTTTTATAAATCAAATCCATTAGATATAGATTTCAAAAATCACTCTTTTGGTATTAAAAATCGATAATGATAAATTTGTCTCTATTTTTTAAAGATCATGTATCATTCCTAATGAGCATGATGTGAATGTGTTTTATACTTTTAACACAAAAAATTTCCATTAAGAATGATAAATGTTGTAAGATTTAAAACACATTCTATGATGTTTTGCTTAAGCAACTTTCATATGGTTTATCACCTGTTAGGTTCGTAGACCATAGGATAGAGGTAGTGCCCAATAGACATCCCATTTTTAGACAACCATCTCGGTTTAGTTAGAAGGAAGAAAAGGTTAAGGGTGACTTTGCAAATTGAAATGTACTTTAGGACGGGTCATATCAAGCCAAATAAATCACCTTGGGGAGCGCCCATTTTTATCAAAGTTAAGAAAGACCGAAGTTCCAATTGTGACTTGTCGTGGATTACAAAAGCCTAAATAAAATTACCATTAAAAATAAATAGCCACTTCCTAGGATGGATGATCTTATAGATCGGTTAAGTAGAGCGAAATTCTTTATGAACTTTGAACAAAATATTATTAGATATGGGTGCATCCGGATGATGTATCCAAGACTGGTTTTAGAGCATGATTTGGCCATTTTGAGTTTTTAATGTTACCCTTTGGTTTGACGAATGCTTTTCCAACAAATGATAAACGATCTCTTTCGTCCTTTTAAAAATAAAATTGTCATCGTGTTTCTCGATGACATTTTGGTCTGCAATAGAACTCTAATATAGCATGTAAAACATCTGGGTACTTTCTTAAAGATTGTAAGACACGAAATTGTTTTTGCCACAGAATCTAAGTGTGAACTCTTTAGAATAGAACTACTTTACCTTGGTCATAAAATCATCAACAATGAGCTCAAGATTGATGAGAAAAAGGTAAAGCTAGTAGTTGAATGGCCTATTCTTGAAACCATGCATGAACTCAAGTCATTCTTGAATCGGTGTTGTTTTGAAAGTTTAATTGAGGAATACTTAAAGATTCCCACCTCCCTTAATTAAGTATTAAAGAGAATGAAAAGTCATAAAGGCCTAATCCTCCACTAACATGAAATGAGAAATTAGATGAGAGTTCTGCTCAACTCAAACTTATAATTGTCTCAACTCTTGTTTTGAGAATAGCAAATTTGAATCTCTTTCGTCATTAACATCGCCACATGTGATATGGTTTTTAGAGTTGTGGTATTACAGGAGGGACGACCCCATTGTTGTTAAAAGTAAAAAGCTATCAGATGAGCAAGTAGGATATACTAATAAAGAAAATAACTTTTTTGCGGTGATCCATGCTCTGAAGTCATGGAGACATTACCTATATAGTAGTAAACTCATGGTGAACATAAATTCCCCAACCTTTGAAATATTTTTGTAGTCAAAATAATTTGAGAGGTCGTAAGGCCTGATGAGAAGAACTCATGCATGAATTTGACTTTAAAGTGCGCTGTATCAAAAGAACTACCTATTTTCTGGTGGATGCACTTAGTCAAATCAATGAAGTGAATGAACTGTGCTTAGCACATATTTCTATTTGGCGGAGAGTTCTAATGGATTCATTAAGTGAGACTGAGGTCCAAGGTAATCAATGTGGGGGAAAATTGAAGGGGTTGTTGATATCATCAAGTTTCAGAAGGTAGTCAATTTTTTGCATGGTATAACAATGCTAGAAGTCGTGCCCTCTTGGAAATGAGGGTGCACCCCCTTCAGGGAACGATCCTGGATGCCTCGATGGGGGACAATTGCCCCAACTTTAATTCTAGGGTCATAACTTGATTAGGGGTGAAGTATGTCATGTCCACGATTGGACTGATCTCAAATTAATTTCCCATCAGGAAGTCAATTTCTAGGCCTATATAAACCCGTAAATTAATTATAACTATGAGGCCAAGGGTTCTTATGATATTAAAGTCATAGTTAGTGGTTTAGAGGCCTAATACTCACGATGGTAAATTTGCATGGAACTAGTCACGACTCATAGGGGAGTGGCTTATGTAGCCTAGCTAGGCTGTTGAGGTATCCAAGTTCAATCCAACAACCTTGGAAGGTATAAGTTTACTCATAGGCTTCCCTTGGAGAGAACTTCATTTTGTATGGTAGCTATATGTTGCTGGGTTGACATCTCTCCCTTTGAGTTTTTGTTAGTCCAAAGCTTGGGGGCTAGATCCATTAGATCTAAAATGAAATTTTTTTATAACTGGTCAATAAGTGCTAAATTTTTTATAACTGATCAATGAGTTTACCTTGAATTTCCTTTTACAACTCAACATATCAAACAAGGTCCCAAGGTCCAAAAAAATTAGTTTATATTTTCACTTGAATGTGGCGAGGGGCCCATTTTCCACACAAGGTAAGTATGAAAGAGAAATTTTTCTTAATTTTTCCAAACCAGAGAACTTTGTAAAAATTAGGTACTTGCTTCAGAATCAAATGACAAAACACCGTATTGTTACATTTAGTCAGAATGATTAAATTCTAGGTTAAAGAGTACTGATCAATTATTGACATGAAAATAAAAACCTATGTATTAAAAACTATTTTTCAATATTTGATTCCATCACAATCTCTAAAGATGCTAAAAGGATTGGTTAAAAAAATTGCAATAAATTTCTTGGTAAGGTGATTGAATATTTTCCTACTTTTCCCGCCGGCTAGAAGTTTTCGCCAAGACTTGAAATCCAATTTTTTGGTTTGCCATCATTCGATTGAATAGTCAAAGCTTAACTTCAATTGTTGTCTCTAGATTCCACAAAAGTATAGTTGACATTTTTTGGTAGAAATCATTTAGGCTGATGATTGCCAGTTGTAGGCATCTCAGTTGGTGGATCCGGTTGGTATGGGTTGTAAAAACAGGTCTAACACGATGCAAGTGAGACCTAAGTCACGATAATTATAGAAGAACGGAATATATATAGAATCACTTGTGAATGGAGACTCGAAAAATACCCCAATTTTAAAAACGTTTGCAAGTCATTATTGCTATGTGTAGACGTTTGGTGATCTAGCTAAACTGTGAGTCTCTCGTCTTCATTTTCTACACTCGAGGGTTCCCTTGTCTCCAGGTTCATTATATCTAGCATGGGTTTTGCTATCTCGTTTTGCATGGCAAGCTGCAAGAAAAGAGAAAGTGTAACTTAACTTTAAACAAACCTGCATAAGATCCTCATAAAACAATAATTTGTGAGAGGTCCGTAGGATATTTGAGATCCTATACCGCAAAACTCTACATTCAAAAGAGACAAATAGTTACCATGCTTCACAACATTTGATTTTCCTCCATCAAGATAGATTTCTGTTAGATAAGATCCAGTGATTGTAAACAAATTTATAACCTTATATAGAATCTTCAAGCTTCTATTGTAAATTAGCCTAGAATATATTGTTGAGCATTTCAAACTTGAAATTTTTGAGGTATCGACCATTGCCAAGTTCTAACAAGTCATTAGCAATTCGATCTTGTTACTAATTATCCGTTAGACATTCACAGCTTTAAAGCCATTGATTAGCTAGCAACCAAGTCAACAACTATTTAAGAGGTTGTGCCTTGTTAGCAGAGGTACTCTTAAACCTTGGGAGTCAATGCTCCGTGTTGAGTCATTGGCTAAATAGATTCTTGAGTTCTTGTAGGGTCTACTTTACATCAATTCGCAATTTGCAATTTGCAACTTGCATTGTACAATGTGCAATGTGCAATGTGCAGCTTAATTGAGTTTAAATTTCAAATTTAACTCAATATATTAATCTGAAGTGTCCCTAGGACTTGCCTAATAAATATTTTAAGTTTTCATTTTAAGAAGTAAAAAACTTACATAATATTTGTCAAGAATTTAAAGAATTGATTGACGTTTAATTTATCCAAATTCATAAACCTACAAATTCAAAATAAAGAGATAAAATGTCGAATCTAACAGTTGGCTTGTTTGGGTTTATCTATTTTTTAAAAGCAATGATAAAATCTGTAAGATTGTCTTTTTGATCAACCATACTCACAATTAAGAAGAAATACCTTGGTGCATTTATTCATAGTAAAAACTAGTAGGTACATTGATAAAAAAGATATGTACAACCCGAAGAGGAAGTTTAAGCAAAAGTAAACTCAAAACAAGAGCGAAGCTTGCACTAAAGCTAAGATTAATCCAGATCCTGGCATTAAAAATAAAGGTGCAAAAACTATGATGATGTCAATGGGAGTCTGCCAACTAACTGCAGCAAAGTGAAGAGGTGGTGAGTCGGCTAATAAAAGGAGATGAGATGTAGCAGACCCAGCCACCGTCACCCGTTGCGGGGCAATGGAAATACGGTGTTTGAAAGAAGCCACGAGAATAGAACCAAGAATACCTTGACGCTCTGTCGCTTGATGAGAACACATGCGAAGAAATTCCTCAAAGCATCGATGCAAGGTGCCAGAAGTCTCAATTGCCAGAGGAATGAAAGCATTAATAGGTGCCCGTCGAAGTAGTTTTTTTCCCTCTCTCGTAGTGCCACGCCTGCCTCTTCTCCTGGTGTGAAGGAAGAGCGAGGCAGTAGGTCACCACGCATGGGATCAGCAACAACAACATCTGCCAAAGTACGAAGCCCATCCCGAGAGTGGACAATGTCAACACGCCTGTGGGAAGAGTGGGACGCAGTAGAAGGAATGACATGAGACTACTCTCTGAGGACATCTCTGGCTATAGCGGCCACTGCATCTCTGACAACATCATGTGTAGTTTTGCGCTCACTCCCAGAAGCACAACGGAGGAGGTGGATAGTAAAAGCATCAATAGGGTGACCACGAACACACTTGGAGAGACCCAAGACCGAAGGATGAGGTAGCCCCAAGCAAAGACGAAGAGCAGTGGTGAAGATGGCTGAAGACAACCGAAATGAAAGAATAATAGGCCGAGATGACAACCGCACCTGGACCCGCACATGAAAGAAGTCGAGCTCGATGCAACCCCGAAGGAGCCTCGGAGAGCATGCTGGAAAGGTTTGCTTGTGCACGTGCTCCAAGAGGGTCTGTTGCAGGTGATCCGAGCTGAAAGTGAAGAGTTGCTCAAAATGAGGAAGACATCCTTGGGCAGAGAGGGAGAGCAGCTCTCGCGTAGCGATGAGGAGGTGCTGAAAAGGCATAGAACCGGTATCCACATGAGCAATGCAATCCGCCAAAAGAGGGCGAAAGCCAGAAAGGAACCGAGAAGACAAAGCAAAGCCAACTCCCAAGAAAAGCTGCAGGTGCAGGAGAAACTGTAGAGAGAAGACCCACAACTCCACAAGAAATGGATAATCGAGCCTGGTTCCGAGTTAAAAGGATCTCCACACTATCTAGAGAAACTGGGCCCAAAAGGTGGCCAAAAACATTCATAATAAAGATGTCAAAGAAACAACAAACGATCATTCATCATTCATCTGTTGCCACTTCTCTGGTTACAAAGGCTTCGCAGAAGAATTGTCCTACGCTTGAAGACCCCAAAAAGTGCCATGCAAGGAACACTATGATCATGTAGGATAGGCAATCCAGCTTCTAAAGAGCTTTGTTTGGGACAGTTCACCTCAGGTTATGGGGGGCATTCAGTCACAGGTTTAGTTCCCTAATTCATGAAGCCATGAGCGCTAAATGAATAGAGTACTTTTAGCAGGAAGATAACTGGACTGAAAGGGCATGGTTGGCTAAGTCAGCCTTTCAAGCTGTCTCTCCAGCTCACCTTAATGCAATGTAGTCGCCCTATTCTCTTGATTGTTTGTGAACCTGCCTCCAGTAAACCACAATACCCTGACCTCCGATCTTCGTTGGAACGGGCTATAGCTGCACCGCACGACCTGTATTTTGGATATTTAATCTAAGAAAAAGGATATCACAAGTTTTCCTCTCATTCAAATTTGCACATCTGACGGGAGCTCTTGACAAGGAAGGCCACTCATCGGCTCTTTTCACTGCCTCAACATATTACAAGAGGGAATCACACTAGCAGACATATTTCAAGATGGAGTCGGAGTCACAGCAAGCACTGACTTCTTCTGCAAATGTCCGCTCAAAGATTTGTGCACCTCTGATCCCTACACGCCCCTTACAAATCTTTCAATAGCCAGATTAGACTTGGGCAGAGTAATCTCAGAGTTGGATCCACCTGATTCGACCTCCACAAATTGCCTCTTATGAACTGTTTCTAGTAGGTCAGGGCATATTCTAATGTGGCAACAACCTCGTTAAGTTCACATTAACCAAACATGCTTACTGCAGCTGGGCCAGCAGTCCACCCTTACCACTCACTGCTTCTTGTTAACATTTATCTAAAGTGGGCTTCTCTTCTTGAGAGAGAGAATGCCATGAACTTAACAATCTCACAAATTCAAGGGTAGCCTCTAGAACGTGCTTCCATGAGGTAATTGTGCATGTTCTGATCATTTCGGAGTCTCAACTTGTATTCTTATATTCTCTCGAATTGTAGCTCCTCTTCAGTATCAGATCAATTACATGAGACAGACCAAGCTTTTCCATCTATTCTATATAAAAACCAGCTGTTTCTCACTCAAAACACACAGATAGATGAAATACCATATACCTTTTTACTTAGATCATTGATCTGGTGAAGCAGAACCTTATCCTGCAAACCAACGACAGAATCATATTCACTTGTATTGATCCTGATGAGTCCAGAGAGCAAAAGACTTGCAAAACTGTGAAATTCCACTGAAACAATAGGAAAATTCTTATATTCTTTCATTGGAAAGTCCAAACCTTTGTATTTATATTACCTTCTTCAAACGGACACGATTTACTGCTACATCAAGCTGTTCTTCGAGTTCCTCCAGTTCGTTCAGATTCAGAAACAACAGATCCTCACCTAGCATATGCCTGTGGAAAGAGCTTACTTAATCCAGGGAAAACTTTATCTGTCTGTTTCATAAGTGGCGAGCCTGTGAGAGCTTCATTTCCTCTGCTTGAGGTCAGGTATTCTACTACAATATTTCATCTCACAAATAAAGACGTACAAATGAAATAAAATCTTATTTGTTCAAGCTACATGATTTCTTAACAGATTGTTATAGCCTTGATCCAACTCCTTGAGTATTTCCGTTTGCCGACTCCGATACTAGCAGACAAACATTCAAGTGAATTTTTCAAAGTGAGCAAGCTATATTCACTCATTCTCTGGAACCCTTTCGTGGACTTAAGCAAGCAGCCATGCCTACATGCTTGACATACAGAAATCACACATCTTATTTACCTGGAAAACATCCAAAATAAAGACAATGGCCTAGAAGGAAAACCTTTTAGTCAACTAGCCTATGCATTTCTGTATTCTGATTCTTGTGCAGGTCTGTAGTTGACTTATGTCTCTCTCACCTCAAGATCATGACACGTCCACAGAAAATCTAGTGTACCTATCCAAAATTTCTTTCATACTGGCAAACATGCCTTCAACATGCAGCAAACACACGATGTCTTAAAAACTACAGAACAATTACACAACAACAGTGTCAATCTTGAAAAGGATGAGAGAGGTAACGAGAAATGTGAAACAAGAAATAACAGACAAACGAATTGAAGAAACCAAGAAGCATATGACACATGAGTTAACGTAAAAATTCTAACATTTCAAAGTAAGTGCTCCAAACTTTCACAATTACTTTTTATCAATCAAGATGCCAACCATTGTCTTGGCAACTTGATGAATGTATTTTCTCACCATTGTGTTAAGGTTTTGAATTGGATTTAATGCATATAGCATCTGTTACAAATAAATATTTATTTGCACCCCTAATTTTGGTTTGGCCATGCCTGCGCTATTAGCCTATTTACGGCCCATTTCCATATTCAGTATATCAGTCCTGGATTACATGGAGCGACTTAAAAAAGACCCTATCTGCCCGACTTGTAAACTCGGGTAGCAAAGTACGATAAGACTCAATTTTTTTAAACAATAAAGGAAAAAAAAAAAAGAGAATAAAGACTATGAGAGGAGTCAAGAAAACTTCAAAATTAAAGTGTTTTGACAATTAATGATATTTTAAGTTTTAAAAAAAAAACACCTTAAGATAATATGATGTTTTAAGTTGAAAACAAAACACCTTAAGTTAACAACGGGGGGAGGGGGGTTGCGGAAGGGAGCCGCAAGCCCTTCGAGGCATAGTGTTGTAAAGCTACCTTTACAAGCTTTACTTCTGGCGACAATCGCATCAGCATTGTCCCCGGCGCCAACATCGCCACTGCTGCTCCCGGCGCCAATGCCGCTCCTGGCGCCACTGTGACCATAATTCAGTCGGCGCCAAGTTCCTATGGCTGAAAAACTTTGATCGGTTCCAGGGAAGTCCAGAGAGCTCGAATCGATGTGCAATCACCTCACACGATCTAGGCATGATTAAAGGAAACCTGGGGATCAATAAATTCTAGAGAAAGAAAATAACTTTCTAGAGAGAAAATCCTAGAGAGAGAAAACATGCTGTACCAGCCTGGGCAGAGCACTTGGTATGAGGAGAGGGGCGAGCCGCGAATCCGACCAATACTATAGGGGAATGCGGGTTGCGACTCAGGGCGAGCTCCGATACTATAGGGGAATGCGGGTTGCGACTCAGTTTCCCTTGCTGGAATGTTGTCCTGGTGCCCGCCTTGGCATGCCAGCGCCCCGGAGATAGGGTCGATCACACACTTGAAACATAACCTTCTCAGATTTATTAATAAAGTGGGATTTTTCTCAACCTAACTCTGATTACCTTCTGGGTTTCAATCTTCAGTAAAAGCGCCAGTTGTAAGGCCGCTTCAAACTTTTTGATCTGGCACATAGCTGAGGGTCGTATCCCGGGACGCCAGCGGTATGTCGTCGGGACCATTTGGTCCGAGGCGCCAGCGATATGCTGTCGGGACAATTCGGTCCAGGAACTGGTTGTCTTCATATCTGTCGCGGTTTATGGTTCTGAGTGTTCCTTGCATAAACGTAAATGGGTTAAGCTCTTGGGGAACGGGCTCTAATCTATCGGCTGAGTTGGATGGCTTGCTTGGGTGGAAGTTACCTGTTTATGACTGTCCAGTCTGGCGTGGCGCCAGGTTGGCTTCCAGCGCTCGTGATGAAGCTTTGAGTTGGTTAAGTCTGATGTAAGTCGGATGACTTGCTTGGAATGGATGTTACTCGTTTGTAACGAAGCTTCGAGCTAGTTAAGTTTGATGTATGTCGGGCGGCTTGCTTGGAGGGAAGTCACCCACATCTGGACCCCCAATTTGGCATGGCACCAGGTTGGATCTCAATGTTGGTTTCCGAACTTCAAGTTGGTTAAGTCTTATCGTTGTTGGCGAGTTGGTTGCTTGTATGTCAAGTGGATTTGGACGGCAAGAGTTGGAAGCTAAGAAGCTAAGTCGTGGTTCCCGGCTCCCTTTGGGATCCCTGCGCTACATGTGGTATGCATCAGAGCCGACTGGCTGGTCAGCTCTGCGGATCTCATGGAAATGGCCATTGTTTGGGGTTCATTAGGACAATTGTCAGTGCAAGGTGATGCCCACGGTGTAAGCACGGGTGCGTCCACGGTCAGGGTGGTCGGCAGAATGGGGGACTTGATGAGTCAAAGTGTTGCCCTCGAGGTGTAAGCACGGTCAGTTTCCGCGGTTCGGGCCTGGCGGTGTATGCACATAAGACAGATGAGGCAAAGTGCTGCCTAGGTAGGTGAAAGCATGGTCTGTGCCTTGTGGGGTGCGGGGCAGCATATTTGAACTGTACGGGTTAACCATTGATACAGAAATGCTGCTCAAATTCAGGTGTAAAGCATGTGTGGTTAGCTGCCGGTGCGGGATAGCTGCCGATCGTTTAGCTATAAGGGCTATCGACCAAATTTGGTGGGGCGTGACTGAGGCAATGTGCTGCTTAGTGGTGAAAGCACGGATAGTTGGATGGGTGTTCTTTGTGGGCTGTTTCTGTGATCGATCTATATGGGCGCGGCCAGGCAAAGGTCCTTTGGCAGGGCTATCTCAAAGGGGGAGACCTTGTCTTTGTAACCTGTTAGTAATCTTGCCTGAGTGTCTTGCTTGTATGTATTTGTGGTGAGTCTTAGTACTCATGCTTGGCCTGGTTTGCATGATTGCTTGTGATACAAGGAGCTGATGGCTCGAGAAGGAACCTTTCTTTTGTAGGCTGATACCATCAAACAAAGAGGACTACAAAATCTGTGGGGCGGATTCGCAGTTCAAGTACTTGCACGTGAACGACAACGAAACGACTCGATGTTTGCAAGGATGGATGGCTAGCATGTTACTTGTTTCATTTGCGACAACGCCCACCAAACGCAAGTAGGAAGTCAAAAGTTGGAAAGGGCAATTTCAGGGGAGATCTTCTATGGAGCAGTTGGTCTTCATTTGGGATGGCTACCTTCGGAACTGAAACTCACTGAGCATGGGTGATATCTAGTGTCAGTTGGGTTTTTCCTCAAAGGGAAAAGACTAGGATCCTCTTCAGAGGTTGGCAACAAAGTTAGATCAAGCCATAATCCTAGCAAATGGAAAGCAAAGTGTTGGAAAGGTTTTTGCTTGAGAACTCTACTCTAAGTCCGGCCAGTTGATTTTATAGGTGGAGGGGAACTATCACACACCTCTCTCTTGGTGCAAATTTTGATTGAAAGTTGATCAAATGGGGGCAAATTCAAGGTGACCTAGCCATACTCACACGAGAAGACTGGGCGAACTTTGGACCTAATAAGTTGACAAGTTTTTGTTGTGGAATGGAAAGCTTGTTGTAGGCTTGCTCTAGGCCAACAATAATGAGGAGACATAATGAGTACGCTAACTTGTGTTACATGTAAAGCAACTAATCAACAAAGGAATTGTGAAAGTGAATCTTGCACGAGAGACATGGTACTTCAAACGGACACTAAGGGATAGTTCGTATTGGAATCGGGCTAGTGCAAGCTCTGGGTGCATGTGTCTGATTTAAAGAGAGCTACTTGAAGCCAAGCGAGATGTACATTTCTTGTTTTGATTGGGCTAGTGATTGAATTGTGAAAGTCATGTTTTTCGCTATGGACATGGTGCTTCAAACAAACGCGAAGAGATAGTTTGTATGTGGATCAAACTGGTGCGACCCCTTGGCTCTCCACAAGGTCAATGATTACATTTGGGTTGATTCAAAGACAACTACTTCAAGCTAAGTGAGGGGTGCATTGCGGAGTACTCAATCTTTGCCTACCTTAGAGAGCCAAAAGGAAAAGTATCAAGATCAGGCTAGGACAAGGAGAGAAATCAAGGTGCAAAAGCAACAAGGCACGGAGTGGACCATAAAGTGGGCAATCAACGATAAATCCTTTGGCTCAGGGAGCCCTGATACCTGTGCGGAACTGATCAAATCAGAAGTTACTAATAGAATATAGACATTGCTTTGCGTGGTCTTATAAAGATTTAAAAGGAATTCCATCACCCGTGGTTCAACATATCACATCTTTGGTGGAAGGAGCAACACCGAAGGTGAGCCGATACTACCGTAACCTGTTGCAACCCAAACTACACTGAATGGATGAAGCAAGAGTTACAAAAGTTGTTTGTTGCCGATTACATCTATGAAACCGAGCACACATAATAAATGTCACCCATAGTCATTGTTCCCAAGAAGAATGACAAAATGTAGATTTATTTCAATCTAAAGGCACTTAACGATGTGACATGAAAGGACCACTTTGAAATTCCCTTACCGTTCACAAAAAGCGTACTGGATCGAGTAGCTGGAGTGGAAGCCTACAATTTCTTGGATGGCTGTAGTGGCTACAATCAAGTCAAGATTGCACCCAAAGATCAACACAAGACTACATTTGCTACTACTAAATATGGTACATATGCCTACAAAGTATGGCATTCGATCTTTGTAATGCCTTGAGCCCTTTTCAATGCATCATGCAAATGGCATTTGTACTTAATGATAAACACTTATCTCATTTAGAAAAAGTGATTTCACAACACTGCAAATTTTTGATTACCTGAAAAAATGCCAATTTTAGGTCACACAAGGTCTTATCTTAGGCCACATAGTAAGAAGACATGGGATCGCCACCAATCTATCTAAGATATGAAATATCATGAATCTTCCACCCCTTGGAACGATTTGTGAAATTTATATATTCGTGAGAAATGTCAACTACTATCGGATCTTTATTATGTTTTTTGCGGATTTGGCATGTCCTATCTACAAGCTAACAATTCATCTACATTGGACAAAGAAAGTCTTATAAGCTTTCCCAAAGCTGAAGGATGCACTGATATCTGCACTGATCTTACAGCCTTCCAATTGGAGAATTGAATTTCATGTGCATACCGACACATCAAAGTATATGCTATAGGAGCAATTTTGACCCAACCACGCGAGTACAAGAACGACTTTCCCATCTGATTCACGAGTCGACAACTCAATGATGATAGAATTAACTATTCAATGATTGAATGAGAAGCCTTACGGTCAAGAATTTTCGCCATTATCTTATGACAACTCACTTTGCATTCAACACTGATTATTAACCATTGATTTACCTAGTCAACAAGACCTAAAACACAAAGTGAATCACTAGATGGTTACTCTTATTGCTAGGTTTCGATGTCTGTATAGTGGTAACACAAGTGTCACGAATCAAATTGACACAAAAGGATCCTCAACCTAATGATGTGTTACCAGATTCTACTTTATTTTATGTGGATGGCATACCAAAGTGAGTCGCAGACATAGTCGAGTATTTGATACATGGCCAACCCGATCGATCACTATCCAAGGTGCAACGACGGATGCTTGTATTCAAAGCTCAATTTTATCAGCTGATTTCTAGCTAGTTGTATCGCTGAGGGAAAGATAATATCATCCAAAGATGTATCTTGTCTCTTGAGACAAGTCAGATCATGTCCCTCTCATATGAGGCAATGAAGCAATGGGAGGTGGACAGTCTGTAGCAAGCTGCGTGGTCGTCATTCTATGTCGTATCGATTTGATTTCTATTCAAGTCATACTGAACTTATCATTTTCCACCATGATAAAAAACTGTGAATCAATGAAGCGTCCTCTTAAATATTGATTTACCTATAAAGACCCTTAGGTAGTGAAGACGTGTATGAGACTCCTCGTAGGAAGGTAATGGTTATTTAAGTTCTTCATGTAGTCCCTGATGCACCTCTATATTTTTTTTCTGTTAAAGCTCAAACATATGTTAATTCCAAAAATGCGGTATTCTGCATTACAAATTTCACATGTTTGTTTCTGCTGCTCCTCGAGTTGTCGCCTTTCCATCTGCTGCTTTTCCAGTTGTTGCCTTTCTAGTTGTTGTCTTGCCTCCTGTTGTGCTTCCAGCAGTCGCTTTGCCATGTCAATTGTTCATGCTTGTCTCTGCTGGAGTAATGCTTGGAAATTATCTGGGAAAGCATGCTCCACTTCAAATGTTTCAACACCCTCCTGACGTCGTCGTCACTGCGGCCTCTATTGTATTTCGAATTCAGGTGTTCCGTTGACTGAACAATCGCATTAACTGGTCCTGTAGGAATTCCTTCCAATATTTTAATCCCCGACAATCTAGACCGTATGGATTCTGCGAAATAAGGTGCAATTTGCAATAATTGGCCCACCGTGACCTGAAACTTATAATTATGCACAAATTCCGTGATCTAATCCACAACCATATCCACCAACTCTCGCGAGGAATTTGGCCCTTGTGTCCGATGCAACTGTTGCAACACCTCCGGGGGCCCTTTGCCATCTGACCAATATCAGGATTAGATGTCCGATGTCTTCAACAGTTCCCTCTCGGATTATTGCCTTTCCTTTCTCTTTGTGGTGCGTAACTGCTGCTTGCACATCAATTAACGGTGGTTCCTCCATCGTGATTACCTGTACCGCTGCTTGCTGCTCAAGACCATTCATCCCTCCAGGATTCTGTGGTGGATTTTGCATAACGTTATGGTCATTGAAACGGTTATTCAACCTTGGTGGAGGCAATCCTCTCTCCAAGTTTCCAACACACTGTCGATGATATAACACGCAGTTGAAATAGCGATGGCCCCTCTGACTGCAAAAATTGCAGACATCCTTTGGTAAGTCTGGTCTAAACCGCACTTGCCTTTCAAATGGTCGTGGCACCATCTAGTTTCCTTGCTGATATGGTGTTGGGTATTGCTGCATCTGTGGTGGCATCTGTTGAGGTTGCTAATATTGCCCTTGTGGATGTTGCAGTTGAGGTTGTGGTTGTTGCTGCTGCTACGTTTGTATTGCAAAGGCTCTGGTGGATCTTACGGCCTGCAATCGCCGACATTCATTCGTCCAACGACTATAACGTGATCCATTGGGACATTCACTACTATAATGCCCATTTTGATTGCAATTTCTGCAGAATTTCACATCCCCCTGTCGGAATTCCGTGGTCACCACATCATTATTTCGAGCAGGTACTGGCTCTTTAGTCTTAGCTTTCTTCTTGTGTTTATTAGACTTCTTTCCATTATCGGAAGACGAATCGTCATCCGACTCTGTGGAATTGTCAGACTTTGTGCGTTGGAAAGCGCTCGACGAGCACTTTACAATTATATGTTAGATGACATGACAAATGCTTCGTTTGTGGTGTCGTCAATGCTTCCGGTATTTCTTCCTAATTTCCTCCTCTCCAAAATGTGTTCCAACCGTTGTCCGGTGTAAAGATGTGGTACCCCTCCTGAGCACTTTTTGAAGGCCATGTCGAAAATACTTGACGCGTTTAGCGTCCGTTAATGGTTCTTGCAACCTTTTTTCCAGCACCTTGAATCTCTGGACATACGCCAAAACATCTTCCTTCCTTTTATGTTTTATGGCTTGTAGTTTGTCCAGAATTTCCTCATCCTCTTGCAAACGATAATGTGAATACCACTATAGGGAATTCCCTTTCAAAGTGGTCTAAAATAACTCCAATTTCCGAATATGTTCAGTTTCACAATTTGCCTGACAAACAACCAGAAATTGGTGTATGTGCATGTCAGGATCGTCATGTTTCTTGCCCTTAAAGCACTGGAATATGGCCGCCCAAGTTTGCCCTATCATGACAGCCTCCATTCCACGAATGATCGTGGGTTTCCCCAAATCCGAACAACCTGCACCTGTAGACATTCAAGACGACTCCACTCCTTCCTCCGATAATTCTACCCATAATGCAAATTCTTTCCTATACAGAGTAGGCTACCACTAAAATCCGTCCCGACAACGGAACCAAAAAGGTGTTGGGGAGGTGTTTTATCCCTCAACTACCTGGTCCTTATTATGGCAATGGAACCCCTATTAAACCAAGGACAATTCCCCTAAGTCTAATTAGCGCATACACATGCTATATTCCATTGCAACAGTACAAAACAACAAACTAGTTAAACATCGTCCTTATAGAACCTAGGATTATCCATCACAACAATGTGCATACACAAAGTAATAACATCTACTCAATTGCATTCCATGTAACTGATCCAATGCCAAACATCTAAAATTACAATTTGAATAGTAAACAGAGTCAACATTGTCACTGCTTATAAGGTCTTAGGCAAGGAAATTCCTCTTGCTACCTGCAGTAGAATATGGAGTCCAGAATATTGAACATACAAATGCTCAGCTCTCACCCTTCTGACGCCTGACTATACTACTGCTGAACAGTGTAAAATCAAGTGTGTCCCAATTGGCCCCAAATGACCTATTTATCCCTTTGCTTGGATACCGCAACTAGGTATCGCCAAGCTTCACAATGACCACAATGGGTCGATTCAGCTTCCCGCAACAACCGCATGAAGATCGCAATCGTCAATCTTGCGGTTGCTCACAGTCTGTTCAGCTTCCTAATGAATATGACCATACTTTAACTTGCCTACCTATTCCAACTCTGTAATATCAATTATCCTAAAGCGACCTGTCCTATCCTAACTACCTAACCATGTAATTACATTTTCCATTGCAAATACATCACTAATAAAACTTCAAATATATTCAAATTCAACTCATATTTACAATGTATATTCTTAGGGCCAAATTAGGCCTAACAAAAGGGAGAATTGATAGATATCCATTTCCCATTCTCATTTAGAAAGGTTAGGCCCCTTGTACTTTGGTCAAGGATCTGTAAGGTAGTGGTCACCCCTTGTCTTTTATACAGCAAGAAGAGGAGACTTTTCATTCTTCTTTTCTTTTTCTTTTCTTTTTTCATGTTGAAATGTCCCATTGTGTTTGCGATGAGTTATACTCGTTTAAGGCTGTCGCTATCTTTGGAAGGTTTTACTTTGTCTTTCAAGGTCCTGTCCTCAAATCTTGATGTCATTTTGAGTGTGCCTTGCTTCTTTGCTAGGGTTTCCAATTCAGCCCCTTAAAACATTTTGTCGGTGATTTGTACAGGATTTGCTGATACTGGGCTGATGTTGATTCTTTTCAATCTCTTTGGTCTCAGATTTTTTCTTGGGTTTCATAGAAAAGGATGTCCTGTAAAATCTTAGATATCTCGATATATTAATAAAATTTGAGGTTACATAGATGAAATCTGGCATAATAAGTCGAAACAAAAACTTTATAGTGAACTCTAAGGCTAATTTATTTTAGAAAATTGGTAGTGCTTTTTGGGCGAACTGTGAGCCCATCGGCATGGGATATACAGGCCAAATTTGTGCCTATCACCTACTGATTTAATCAACTTCATATAAGAAATAACATAAAAATTGAATATTCTTAATTTAGCTCGATTTTATGTGCTAAAAAATTGGTTAACAGCCACGTATGTGGCGATATGTTAGTGAGTACATATAGCATTGCATGCCTTGTTAGATGAACAAAGCAGAGCGTGTAAACCATCGAGGTTAACCACAGTTCCTAGATATTCCTCCGTTGTTGGGAGAGTATCTTAATGGATTTTATTACTAGGCTACCCAGCACCCCGAGTCAGCATGATTCAGCAGGTGTCCATAGTATGAGCCCCTTCTAAGCCCAACTATGGGTTTCGGCCAGCTAGTCCGACTGCCCTTGGCATTCCCCAAAAGGTACCTAGTGCTGTAGAGTTTCTAACTCAAATGTAGCCACATCTAGTGTTGGCATGATTAAGTCTTTCCAAGGCTCAAGATCGACTAGAGGCTTATGTTCATACAAATCATACTCAACTGACGCATGTCCATGGTTATGAGTTGACCATGTTCGGGAGATGACCCCACCTGTACTATGTATATAAAGTTGGATCTCCATGAGCTAGGCATTCATTCTCACCTGCAGAATGAAGAGCTCTTCCGACATGTTAGGCCAAGACGTTATCTTGCTAAGCGATGAAGGTATGCGAGGGTTGAAGGTAGGATGCGATGGTATGGGACGCTGTAGCCTGAGGGAGACCTTAGTGTGCTCGATGGTGGTCTATAGCTCCAATGCACGAGGCTGGTGAGATGGCAATATCTCTATGGATGGGCAATTTCACAACGTTGTCACATGATTGTGTCCTTACGTAGATTGGCTTCGATGATGGGGGTTGTCACATTTGGTATCAGATCCACAAATCTTCATGCAAAGGTGCAATAATTCTAACTCTATTTTGGTTGGTTAAAACAAGTTTGTGTCTGAAAAGCTTATCCCTCATGGTGGGATCGTTGTGAAAAACTTTGCTTTTCATTGTGTTCAATTTTGACGTCATTTGCATAAAAGACAAGCCTCTTATGCTAGATAAGACAACCATCAAAAAATGCTGGTTACTGGTTGTTTTGGAAAACAATCCAATTCGACTATCTTTCAATTTTTCTTTTTGGAAGCTGCAATAAAGAAATTTCCAAGCCCGTGCGCATGCACGACCGTCTCTACGCGGGCTGTCCTTGCGCAGGCAATATGCAGACTACAATTTATCTAACAAGTTTTGCAAAAGTTTTTAAAGCATGGCTTTAATTAAGTACATATATACAAAAGCCTTGGAGTACAAATGAAGCTCTGCATGTAACTCCAAGCTTTGCTAAGCTCTTCAAAGCTTAGGCTTAATAGAAAAGTACTTTTAACAGAAGCTTGACTTTTAAGAAGGTGTATTTTTAAAAAGCTTAAATATAATATATAAGCTTTAAGCTAAAGAAGATAAATAAACCTTGAAAGCTAATAATTGAGACTAATAAATTAAAAAAATTGAAATCTTTTGGAGAGGGGAAGGAGTTGAGCATACACCTCCCCTTTGTGCTATTTGCAGGTATAGAAGGGAGGGGGCTCATCTCTTTCCACTCTTTAGCCATCCTTTTGTCTTTCTTAAGGCCTCCTCATGCCTTTGTAAGTCCTCTTGCCATGAACATAATTTTTTTTCAAGAAGGATTACACCAAAGGAGGGAAATCTTCCCCCCTCCATCTCCTTGTACCTGCTATACTTGCGTACCTACAACCTGTACTATGGCATGGAGAGTGCCCATAGGATTCTAAGGTAAGGTCCTAAGGTTATGTGGTTAGGAGGTTGACCTCGTATTTAGGGAAGTCAGTTGGAGTTTCTGCACCAATCTTTAATCAACAAAATGATAAGTAGAACCATCATCAAATAAGACATTCATAGCTTGGGGGCCCACAAATCCATTCATCCGAATAAGATCATGGGGGCCAAAAACAACTATATTAAAACAACAGTTTTCACAAACCAAATCATTCGTTAAAGGATAAATCAACAAAAGAAATAATATAATTACCTTTTGCCTTAGAAGATTTGGGCTGACTTGCAATCTTCTTTTGGTTTTTCGGGCAGTCTTTTGCAAGGTGTCCACACGAGAGAAACACAAACCGCGGGGTCCTTGCCTTGTCATATTCCGAGCAATCCAACTCGACTTGTTCTTTCCGACCTTGGGAACCAATGTCCATCTTATCTTTGCCCCACTTCTTGAAGAATTTCTTCTCCTTAGATTCAGCCTTGGGCATGGCTTGCTCCTTCCGAGCACCAAAATGGGTATCGTCGAAGATCTTTGCAAAGTGAAGTGGATCTTTAGAAGTGCTTTGCGGTTGGTTATGCCACACTTCAAGCTGATATTCTTTAGGAAACCCCAAAATAAAATGTAATTTAACCAGTGTTGGGACGACTTGATTCACGAATTAAGACAACACTTTCTGAAATTCTTTCAAACAGGCATCTAACGGTCTATTTCGCATATCTATAGTAACAAATCGATAATAATGTTCAAAATCATCGACGATTGATGAAAATGCCACCTTGAAGGCATGTTGAAAGGTGTCCTACGTGGTAGGGCCATTTGCCCTATCCTTAAGATCTTGCAACTATGTAAATGCCTTCCCACATAAAAACATGAGAGCAATAGCAATCTTAGTACTGTCAAGTGAATCGGACAGGGAAAAATGACTATTTTAGCGATCCAACCAAGACAACACCACATTGGGATAATGGTCATTCTTATCACCCAAGATAAATTATGGATTGAACATGGGGTACATGACAACAAGCCAACATTGGCTTACACTTCGCCATTCTTTCTCGACTGTTGTTGTGTTTTGTCTGCATGGGTAAAGGTCACACAATCAGACAATGTCCTAAACGACTATCTAATAAAAAGAAAGATAACAAGCAAGTACACCTTGTTCAGACTATGAGTTTCCCCACTACTTCAGTAGCTATTGAAATAGAGGTGTTTCATGAAGATCATGAGCACCATTGTCATTTGACCTCTGCTATGTTAGGGAGACCCTCCAACTTTGGGCCTCACAACCTAGTATGTATGCATAGGAAGATTGACAATCAGACAGTAAGAGTAATGGTGGACAATCGGGCAACCACTAACTTTATCAATTACACCCTAGTCAAGAAATTACAGAAACAAGTAGTTGATTCAGGGCTATCAAGATAACCTGAACTTCCAAATCCTGCATTTGGACTATACCGACTTAGTGTTAGGGAGGGATTGGCTCTACAATTTGGGCCCCCACTCTCCAAAGGAGTTATTAGGATAATACCCTCTTTTAAAAAAATGGTCAGGACGTTATCTTTTAGTTTAAAAGAAAGAAAGGTCTATGCATTTATGCGTAGACTATAGAGCATTAAATAAAGTCACAATTAAGAATAAGTACCCCTATGTCTAGAATTGTTTGATTAGCTCAACGGGGCTAGATATTTTAGTTAAATAGATCTATGTTCGAGATAACATCAAGTCCATATTAAGGCAAAAGATGTCTCGAAAACAACTTTCAAAACTTGTCATGATCATTATGAGTTTAGGGTGATGCTGTTTGGGATCACCAATGCTCCGAAAACTTTTATGACCCTGATGAATAGCGTTCTTTGGCCATATTTAGGAAAAATTTTGGTAGTTTTTCTAAATGATATTTGAGCATTTGACTCACCTTAAAAGGTGTTTCGTTTGCCCCAAAAGCATAAACTTTTTAATTGGGGTTTTCTTACAATAGTGCCAAACATTCAGCTACTGGATATTACTACCCATTTATATTGATCTACGGTTTTTCAAAAACGCTAGCCCACAGCCATAAGGTTCACACAAGAAAAAGTTGAAACAACCAAAAACATTTTAGAAGACCTAAACCAGATGTAGAACATGCGCTAAGTGTAGCATTAAGCAAGCCCAGGATCGAGCTAAGCAATATGCAAATCCACATAGATGGAATCTTCAATTCTCCCCTGGTGATAGTCTTTCTTCAAGTCTCAGTTGACTCTAGGACCCTCAAAACAGGAGTGTATTCTAAGTTGTCTCATATTCCATGTTGATCATTTACAAAGGACTTTTATCAACATACATTTTATATCAAATTCTATGGCTGCATATTGTTTCACCTAAACGCTGCCACCAATCTCCATTTCTCAACGAGATTCATTTTTGCACCAAGAAAAGCTGAGAAAAATAATTCCAGCAATGTAGAGAGTTGGGAGTACGATGGAGTATATCAGTCATCCCATCCAGATGATCAACTTCTAATGTTGCTGCAAAAGATTCACAAACGAAAAGCGTAATGACTTTCATCCACATGCTAGTGCAAAAATAGATTTTGTGAGTACAAATCGTAGTAATTAGAAACAAGAAACGTTGAGAACCTGTCTGCTCCCTCAGATGCAGACAGTGGACTGTGTGTTAGGCCTAATCTTTCACTCACCCCTAATAGATTACTTGGCATCTTTCAGCTCCTAAAATTGGACAGAGGGTTGGAAATTGGTTTCGAGATGCAAAATGCTGGAAGTTTTCTCAATGGTCACACTCGTTTGCTTCTGTTCATCTTTCAAGCTTTCCGAAAGAAGAAGAAGGCACTTCTTTTACTTTCTTGTAAACCTTAAACCCAACAAGCTACGTGGCAACATCTCTCTCTCTCTCTCTCTCTCTCTCTCTCTCTCTCTCTCTCTCTCTCTCTCTCTCTCTCTCTCTCTCTTTCTCTCTCCGGTGTTCGGGAAAGCCGACATCTCTTGAGAATGGATCCGACATCTTTCATCAAAACCCAATTTCATGAAAAACTTATAGGAAGTCGACTTTTAAAAAACCGATAACTTTTTTTAAATGCAAAATTTTTTATGTTTGTCACTTTTATATGGAGGAAAGTTGCCTATAGAAAAGGAAGGAGATGCTAACAAAACTCGGCTTACATAGGTTTATTGAGTTAATAAAATAATTTATGAATGTAAATATGTAGTATTTTGCCAGCAAAAATATGAGATGTAGGATTTGGAAGGCAAAAAATTTCAAAAACCGGTAATTTTAAAAAATTGCACGATATTGGAGGGAAACCCCAAAGAGGTTTCAAACACTACTCTCTCTATCAGTGCTCACAGAGAATCGGCAAAGTCTTACAACCAACCGACTAGTTTCAAAATTTATCGATTGATCTTGAAACAAGCAGGAAACCAAAAGTCTAAGAACGGGCTAAAAATCTAAGTAGCAAGAAAATTATCTCCTTGATGCAAAAATAGGAGGAAATTTTTTAGAATACTTTAACATAATTCATTGGATTACATATGTTTTATATTGATTTTTAGGTAGTAGATATACATCACCTCAAATCATAGTTGCACTGCGTTTCTGAAACGCGTTTCAGAATCGTGTTCAGAAACGCGTTTCTTTCGGAAATTTTTGAAAAATTTCTAGAAACGTTTTTTTTTTAATATTTTTTTTTGGGTTTATTTTTTGGGCAATATGGGTATCAGATGAAAGCTCTAATTAAGAGCATAATTACTATGTAATTTGCCGACTGTTTCGGGTGCAGGATGATCCAGTTCAAGTGCATTAATCCATGTTGGGTTAAATGAAAGATAAAAATTCAAAACTAACCTCTAGCATGTCTGTTACGATCATAGATGGTCCCAGTAAGTGTGTTTTCGCTTAGGGAGTGGAAGGCCAAGTCATGAAGACTTCATTGGAGTTTGAAAGGCATCCTGAGAAAAAAGAGGCAAAAGTTGCAAAAATACACAAAGCCGCATGAGGAGAGAACGTCTTGTCGGGGATTCTTGCCCTGTCATATCCACGCGAATCTGAAACTACATCTAGAAGATCAAATCGAATCTATGGAATGTCGTGTTTTCTGTGTCGATCCCACATTGAGACTCTAGAGTCTAAGCTCCATAGCTAAGAAGGCCGCATATCGATGAACATTAGACGGTGACACATACATCGTTATCAATCTTTTTATGTCCGTAGGACAGCTATAGTGCAGCTGCAGCTTCTAAAAATCAGCAATGGATTCTATAAGCCATCGTTATCAATCTTTTTATGTCCTTAGGACAGCTATAGTGCAGCTGCAGCTTCTAAAAATCAGCAATGGATCCTATAAGCTCTACGACAGTGGCGCGTGGGATGTAAATGGCTTTGAGACGGACTGCCAGGGACGCATGGCGTTGACTGGCTGGAAGGAGTGATGCATGTGCCTACGTAGGGCCCGATGATCACGTCACACGTGTTAAAATTACTCAACGATGAGGAGCCTCCGTTTTAGGAAATGGTTTAGCTCAGTGCGACGCTGTCGCAGGGTAGTACTATATCTAGATTACGTTGTTGACAGGAACTCATTCCCAAAAAAACAATCCGATATATTTGGCAGGTGGCGATGCCAATTTTAATTGTGATGGGGTAATTTGGACTCCCTTAATGGACCAATGCTTGTAAAACAGTTTAAAGCTGACCTTATAAAAGATCTACAAAATTATTATGAAATTGTAAATAGGTTAATATAAAGACGTAATGGATGGTAGCTATTGCCCAATTCTAGAATAGCTAAAAAAGCAGAATAGTCATCTCTGTTTTTCAAAAAAAATTTGGTGCACATTCTAACCTACGAGTTAGGTGTCAAGCGTCAAACTGTCACGTGGCAATGTTTGACTGGTCAAAAAAGTCAAAGTGTTGATTATGCTTTATAAAGGACATGTGAATAAAGTCAAAGTATCCATTATGCATTAGAAGGCGCCGAGCATAGCCCATTCTGCCCGGTTCGGCTTTCCAAAAATTTCTAGGCTCGGCCCCTTCGGCCATCGCCCAAAAATTCGAGAAATCCTTACCGGACGGAATAGCCTATGTCGCCTCCTTCCATAGTACGTAGTGGATACCTATTGCATATTATGCCCATTTTTAAATAGATTAAAAGCAGAAAATGCATGAGGCGGATTCTGCTTTCTTTTTTATGTCTGTCTATGCCCGTTCGTACGGATTCCGTACAGCTGCCACGTGGCACATTTGTGGTGGTCAGTCAAAGTCAAACCTGCCTATTATGCTTTGTAATGTGCTTCTGAAAAAATTTCAGGTATCCATTACGCAATGGAAGGAGCCGGGCAAAGGCCATTCTGCCCGATTCGGCTTTCCAAAAAAATTTAGGCTCGGCCCTCGCCCAAATTTTTTTGGAAATCCTTACCGGGCTTCCATAATACGAAACAACCTCCAAATTTTTTTAGAGTGTATTTGGAAGATGCCTTAAATGGCATAATATTGCACCTGAATTTATTATACATGAATTTATGGAGCACTAAATACATTACACATTTGTAAGATATCATTACTATTTTTAGAAAAGGACTAAAGCACCTTACAAAATTGTAAGGTACACTTTTTTTAAAAAAGTCTTACAATTAAAAACCTGTTATTTTTGGAAAGTCGCAAAAATCCAATTTTACTATATTTTAAAAACTCTTCTTAAAATAAAAAATAAAAAATAAAACTGCGGATTTTACGATGGGGAAGGACCCAGGTGGAGGCCCTACCCTATACTTAAAAAACCTAAAACCTGAAATTATAAATAAAACCTACTTGTTTTAAACCTTTATAAAACCCTATAAATCTAATATGAAGTGATAAAAGATGAATTTCAACAATTGCACTATTTGTATTTGTCAATCTTTTGCAATCAATGCATTGGACAATTTAATTTTGTATATGAGAAAGGCCCTTCTTTGCAATGAAGTGCCCGAGGGTGGCAACCTAAGGACATCTCAAAAATGGAAAGATCCTTTCTGTTGGGCCTTCCCGTGGATAATAAATGGCCAACCAAATAAGTTAAAGAAAATAAAATTAGTTTTAAAAAATGAAATGGCCGTAGTTGTTTCTTTTTCTATTTGTCATAATTTTCTTAGAAAATGATTCATTCTAGAAATTTATTTAGAATTATAGCAACAAGTGTCATTTAAGATGTTTTTTAAATACAAAAAAGCTTTTTAGGAGCTCATGATGTATCTTAGAATGTTTTAAGTTTCTAAGACCTTCCAATAAAAAAGTCATAAAATGATGAGGTCATTAGCAATCATTGGATTGTTGTTGAACCCCAATGTGAAGGTCCCCTAAGAAAAAAATTGCAAAGCATAAAAAAATGGCAAAGAAGACTTCTTTTTGTGGTTTAATCTCTTTTTAAAATCTCACTTATGCATGAACCTTTATGACAACCTTTTTATGAGCACAATGTTGTTTGTAATAGATTTTATTGCAAACTTAACATTAAGTCGTAGTATGCTAGAAAGGAAGAGATCAAGTCAAAATTCCATAATGTGCAAGTACAACAAATATGGACTTCAAACAATGTGAATGACTCTTCCAACTAGATCAATTTCATCTAATTCATTTTAAAGACCGCTCATTTCTCGTAGGATAATATTTTCTTGGTTTTAATATGTGACATTTTATAGATTCATGCAAAATCATTTGAAGTGTCTATGATATTTGAGTTGATAGAATTAGTTGAAGATATTCAAATTAATATTTAGTTTCTCATCTAGTGATGATCGATTGTCTATCAATAAATTTGATAAACAAAATTAAGATACATAAAGTTCAAATTTAAAATTGTAATCTCTAAATCCAAATATTTCAATTCAAAGCATGTACTTTGAAATTTGATGGAAAGCAATTTTGAAACTTGTGGGACATTATTATCACAACACACAACTCATATTTATGAGAGAGAGAGAGAGAGAGAGAGAGAGAGAGAGAGAGAGAGAGAGAGAGAGAGAGAGAGAGAGAGAGAGAGAGAGAGAGAGAGAGAGAGAGAGAGAGAGAGAGAGAGTTGAAGTTTATGCAGTAGCCTGCAAAAATATATTCAAAATTCATATTAGGAAGGAAAATTTAATGTTGTGAACAATATTGTACATTGTTCTCAAACAATGTGCCTAATTTTGATGGCCTCTTCATAGTATGTTTTTCCCTCATCCAGTATTGAAATGGTCTTCTCTATTATTTTAACATCTTTTAGCTTGAGCTTCGGCATTAAAATTAATCTAGTGCAAGAGCACTTGGTAAAATAATTCTTGGATTTTAATGTTCAAGTCCAAATCCATTCCATAATGAGCATCCTGAAATCTGTATATACTTTAAACTACAAAAAAAGAACTCAAGTTATAAGCAGAAGATTGAAATCCTAAATTAGATTTTTTCAAACTACGATCGACTCTAATCGAGTAGTATGTTTTCAATCCCTGATCGACTCGAATCAAGCCATATTTTTTCGATCCCGAATCAACTCGAATCGAGTCATATTTGTCAATACTCACGAATTTTTTCGATACCAGAACGGATCGAGTCAAATCTATAAAATTTGATCTAGGGACAAAAATCGATAGATACATTATTTCGATAGTGTCGATCAGAATACTGCTAGTTGCCCACTTACAAACGATTCTGATCTGCCATTGATCTCGCTCTCTTCATCAGAATTGATCCGTCTTCTAATTCATCTCTGATTGACAAACTCGATGGAGAGAACCATCTTTAGAAGTTCAAGATGAAAGTTGTATTACTTGCCAAAGCACTGTGGGATATCGTTCATGGCACATAGTCAAGCCTGAGGTTGATGCAACTACCAGCATCACGAAATGGAGACAAAGGGATGGCAAGGCATTTGCCTTGATTACTCTGAACATTAATGACTCTCTAATCAGCCATATTAGAGCTACTCATACTGCCAAAGATGCTTGGGACATTCTAGCGACCCTCTATGTTATCAGTGATGTTACATCCAAATTACATCTGAGGAAGAAGAGCTTCACATTAATAATGTCTGATGCAGATAGTGTTTCGAGCCATCTCAACACATTCAAAATTCTCATGGAGCAGATGAGTGCAACCAGCTTAGTCATTGAAGACTCTGATGCAGTAATGACTCTATTATCGAGTCTATTTGAAGCCTATCAAAATTGGGGCATGGAAATTTTGACCCAACAACTTCTCACTCTAACATGATGCTACTTCAAGAGGAGATTAGACAAAATGTATCCTCCCACTACAACATTCTGGAGGATTTCCAACCCTATTACCGAGGCTTTTATGAAGAATTTGTTTTTGAAAAAACATCACAAACCTCAGTATACACCATGAAGTAAGCCTTGGAACAAGATCATCGATAATTACTTCTATAATTGAGGCTTCTTCATCTCATTTCTGCTTTGTTTATAGCATAGAAATACCAAGGGATATATTGAGGGACCTCGGTATATCCTTCTAAAAAGGCTGTTGGTGGCAACTCTTTCGAGGGATATACCAAGGAACATTCATTGGTATATCCCTTTCAAAATGGCACCCTATTCCAAGAATTATTCCGAGGGTTACTGGCTCCATTTTGTTTAAAAAATGGACTCCATCCGACCCCAAGAGTCTTTTGCACCACTTCTTATAAAGTTGTTAAGCAAAATCGTTTATTTTTATTATTGTTAATAAGAAAATTTGCAAAATTTATTTGTGTTATATTTTAGGCACTTAAAAATTGATAAAGGAAGCTTAACTTCAACGAATATATATTCATACATAAATGTTTCAAGTATAGAGATATGTTACAAATTGGATTATTGAAATATCAAATTATAATTAAATCCAGCTGGGTCGTCCTTGTCATGGCCATCGAAGTCGCAATCGGATAGGAGATGCTCCGCCAACAGGAGAATAGTGATGATGTGGACTGTGTGTGGTGTACTAGGGGGAGAATAGGCAAGAGGTGGGGTGTCGAGGGGAGAACAGTCAGTGAGGGGCTTCGAGATGGGAGAATAGCTAGGGGGGGACTGGGCTGAAAACCCCATGGTGAAACGTGACCCCACGGAGGATAGCTTGGAGGACAAAACTCAGTGGTAGTGGGTCCAGAGGGAGGGAAAATGTGAGGGTTGAAAGTGGGCCTGCTAGGAATCTGAGGTGAGACAGATGCAGGAGTCGCAGTCTCGTGTGCCATACGTGCAGCCTCTTGGGTCAGTATCGTGTCGGGAGGAAGCACTAGCAGTAGCGCGATGGGTGGAGGTGCGACCCTCATCAGAGTGACCCTCACGGGAAGAGAAAACATGTGACTGGTCTATATGAGAAGTCGACTGAATCTTCTCGGTTGATGATGTGTACTCAACCAATCTGCTGGAACTACGAGTCTCGCATCTAGCCCTCAGTCGGGGCCAATAGAAATGGTCTTTAAGACGAGCGTAAGACTTCTGAAAACCAAAATAGCCACCAATAGGAGAAGCATGAGCATCAGACAACAACTAAGAATGAATGGAAAGAGAACTAGGAATGTACAAGGCACCATAACGATATAAATGATAATGAACAACATTATAAACTTGGAACTTTCGAGAGGAAGGAAGTGGACGAGAACGATAAATATCACAAAAGTCAGGACCGGACAAGTCAAATATGCAGTCGATAAATCATGAAACCAAAAAGCAGCATAAGCAACAAGACTATGTATCAATGCAAGAAGACGAGACAAAGCATCAATTGCCATGTTCGACTTTTCTAGATGATACAAAACGTCAAAATGGAAAGACTATAAAAACTGTAACCAACGATACTAATGATCATTGGTCTCTTCATTATCTCTTATATCTCTTATAAGAGATAATGAAGATACTGATGATCAGTAATAATATCAAAAGGGACACGATACAAATAATGGTGTCACTTCTTAAGAGTATGGATAACAACAAGTAGCTCTTGCTCATGAACAGAGTAACTTTGCTCGTAAGAGCACAAACGACGAGACTCATAAGTAATGGCACACTCAGACTGATGAAGAAGGGTGCCTAGACCAACAGAACTAGCATCAGTCTCAACAATAAACCTATGATTAAACTGTGACAAACACATAACGACGGCTGAAACAATGGCATGACATGAAGAATCAAAAGCAGTCTAACACTCAGAAGTCCAAACAAACTTATGAGACTTTTTCGACAAAGAATGAAGTGGGGTAGCCACAGTGGCAAAATACTTAATAGGACGATGAAGATGCGTAGCCATACCTAAAATCACACGAACAAAATGAACGTTGATCCCAAATCGTGCTCCCGACATTCTTGAAAATGTGCATCGGGTCCAAAAGATGGTTTATCAACAATTCTCCCCAATATGGAAGTTCATGAAATATTGATAACCTCTTCATGAGAGGAGGGAGTCATCCTAGATCTTGATTGGATCTCCAAATTTGAAGCCAATCACTTGCCTACAATATTAACAAACAAGCACTCAAATCTAATGTAGATTATTGTTAGAAGAAATCTAAAGAGAGTAACTATTAAATAAATAAATGACATGTACATGAATTGGCCCAAATATGTATTGTACCTTCATGGATTGGGGATGTTGACCAACAAGCTCATCATAAACCATCTTTCATAGATGTCGTGAGTTTCTTGCCACAAACTGGACATGCATTGTAGCCACTAGTTTGAGACAAAACAACCAACTTAATCGTGGGTCTAATGTTTGAATTGAAAGAAAGTTTGTGAATACACATTAGATTTAATACCATGAATCGAACCAATAGCAAGGATTTCTCACCTGAACATTTTCCATATCCAAGAAAGTTGTGCATCGTCCACATCAAGATCCCCTTGACCACAAAATCTCTTTGTGTGTGTGGTCTTGATATATTGCTCACTTGACCTCCTTGCCATAGAATCTCTAGCTCATCTATCAAGGGAGCCATACACACGTCCATATTTTTTGCCTTGTATTTTCCCAGGATAAGAAGGGCAAGCATTAGATGCCCCTTCTTGATACTTAGCCAAGGGGAATGTTGTAATTTACAAGGACAACCGGCCAAGTGGACCATGATGTGGAACGCGAACCGAATGGATTCACACCATCCATTTCCAACCCCAAATGCAAATGGCGAGGCTCATGCCTAAACTCATGCCAAGTAGCATCTACGTGCTTCCATGTTAGGGACAATTGGCAAGGATCCTCATCGTATCGTCTGATGAATGATTGCTCGAATGCCATGTCATAAGCTCCGCTATGGAATTACACTTAAACATATGTCTTATCCTAGGTATGATGGAAAAATGTCTTACCACCTTGGCGGGAATGGTCTCTCCTTGTAAATCCTACTTGTAACGGTGTTCCCCACAATGTGGACACATGCTTGCCTCCTCAAACTCACCTCTATATAAAATGCAATCGTTGGGACATGTATGTATACTCTTGTAATCCATGCCGAATGCCGATAACATTTTCTTGGCTTCTTGTCGAGACATCGCCATAGTGTTATTTGGAGGCAACATTTTCCTGAGCAATCTGTGACAAAATATTTATGTAATTAATTATAGTTTCTCACAACACATGAAAAAATAGAACGAGATGAGAGTTTGTCTATACTACACAAGAAGCTGGCAAGCTTACTCAAACACTATGACGCTCGCATTCGACCACCCGTACTTAAAAGTAACAAACAAGCTCGCGTCCACCCTCGTACAAAGGAGTGGATGCCAAGCCATGCATCATCTCTTCTTCATGTTTCAATGTGGCCTCAGGTGGGTTCGTGAAGAATGCATCCATCGTGTCATCCATGTTGCCCTCGTGATCATGTGTTGCGAATGTCACATCCTCGTGGATTGTGTCTCCTTGGGATATATCTTCGTGCAAGTCCTCAGGTGCATGTGAGGGAAGTGGTGGCTCTCGTGCGCTTGCACGTCTGAATCTAGCCGATTGCATGGCAACATCTGGTTGAATTCTCCGATAGTCATGTGAATGCGAGTCATCATCGTACACAATACAAGTGCAACAACAATTAAGAACGACGAAATATTCTCTCCAATCGTGAAGACAACCAAATACATACACGATAACGGTGCATGCAATGTTTTTTAGCAATGTGTTTGTGCGTTGCAAATAAGAACTCACCGAAGAACCGACTTCGCTCAGGCCACACAAATAATGACTCTCTCTCAATCTATCTATCAGCCCATTTTTTAGCACATAAAATTGAGCTAATTTTCAAAGTTTTATGAAATATCTTGTATGGTTTCTAATATAAGTAGATTAAATCAATGTGTGACAGCCGTCATAGATTTGGCCAGTATAGCCCATGCTGAAGGGGGTCCCAGTTCGCCCAAAAAGAACTACAGAGTTTTTAAATAAAGTGGCCTTCGAATTGGCCATAAGGTTTTATTTCGGCTGATGTACGCCAGATTTCATCTATGTAACCTCGAGTTTTTATTAATATAAAAAGATATCTGAGATTTTGTAGGATGTCATTTTCTTTGAGACCCAAAAAAAAATCTGAGACCGAAGAATTTGAAGGGAATCGGCATCAGTCCAATAGCAACAGTTCCTGAGCAAATCACTGACAAAATTGATCTAGGAGAAAGACCAACAATCTAAGAAAAGATACAAACCTCATTCTAAATGATATTGGGACCAAAGGATAGGACCTTGAAAGACAAAGTGCAACCCTCCAGAGACAAGAAGAGTCCTAAAAGAGTGTGACTCACCGCAAGTACTATGAGACATTTCAATATAGTGAAGACGACAATGATGGCGACAGACAGTCGGGAAGCGTTCAAAGTTCATAAAATGTTCAGAGATAAGAATTAGTTTGATTCAAACTCATCTGGCTGACCGTTTGATATATTTCAATCCGAACATGGTGATAGAAAGTGTAGCAACAGAGATTATTGCTATTTTTAAAACAGCCGCAGATGAGAAAAATACCACGCGACTCCGAAACACTGCTATGGAGCTCACGGAGGAAGCATTTGGTCTTGCGATAGAGCTACCTTTCGATTTCAATGCGCCGGATGTGCCTCCTGTTAAGATTGGTGATTTTTTCCCCTGCGGATGCATTCTCAACGGAACAAGGGTACAAATTGAGTTTGTGCCAACCTTCCACACTAGGCGTCTTGTGTAGATGGATGAATCAGGTAATTTTTGGAAAGCACACAGAACACTACATTTCTGTGAAATCCTTTATGTTGATTCATGTTGCATTGCATGGTACGTCGATTCCTTGGGAGAAGATTTCGTACGCATTTATAAGATGTTTGGAGGGTAATAAAAAGTATAGTAAATGGGGAGCGCATATTACCAAACTATGTGAAAGTTTTTGGGTGTTGACGAATCTGGAGTTGGGGTTACTTCAACAAAGCCCTGTTCAGGAGGCCGCTTTGAGCATCATCATGTCGCTGCCAGAAATACAAGGTGATGATACTGAGGTACAATCCGACACATTCAGTCATGGATCACAACAAGAAATGATGCCGCCGAAAGAATTGGCAGGGGACTCAGCTGATGCACAACAATGTGAGGGGGACCTATACGGAGACCTATTACATGACTTCGCAACCGCAGATGATACCGTACAAGAGCAGGTAGACCAACCCCGAAATACAAAGACGTTCACAGAGAACATGAAATATGTTGATGATGCCAACATTAGGATGTTTTTGCAAACGGGTAACGATTTTTTTCCCAGGATTACAATCTGGGATGGATTTTGTTAGACAATACCAATTTTTGGAAGACCAGGTCGCATAGCGGCATACCTTGTGTGTACAATAGACGACTTAGGGTTGTAGATATATTCTGTATGTCATCTCTTAGGCCTCTCAGAAAGAAAGTTGGGGGGTAATTGCACCATGGAATCTACATGTCATGTTAATTCAGTCAATCCACGATGATATTGGCGAACTATTTCACCTTCATCTTGTTGACGTGAGCTGATTGTAAACAACAGACCATCGAGGGTGCGACGTGGAGCATACTCAAGTAGAAATAGTCTAAGGGACCTCCTAGGCAAGCTATAATACCATCTCCTAGCTGACCCATTTGTGAGCGACGACATAGATAATTACTCTTCCAAGCAATATAATGTTCCTCCCGGCAGCCAGTTCCTAAAACGTATGCTTTGTAGACCAATGACATGGATAATTACTCTTCCAAGCAATATAATGTTCCTCCCAGCAGACGCACCAAATTTCTTAGGCTTTTTCCTCAGCATGGGATCAACATAGGGGAGGGAATAACTTAACAGGGTGCAACATTTTTAATATCATGCTGCTATGAGGATGGCTGCACATGTCTCAAACTTGATTCTAGAATGGCAATCCCTGACATGTTTTATCAACTAAACCATGCCTTCACGGCTAATAGAGGGTTTCCAAGCCTCTGGAGATATAGTTGATGAAGGGGTATACAATCATTCTTAATCCCATTCCTATCTCACTTGCCTATGGAGTTCTTGAGCTACTATCCAATCATATTCTCATCGAAGATCTCCTCCATAGTTATTTCAAGCATTAGTACTATTGGCTGAACCTGGTGACTGTACTAGGACTTCTAATGAGGGTTTTGTTACTTCTACATAGTGGGTGGATAAAGCATCAATCAGGCGCCCAGATCTATCAACAGTGAGTTCGTGGACCTCAAAGTAGCTACAGTCTCCACAATGCTGCAATCTAATCAAGATGTCACCATGGTATAGACAATGATATAACTCAGGAGAATAAAAATAATGGCTAAAGATCCCCCTTCGGATCACTTGAAAGATGTCACCAAAAGACGATATGAAATTGACATATGTCATACAGGTCTCCAACCTGCTTTAGGTAGTAAAAACGATATGTTTAGGGATAGCCTACGCCACCGCAAAGCTTAGACATTATCTATTACACCAGAAAGTGACCTTCTTTACCAAAAGCACGGTAGTAACTCTGATGATGAACAAACTAGAACCATTCGAACGACTGATGAAGTGGATCATATCTCTTCAAGAATTTGACTATGCCCTCTAGAGCAACCCACCTAGGTTACAAGGACTTACTAATTGCATCTGTGAGCTAGGAGGGGTGACCAACACCGATAGCGAGTGGGAGACAGATCACTTGAAAGAACTATTGAAGGTAGATGTTGCACAGATTCTCGTTTGGTATGCGGCATTAGCAACTTACTTATCGACATTAGATACCCTCGAGGACATGACCACCCAAGAAAAACGGAAGTTACGACTACAGGCCTTGAAGTTTGCACTCATAGGAGGGATCTTATATAGACGAGGGGTGGAAGGAATATACCGGCGTTGCATAACCCCCGAGAAAGCTAAATTTGTCCTAGACGAGTGCCACAATTCTGCTTGCAGTGGCCATTTTCATAGGGCAGAAGGTCCTAAGGGCTGGATATTGGTGGCCCACACTATTCCAAGATGCTCACACCCATGCAAAAAACTGTGATACTTGCTAGCGGATAGATATATCAGAAAACAAGGTACGCTCATTGATTCCTATACAGGCATGCCTTCCATTCAAAAAGTGGGGTATCGATTTCGTGGGACCAGTACACCCGGCATCCTCTAGTAGAAAACACTACATCATAGTAGCCACCGACTATTTTACTAAATGGGCCGAAGCACGATCAATAGCAAAGGACAACTCGAAAGAAACAGTTTGATTCTTACTCGAACAAGTGATAGGGCGATTTGGTACTCCCTAGGAGATCGTATCTAATAGAGGGACCCACTTCCTGAACAAAACAATCAAGGCCCTAACTGATCAGCTAACGATCAAACAACGCAAAAGTAACCCCTACCACCCACAGGCCAATGGTCAAGCAGAAATCACAAACAAACAATTAGTGGATATTCTAAGAGAGACTGTGTCAGAAAGCCGACGGGATTGGGATAAGAAACTATACTCTGTCCTATGGGCATACAATACCACATACAAAGCTAGCACCAATCATACTCCATTTTTCTTAGTGTATGGGCAGGAATGTGTTCTGCCTATTGAGGTGGAACTACCATCCCTACGGTTTGCCATGAAACACGACCCAGGAGGGAAAGAGTCCATCCAACAATGACTGAACACTTTGCAAGATCTAGACGAACACATGATAACTACATTAAACCACCAAGAGGCTCACAAACGACTGATGAAAGAAGTCCATGATCAGAACTTGCGAGACTAGCACTTCACCCAAGGTCAGTTAGTACTATTCTATGACGCAAGGCATGAATTAATGCCTCAGAAGTTGGGCCCCAGATGGAATGGCCCTTACGTGATCCAAAAGTTGTACGAGAATAACACCGCAAAATTAGTTGAGTTGAACGGCGAGGTGTTTGTGTTGGATTTGTTTCCTCTACTCTCCCAAATCCCATCTTTAATCTGCCTCCATTCATGCTGCATATTTACTCGCGTTGTCGCGCAGTATGCATATTAACATGCAAATTCTCACAGGCGATAAAAGGACAAAAGGCAAAGGCTAACGTCACCCTCTTCATGCTCACCCCATGCAGCTACGCTAACAAACTGGACAACGATTGCAGCCACCCACGATCTCTTACAGACAGCATATCCACCCTGTACTTTCTTCATCTGCACACTTGTAACATTATGTATATATACAGAGAGAGAATTAGAGAGTATGGATCAAGAGGTCGAGTATTGGACGACTGAGTCCTGACGAAAGATGAATAGATGAGAGTGTATGTAAATTAGCATCAAAAGCTTTTCAGTGAGATAGACGAAGTAGATGCCTTGTGCATTGATTCTTTATTGTCAGTAATAAGGGTTCATTCGTTTACAGATTGAATAAGCTTCGTAGGGCACTCGGTTTCGTCCGCTATAGTCTTGTGCTCTACTGCATTATTGACATGTATACTTGATATACTTAATCCGATACAGTTCTTTGTTCTGCGTTCAGATCAATGTTAATATTGCTATGTTTATTATTCATCTTGTTTGATCTTTCTAGCTCTTCTTTCTGGTAATAGACGACTAACATTTAGTCTTGTCTTTCGCGAATCTTTCACGACTAATTATCAGTCGAGCACAGTCTAGCTCTTCGTGAATCATTTGCAACACATAATTTTCTATTCGCGACAAATTATTCTTCTGGCGCTTCATTTATTATGTTTGGATGCGTAATCCAGAATGACCGTGATTTCCATCACTAAAGTTCTGTTCATTCTGATAGGCATAGTCATGCTTATGGAGAGAGTCGTATAGCTCATTCCACTGTGCACGAATACTTTCTGTTCAAGTTCGTTTCTCGTTTGTGTTTCGTTTCTCGTTCTTGTTCGTCTTACCCCTTTGAGCTAATTTTTCGTTTATAACATATGACACCTTTCTCAACTCTCGTTCATCTCCTCCTCTCTCCAACAGTTTAAGCACCGGGTCAATATTAACAAGATTAAAACCTACGGAAGTTAGCGGGTGCAAAAATTGTACAGTATCTAATACACTCCCCACTTCTCTCTCTCAATTTTCAGATGGTGACACAAGTGACCAACAGGATCGACCTTGTCCCTGTATATAATCTTGGGAAAGAAACAAATTCCACCTATAAAAAAAAATGGAGATTACTCAAGAACGAGATACTTATACCCTAAATATAGATGGAGCATGTCGGCACTCTCACAGAGAGGGCGCCATAGAGACTATGGTACGTGATCCTAATGGAATCAAACTGGCCAGCATAGGCATTTTGCTTGGGGCAGGATTCACCAATAATATTGCCGAATACAAAGCCCTCATGTCCGGCCTACACATGGCAATCAAGTTCGCACCTATCATAAACGCTCTAAGAATCGTGGGCGATTCTCAGCTCCTAATCCGAAATATGACCGGGATGTATCAGATCCGGGACCGCATTCTACGAGCTTACAACGCATCCATCCGAGAACTCATAAAGAACTTTCCCCTGATAGAATGGATGCATGTTCCAAGAGATCAAAACTACCGCGCAGACAGCTTAGCAAACTTGGCTTATGATTACAATCATCATTGGCAATGCGATCCGTGCCCAGTGGCACAAGCCATCCTACCACGACATCAGAACTATGGATGGTATTAAGATCCCAAATCTGGTACGGCCTACGTAGCCTGCCCAAAATGTGGCTAGAGCAAATTTTGAGGCCTTAGAAATGGCCCATAGAATAGGTTACGACCTTAGAATTGGCCCGATTATACTAGCCGACATGGCCGAGCGAATTTTCCAATGTACTCTGTTACTTTTTATTAATACAAAAAATTGCCTATTGTGTTTTTCAAGGAAGCGGTTGCCTTGAAGAAACCCCAAGTCATGAGTGCTCGCCAATAATGATCACGGGAAAATCGGCAAAGAAAAAAATCAACTCACAACAAATGGTCGGAAATTGTGGGACAGGGTCAAGGAAACTGCAGCAAAAATATAGGCAAGTTCTAGTGCAAGTCGAAGCGGCATACTCGACGGGTTGAGCCATGGACCACAGACACGCAAAAGGAAAATACAAGTGTCAAAAAGTGCTTAACAAAAATACCCTGCCTAAAAGTGGTAAGGGTTGACCACAAGTAGCAAAGAGGACTACCCAATTAAAAAGAGTAATGAAGTAAGGTACTTACCACTTACACCACCAACAAGTGTAAAAGAAGAAATTGACTCACAAGATGTGGTACCCCTGTACCCATCCATCTTTTTCAAAAGGGGAAGGGTACCAATTGTGATAAAATCAAAACTAAGAGATACATGAGAGTACACCCTTCATGAAAGGCTTGAAGAACTAAAGTATGGCATTTTGAAGGGGAAGGTGTGACAGATGGGTATAAAAGGATAAGCCTATTTTTGCATTCACGTGAAAGGATGAAGGAGTGAGATGACTGAAGAAGCTTTGCTTGTGTTTCACGTGGAGGGGTGAGAGAATGAGAAGGTAGAGTTTTTAGCTTTTGATGATGAGAGAAAGATGTGGTTGTGTGAGAAGTGAGTGAAGGTTGAGAGAGCAATAGAGCAGCTCACTCGTCTATCATCAGAAGCCAAATGTTTGCCCTACCACTGTCTGCTCAACACCATTGCAGCCTCTATTGTCCGAAAAGATTGCCATTTCATGCCAATCTATACTCATCGCGCCTGCAACTAGAGCTCAAATAAATGAAACTCCTTTGGTGAGGTCAAAGTTTGCAACAAGATATATCTGGTTTTCTACTATTGCGACCGATGGAACAACAGAGATATAGTTCTATCATCATGCTCTGACTTATTAAAAAGTAGTTGAAGCATATAAAGAGCAGTGGACAGTCGCAGCTCTACTACCAATCCCTTGCATTTCATGCAGCAGCAAGCGATCCTACCATCACACGGGAACTGGACCAATTGCGGTTCCCAGAGACAATGAAGGAGATTACTACTGACAGGACAAGAGCCACAATTAAACTCTGCGCAGGCCATTCCAAGATGTGCATTTTCAATCCTGCTGCCTGCTCTGACAGCGATCTGCCGCACGCAATACTTGTCACTATCCACAACAAAGTCTCGTTATCTGACCAACACTGAAGGTTTCTACGAATTCCAGCATGTTCCCAGCTCCACGCATTTCTGGATCTGGAGGTCTCTGATGTTACTGAAGAAAATCCTTTGAGGTAATTGCAGGCTTGTGGCCACCTGAGGAATGCATGGAACTGAATCGGATACCCCAAACATGACTTAGCAGCATACATAATGTGCGCCAACCTAGCTAGCTCAGGAGCCCTCCAGGTCATCACTGAATCTGACCAGACTGTTACCTGTCTCAGGCGTAATGGAGTGAAGTTTGTTTGGTGCAGCTATTGTCGCACTCCTACCTACCCTTGTGTCTGTCCGCTGAACAGCCTGCTTGCTCGCTACACCAATTTGTGGGCACACTGATTGGCCACGATTAGAAACCAGTGAACGATCTGTGGATGTATCCTCTGCGTTACAGTAGACGTGGCAAGGTGTGATGATTAGCCGATCTACCATCGCGATTTGCAGAACCTCTACAAGGCTTAAGTGACATATACTATTGGGTTTTACATGAAGATGAATGCATGGTACGTCGACTTACAGTAAGCTTCGTGACTTGGGAGCTCCTCGTTGGCATACCGCTTCCTTCTCCCACACATAAGGTACATGTCTCAAAGTTTTGAATCATGGTTTGGATAGCCCATTCAATTGTGATCTTTTGAGTTATAAGATTCAATTTAACGTTTTGAACAATGCTAGTATCATTAACATGGCATAACTTTGATTGAGTTTGGACATGGTACTATACGATTTTGGTTGTTTAGTATTGTTGCGTTGGTATGGTTCTATCTATCGATAAGTAAGCCACTCGGTATGCTAATTACACTGTCTCATCTTAAGATTGTGAACATCAAAGATTGGAAGTCCTAGGTGTAGAGGGTGTGTTAGTGTGAGAAACGAAAAGGCTCAAAGAGAAGATGAACACGAAAAGAAGCGAACTCGAACCTCGAACAAGAAACGAACTCGAACGAAAAGTGTTCGTGCACAGCGGAATGAGCTATACTACTCTTTCCCTAAGCATGACTACGCCTATAAAAAATGAACAGAACTTTAGTGATAGAAATCACGGTCGATCTGATTACGTAGCCAAACATTAAGCAACAAAACATCAGAAGAATAATTTGTCGCGAATGATTCGCGAAGAGCTAGACGGAGCTCAACTGATAATCAGTCGCAAAAGGCAAGACTAAATATTAGTCGCAAACAGCTAGACTAATTTGCTAAGAACAGATTACCAGATTGAGCAATAAGAGAGTCAGACAGAATGTAGAAAAGCATAGCAATATTGACACAAATCTGAACGCAGAACAAAACAGAGCTGTTATCAGATTAAGTATAGTAAAATATACATGTCAATAATGTTGTGGAGCACAAGACAATGGCGGACGAAACCACGACCTCTACAAAGCTAATCCTATATGGGAAAGGAATAATCCTATTACTGACAATACAAAGAATCGATGCACGAGGGCATCCATTTCATCTATCTCTGATAAGCTTCTGATGCTATTATGCTCGTTGCTTGTTTCTCTCTTATGTGTTGAATACGCAAAATGGTATTCAATATATGTATATATGCACACAATTTTACAGGTGTGTAGACGAAAAAAGTACAAACTGGATGTGTTGTCTGTAGGAGATCGTGGGTGGCTGCTGCTGTTGTCAAATCTGTTAGCACAGTTGCATGGGATGATCGTGAGAAGGCCGCGACGTCAGCCTTTGCCGAAATGAATGCTGGTGAAGATGTGAAAAATGCGACACTCTTACAAATGCCTTAGGATTTGATTTACGGGGTGCATCCGCTTTTTCTAGGGCACCTTGGGCATTTTGTAAGATAGTGTCACCTTTTTTGCCTGTCACAAATCACGTGTAAAAACACAGTGTCACGTTTTTCGCCTTTTTCGCCTGTGGAAAATTACTTGTATTTATGCAGGCAGTCGAGTTTTTTGTCTGTCTTATTTTACATGTAAATATGCAGACTGTACGACAACATGAGTAAAAATGCAGCATGAATGGAGGTAGATTAAAATAGGATTTAGGAGAGTAGAGGAGATAAATCTAACACCCCCCCTTAATTTGGATTCGTGAATGCCTTGATCTTCAGACTAAGCAATGCACAAAATTTGTTGTGTGTATTAACACTTAATGCCTTCGTGAATATATCTGCAACCATGTCCTGCGTTCTGCAGTACGTTAAGCTCACCTCCTTGTCGTTCCGACGTCTGTAAACACAGAATGATGCTAAAATTTCACCGACGGATGTTCGACGCCCATCCGATGTCACGTATGCTTGGACGTCAGATTCCGACATCCCATAAAGTTGTCGAAATCCGACTTCTGTTAACAGAATGATAAAAAAAATGTCCGACGTGTGTCCGATGTCTATCCGACGCATTAGGACGTCGAATTCTGACGTCCCAAATTAGGTAAAATAAAATAAAAAATGCGTAAAAAATAGCGCGCGCATTTTTATCGGGCTATTCTTCGAGTTGAGTTCTTGGAGAAGTGATGTTCGTGAATTGTTTTAAAAACAATATTTTTGAGTTGCATTCAACATTTGGATCAAATAACAAACTAAGCATGAGGTACTTTTCATTCTTAAACTACTTTTCATTTTATATTCTTAAACTACTATTTTATATTTTATATTTTATGGTTTTGATTTCTTAGTTGGTTATTACGTCAATCCACATCTCTAAATTTGACATTGTAATTTTTGAAAAAAAGAACATTGCACATATAAAAGCAATGGCAATATAGCACGATCAATTTTCATAATATGAATCAATGTATTACAAAATTGGTGCTTTAATGTCGCACGAGTCTTTCTAGATCTAACATCAACTAAAATATATAAACCTAATCTACTCGTCGTCGTCGTGACGTCCAGTCTGCATGAATACAAACAAACAAACTACATTGATATTTAATGCTTGATTATATTAAACTAAATAAAATTGACGTCATGATACAAACCACATTAGTATGAATACAAAAACTAATACTTACATTTGGAGGATGATCCTCGCTCTTTAGTTTGTCGACTAATGCATCGTACGCCTCCTTAGTTGGCAGACATCCATAGTCTGCAAACTATCCATGCATTCAATTTAAGTTGAAATTAATTTAGGGCTACGTTGAAGCAGCTAGTCATAATGCATATTAAAAAATAAAAACATATGAAATCAAAAATAAACTATAAGAGTAGTGTAAGTTCACTTACCATGCTTGCTTGCAAGCCCGCCTTTCCGCTCGAGCCCAACCTAGAATTGCCTATCCCATGCATCCTAGCGGCCACAACATCTTTCTGAATCTTGTATTTATTTGGTGTTTGTTCATCCGCTTTTACACGGTTTCAATCATTTCTTGAACACCAAGAGGGGTTGGATTGCCCGTCCATATAAGCTCGTTGTGCCATATCACGACGATGCCTAATCCATAAGCTCATATGCTTATGAATTTCCTTCTCCTCGAATTCCTCTTCTTGTTGGAATTCGTCACGAAGGGTACCAATAACCTGTCGGTTATCAGCGGCAGGTTGTTCGGACCATTTACTAAATAATTTGTCGCCAAAATGGCATTGGCATAAAGAATAGAGTCAGTCCAAAACCACCCTCCCTTTTCTATTGGCAATTATATTGCCTTGAGGATCCACGTCATAATAAGGATTTGTGGATGACTCTTCGGTGGGGGCGGGAGCCGCGGCCGCTTGTGAGGGACCACCCTCAATGGCTAAGCATATTTTGCAGTTGTGTTTTCTGCTCAGGAGTTAATGATTCATATAAATTTTTTACAAAGTCTCTCGAGCTTTCACCACTGCCTGACCCCAACATGATTACTTCATTCATAAACATACAATACATTACAATAAACCCTAATATATTGAAATGAAGTAGAAAAAAAAATCGATTACAGAACTTTAATGCATATTGGAGTGGAACTTTCATTACTGTGTTAACAAAAGAAGAGAGATATGTGTGTAGAGCTCGAGCCTGCACCAAGATGCAAAAGAATCATATAAGCGACAATGTATAAGAATAGTACTATCTAAAAATTAAAACATTAAAATCATATAATAATTTTATGTTATTTGTGTTTTGTACTTGTGCATGTAGTTTATCACAACGATATTGGTAGCCAGTAATCCACACTTTTGCATTTGGTATTGAGATTATTTGAGCAAATGTTGGTAGTCCAACGGCTGGTTAGGAGGCCACAGCTGCTCAATTTGAGTATGAATTTTTGAGCTTCTTTACAATTGAGTTAGATTGACGCTACGATTCTACTTTATTACATTGTAGTCCAATGTTCGCCAAGAGGCTACTATTTCACACTTTGAGTTGAAGTTCTAACTAGATAGCTTAATGATCCATTATCAGCCATAGTACCATGAGCACTCCATCCCAAGCCTTCGTAGATAACCACATGAGTTGAGAAAGAGATGGTCTGTCATACTGAGAAGAGGGTCTGGAATTCTAGGAAGGGTGAAGTTCGGACCAATATTCTCAACTAAAGACCTCCCAAAGCTGTAGCTATCAAGAATATTTTTGGCCTCATATTTTCTACTGAGTCACGTGAATAGGTGCCTTGTGACAATTTTAGGTACGACTTTCTCTTATAAGTCTTATTTACTATAAGATATGATGAGCATCTTTATGAGAATGTTGGAAATGTTTTCGATTGAGAATAATAGTGCTTACATTTCACCAACGTTAGTAAACTTTTTGGTAATATGTCTATCATTTAGACGCTCATCTTGAAACTTTGTTATGAAATTGTGTAGATTCAAGTATGGAAAATAGTTTCTTTGCTTCTATTTTTTTTTTTCCTTTTTTTTTTCTCTTGAAGAAAGTTAAACGTAGATTATAGACTTTTTACAAAAATACATGGAAAATAAAGCTCAAAGAAGCAAAAGTTTATCAACCTCTTTGAAAAGAAGTAAGGAGATAACAAAGTCACCATTCCCAAATTTCCTACTATTCCTTTCTAACCAAGTGTTCCAGAGAGTAATAATTCTAATGCATTGCAAAAAATTATTAATCTTTACATTGTCAAAAATGTTGTCCTTTAGCAGCAAATGTGTATGGTTGAATCTCCTATATCTGGTATAAAAGCGTGCAATAAAGAGATCAGTCATTGATTTCCAAAGAGAAGCATAACAATGGAAGAAAAGAAGAGAGAGATGAAGAATCCTAAGAGAGAAGACTTTGAGCTTGTTAGTTTTAATTTTGTGAGTGCGTCGAAATCTGGCTTTCTAGAGGTGGGGGATTAGAGAGATTCCATTTGGAATCGAACCAAGAGAAAGTTCGGCTCTTTGGTGGCAGCGAAGCTGAAAGGGTATGAGATTTTGCTTGACTTGTCCAAGTTCTTGAAAAGCTAGTTGTTGTTATATCTGTGGACGGGGAAGTAGAGACCGGCCCTAGGTCTCCATGGGAGAAAGCGAAGAAAAAAAAGTTAGGTTTGCACGAGGAAAGTCCAAGATCAGTTTTGAGACGAGAAAAGTTGGAATTCATGATGTGTTCCCAAGTGACAACCCTTAGGAGTTAGACTACGATAGAGTCTATTTTCTATCAGATCTAAGCACCTAGAGGAAAACCAAGAAGTTGACATGCCCCTATCTCTTGTGCCACACCTCTTGCATTGACAATTGCTCCTTTTCCATACATTCAACTTGGTTAGCAACAACAACACTGGAGCCCTACTTATACCCAACAGGAAGCCCTAAAAAGGGGTCCAGAGGATAAGAGTCAACTAGGAGGGAAAATAGTGTGCCCTCCAAGAGGGCACCCCTCCAAGGTAATATCTCAATAAATGAGTAATAGGACCCAAGGCCAACCATACAGTCTAAATGTAAGTAAACAATTAAATAGAGGGCCCAAGGCCTGCTTATGCATAAAAGGTAACGGTAAAGTAGATGCGAATGGACATGGCAAATGTAAATAGCCAAGTCCATAAGTGGTGTCCACTGTTCCAAGTGTGAAGGCGAGGGTGTTGGCAAATTCTGAGGAATCAAGTCGTTCGAACAACCAATCAAGCCCATTGTCCGAACAACAAAAGGACAGCCAATCAAGCCGTTGTCCAAACAACAAAAGGACAATCCATGCGATAGCACTTCCAATTCCGCTAGCACATCCACATCAATAATTTCCAAAGTTCCCGAGAACTTTGTGGAACCTCCTTTTGATCTTCCAAGCCATTTCAAAGATTTCACACTTGATGATGTCGTCATCCAGTTGTCGCAACCCCAACGGGAGCCTACAAAGGCTTCCCACTCCTTTGAAGGACTAGCAAAGACAATAGAGCTAAATCTGAAAGATCCTGACGAGGAGATGGATCGTATAGTTTACATTGGAACCCAACCAATCAAGTCGTTGTCTGAACAACAAAATGACAATCCATGCAATAGCGCTTCCAATTCCGCTAGCACATCCACATCAATAATTTCCAAAGTTCCTGAGAACTTTGTGGAACCTCCTTATGATCTTCCAACCCATTTCAAAAATTTCACACTTGATGACGTCGTCATCCAGTTGCCGCAATCCCAACGAGAGCCTACAAAGGCTTCCCACTCCTTTGAAGGACCAGCAAAGACAATAGAGATAAATCTTAAAGATCCTGACGAGGAGATGGATCGTATAGTTCACGTCGGAGCCCACCTCATGCCAGGTCATCTTATTGATCTGGAGACCTTACTACGCAAATACAGAGATGTATTTGCCTGGAATTATACCGAAATGAAGGGGTCCCGCCTGAAATAGCAATTGATACTATTCCATTAGAGGAGAACGCTAAGCCTATTTGGGCTAAGCCTTTACCGTTGTAACCTAGTTTATCGTGAATGTATTGACGAGGATATTAACAAGCTCCTAGATGTTGATTTCATTTATGATATGAAGTCCAACACACGGATTGGGTATCACCCATTGTGGTACTTCCCAAGAAAAATGGCAAGCTTCGTATCTCAAAAACCTTAACGCAGTTACTTAAAAAGACCACTTCCCATTACCCTTAACGACACAAATACTTGAGGAAATGGCAAGAGCTGAAGCTTTCAACTTCTTAGATGGTTTTAGTGGCTATTTTCTAGTCCAAATAGCCCCTGAGGATAGACACAAGACGACTTTTGCCACGGAATACGACGTTTATGCTTATAACGTAATGCCTTTTGGCTTATGCAACACCCCTTCCACGTTCCAACGCGTCATGCAAATGGCGTTCCAAGATTTGTTACATCAAATTGTCGAGATTTATCTTGATGATTTAGGTGTATATTCTTCTGCAGACAAACACCTCGAAGCCCTTGAAAAGATATTCATTCGTTGTCGCAAGTTTGGTATCTCACTAAACCCTGAAAAGTGTCAAATTTGGGTCACCCATGGAGTTGTGCTCGAATATATTATATTTAAGGATAACATTTCTACCGATCCTTTGAAGACCAAGGTTATAGTTGAGATGCCTTTACCCGCAACGATAAAAGAATTCTACGTCTTCTTAGGCCATACTAAATAACTACTACCGCATCTTCATAATCGATGACATCGGTAAGGCAAAAATCGTTTATTTAGTTGTGGTTGTGGACCGAGGAACGCATAAAAGCTTTTAAGAAATTGAAAACAACACTTACCACCCCGTACCCATACTTCGTTCCCCAGATTACACGAAAGAATTCCACGTGCATACTGACACGAGTAAGTACGCAATTGGAGGTATCCTAGCACAACTGGACGAATACGAAAAAGATTTTCCGATACGTTTGTTGAGCAGACAACTGGTGCATGCTAAAGTAAACTATACCACAACCGAGCATGAAGCACTGGCCATGGTCTACGTCGTATAGAAACTCTGACACTATTTGCTAGGCCAAACCTTTGCTTTCTATACAGACCATCAAGCATTGTTATATATTGTAAATAAATATTGTAAGAATGGACGCATAGCTATATGGCTCTTAATACTTGAGGAATTCAGATTCTGCGTAGTCGTCCGAAAATGTACACAATACTTCATGGCCAACCACCTTTCCAGACTTTCCAATGCTGAAAATGCTGATGCACCAGTCAACGACAATCTACCTGATGCATGCCTTTTTTAGGTCGATGCCACCCCCCTATGGGCTGAGGAAATAACTCAGTTTCTTACAACTAACAGACTCAAAGAAGGGCTAAATACAGTAGCCAAAAGAAATTTTTTGTTCAAGGCAGCACCCTTTCAACTTATCGCTGAACAGTTATATAAACAGGGTGTTGACTCTATTATACGCAAATGCGCTTATGAGTCTGAGATACGACCTATCATATCTCAGACACATGAGGGCATTGGTGGCGGTCACTTCTCTGTCGAAGCGACTGTTAGGATCATACTCAGAGCGGGCTTATGGTGGCCATCATCAAAACATGTGATGTTTGCCAACGAGCTAAAAAGACTACAAAAGTAGACTTTACACCGCTTACTCCCATTATGGAAGGCGAAGCTTTTTATAAGTGGGGTATAGACTTTTGTTGGGCCCATCAGCCCAGCAGTCAAATATACTCAAGCACGCTATATCTTAATCGCAACCAATTACGCCACCAAATGAATAGAAGCATGCGCAACAAAGGACGCCAATGCGTCTCAAACGAAGTGATTGATAATCTCCTACGCCATTATCTTGTTGTCCACCACAAAAATACTCCGTACTATTCCCGATGTAATGGCCAGGCAGAATCCACCATCAAGACAATTTATAAGATCCTAACCAAAATAGTTGAAACTAGTCGATCAAATTGGAAAACCAAGCTGTTCTCCACTATCTGGGCATACCACACAACCCCCAAGAAGGACACTAGATGTGTTACTCCCTTCCATCTCGTCTTCGGTCAAGAGGCAGTAATGCCTGTCATGCAAGCTTTCTCTATTGATCTATGTGAGAAAGTTACAATTGAACAAGCAATCCAAAACAAGCTATTTACATTAGCCCAATTGTGTGAGACTTGACTCATCTTGTATCACGTTCAATTAGTTAGCAAACGTCAACAAAAAGCCTGGCATGATCATCACCTGTGCAATAAAGACTTACACTTAGGTGATCAGGTACTTCCCTACACATCTAAGAAGCACCCCCAAAAATTAAAATTCAGAAGTGAAGGGCCATATGTCATGTATAAAATCTTCCCAAATGGAGCAGTCCAGTCGGAGTCCTCCTCGACACTGTCATAAATGGCAGTCGTCTACGGCAGTACTACGAAGAGTTTTTTTTTGTTGACCCCATCTAGATCCATCACCCTTACCCTTGTACATATTTTTGATAATGTTTTATTGTCTTTAATTTTACTAATTTCTATGTTTTTGACTGCTTGTGTTTGTAACTAATGCATTATTGTTCTCCTTCTGTTTTTTTTTATCACTTATGTCAATCCATTTCCTTTCTAAAATTCTGACATCTCATATTTTCCATCCATAGTTGAGATACCATGTCCAACTGAGAACTTCCACCTGTTTAGACACTGTCAATTTTTACTTCATGAAGTTCTCCAACAGCATCACTGAGATAACGGACTTGATCAAGCATTTACTTCAGATCCCAACCGCATCCTCTGGTTGCCATCTCGACCGCGTCCTCTGATTGCCATCTCGACCACATCATCTGGTTACCATCTCAACCGAGTCCAACTGAGTTCAATCTCGACCATGTCGGTCCCTTCAAAAATCTCGACCACGCCGAGTCACTACACAACGGCTATAAAGAGACGAAAGTGAAGTCATTTGCACCTCAACGATGTGCAATCTTTTGATGTCTTCTAGCAACTAATTTCTGGCGATTTTTGTGCTTCCATGCTCATTTGTGTGGCGCTCTACCAGTCATTGCATCCACACTCACAAGTACAGACATCAGATTCTCCACTGCCATCACCCACCATCAACCACACCAAACGAGCGCCATCATCCACACGTTTTGAGTAGACCTCATGCACACAATTTCTGCCAGGATAAACCATATAGCTCAATCTTTTTGCACAAACACACGTTGAGAAGTAGTGTAGCTGGAGCACACATCACGACTCTAGTTTCACTATTGTGGACACAAATCAAGTTCAACATTCCATTTTTTCTTGAAACCGTAGTTTTTCGCAACACCTTGTTTCCAAACCCGTTGTTTACACTGCTTCAACAGTCGACCGAGCCGCGCATCCTCCTCAGATCTCAACTACACTCTTTTTCTCAGATCTCAACCGCACCCTCTCCTCAGATCTCAACCATGCCCTCTCCTCAGATCTCAACCACGCCCTCTCCTCAGTTCTCAACCGTGCCTTCTCCTCAAACCTCAACCGCGCCCTCTCCTCAGATCTCATTAGAGGAGTTCTAAATAAAAAAAAAAACCTTTGTAAAGATTCTTTTTATATTTTTTCTCAATTTTTTCTTACACATAGACCAATCAAAACACTCAAATTTGAAATCTACGTAACGTAACTTTTTGAGTCCACAGTTTTGATTCCACACTAAAAATGGCATAACTTTTTAGTGGTAAGTCCAAATTTAGCGGAGTTTGGTGCATTAGAAAGCACTCAACAAGGGCTTTCCAATAATATGTTACATGACATATTTTTGAAGTACGATTGAAAAGTTATGGCAAGTCAAAAGTATTAGTGTTATAATATTTTATTAAAATAAACTACATCTTGCACGAATTCTTAAGGGTCCTTTTGGAGCTCAAAGCTCCTCTAATGCAACCGCGTCTTCTCCTCAGATCTCATCCACGCCTTCAGTTCACATCTCAGTCGCGTCCTTGATTTCAACCTCGACCGAGCTGTGACTTCCAATCTCGTCTCGACCAAGCCGCGTCCATTCAGAAACTCTGTTACAGATCTCGACCGATGAGCCCAAATTTTCAGATCTTCTGGTTCTGATGACCCTGATGCCAGCAAGATAGATATCAACATGGGCAACCTTGACATTGCTGAGATGACCACCTGGTACCGGCAAGCACATCAATTCTTCACCCAGATAGAATTCCAAGTCTTTGCCCTTTATGGCTATTAGAGTCCTTTGTGCTGCATATGGCTTATGCCTCATACAACACAACATCCTGGTCCTTTCAGTTCATTGTACCTCCAAACATGAGCTATGTTTACAACATCTCTCTCTCTGGAGTAGACTTCCATACTTTCGGCTTCCCTCGAGGACTTTACAAAAGATTGAAACCATAGCATATTTCAAGTATATCGATCATTCTGTGGAAAAGTGGAAGACCAAGGACAATTATCGGTGTGACGCTATCAATGATCAACCTCTAGCTGCTGCATGTGCTTACCTGACAGAGTACACCCAACGCTACAGGTCCAAGATCCTAAGAATACCGATGTCCCTATTTCACATGATGGCAGATTTATGACCGCATGGCCAAAATCTCTATGATTGGGCCCAGTTTGCTTTGAATTGCCTTCATGAGTGTATAAAGAACAAGTTGCCCTCCACCTTGCTGGGGTATCTAATGACAGACCTCACATTGCAGCAAGTGAGCAACAGACCCAAGTTTTGGGAACTATTGCAGGTAGCTGATAAAGCTTGGGACATCCCGACTCCTTCCAAAAAGTCCAAGCATTTGGGGTCAAGGAAACGAGCCCTATCTCCACAAGGGCCACCGCCCAAGAGGCCAAATACAAGCATTATGAAGCTGACCGTCAAAAAGCAACAAACACCATCAGCTTCACAACAGGATACGGCCCCTGCAGGTTCTTCTGCTCAGCAGGACGACGACACAACAAAGGCCAAGCTTCCAAAGACACGACAACAAAGTGTCAGAAACAAGATGAAGGCCAAGAGACCTCCTCCAGACAGCACAGAAACGGATGAAACGAAGGTGAGAAGCTCCAAAGGAAGCCACGAGCCACGAGAAAAGAAACACTCTCTCAACAAACATCCTCCTGTTTGACAGACTCCCAAGCTGATAGCTCAACATCAGATTCAACATCACAACAACAATCGTCACCACATGCCATTGATGGTGCTGATGGAACAAACACATCCTTAGCAGCAGACACCGACAGAGCTTCACAACTTGGCCAACAAGCTTCGGTGGCCACTCCCCCAAAACTCATAACCATGCCCACACCGCCGACATCACCAACGACACAAGTTTTGGGAGGGAGGGAGATGGAAATACCATTCCCAAAGACACAGCAGCAGTTCAACAAGAATAAGCCCAACAAGTCCACATCCTCACGGACACATCCACACACTTTGATGTTGCGGATCTAATTGAGTTAGATGATGACGACAACGGAAAAGCAGATCAGTCGGGGGGAAGCCAGATCCCATCAGCTAACACCACCACAACCACCCAAGTTACGAATCCACCCATCACTCCCGCATCCACCACCACTGCTAACATCATCCTAGATGGAAGCTTGGGATCGGATGACAAGAGGACCGAAGCTGCTTCTAGAAGTTTCCCTTTCCCCACACCTAACTATAAAACTTCTTATTATTCCGCCTTCAATTTCTCCCAAACCTTCATTCCTACTTACCCCGTTCCTTCACCCTCATCCTCTCAACCCCCTCTAAGACGACTTCTGAGACCACACCAAGGGCCTCCTGACACGTTATTCTGCCTTCGATTTTTCCCAAACCTTCATTCCTACTTACCCCGTTCCTTCACCCTCATCCTCTCAACCCCCTCAAAGCCGGGTTCTGAGACCACACCAAGGGCCTCCTGAGACGTACAAGGCCCGATGGGACGAGTTCCTAAAACAAATTAGCTCCCCCGGTGCTGCGTACGACCTTTGTTGAGAATCCCGTTCCTACTAAACCTGTCATTCTCATGCCAACTTCACCAGATCAAACTCCACCTGACATTCTTGAGACTAACAATGACGCTGGAGGATATGACGACTCCCAGGCTGATCTGCCGAGTAGTTGAAAAGAAAAGAGCAGCGAATAGGAGAGTTGAACTCTCTAACATTCCAAGAGATCACATTCATAGGAAAACAATAAGAAGAGAGAGAGAGACACTAGTGCATGTCTATTAAAAATACAAAACATGAGAGAAAAAGGTGACCTGTAAGTAGGAGTCCTAAGGCTAAGTTGATTTTGTCCCATTTCAATGGGAGGGCTCCACAATTGAGAGGATGGAGTAGGATTGTTGGTAGCTAAGCTCTCGTAGGAAAGCTCGTTGAAGTAAGCTGCCATATCAATGCTTGTCCTGTTTTGCTTGCTCCATTGACACAGATTCTAAGCTTCCTAGGATTGGAATCAGAGGATGCACTTTCTGGTGGGCTAGATGAAAGAATAATCTCCTTAAAAGTTCTATTCTTGGAGTCTGGCCTTTTCCCCATGGACTCTTGTAAGAGGTTATCATAGCTTTTCAACTTACATAAAACAGGTTGTAGGCTGTTTTTTGATGCAATCGGATGCGTCTTCTTTGATGCAATAGGATGCGTCTCTGTAGGGAAGTCGTTGTCATCCTTATAAAATAATGGTGTATTTTCCAAAATCTCTGGGCTTCGTTTCGGAAGGTTCCTTTTCTTTGGTGATCCTTTTCTGTGTGGACATACCTGTGTTTTGGAGGCAACTTCGTAGATACCAACATTAGTATCTCCTACATTTTTAGAGCTATTTAGCTCCTCATTGTTCCTTTGTTCTTGACCGTGAAGAGGTTCCGCTCAGTCGTCGTAAGGTAACTAGTATCTGTCACGTGGATCAGTTCTATAGTTTGGAAGCAGATGGAAAAACTAGAAAACCTAGCAAGGCATTCCTTGGAAGAAAATACAGACAACACTCTCAACTGCGAGCTCATGGAAAATACTTTAGATCAGTCACCACCCCGTAGATGGAAAACGGATTAGCTACAGTTGCAAACGCGACAACGAAGGTCCTGTCTGAAAATAAATCCGCGGATACGTCATCACTGGGAGCTAACCTGCAGTTGGAAAGCGGATTAGTTATAGATCCGAACGTGACAGCGACTTTCCTGTCTGAAAACAACTCCGCAGATACTTTCGAAATAAATGAGAAATAATCTAACATACCTAGGATATCAACGACGATGGATCAGAATATGATAGACATTCATGATTCTTCTCTAACACTCGAAGAGCAGAAATCACTGACCAACATTGCCAGCTTCTCAGCCCTACTTGCAATGCAGAGTCAAAACAGGACATTCGCGGCTGCCAGACAGAGAGAAGGAACACAATCTCCTTATGAACTACGAAGGGGATAGATGAGCTGAAAAAAGAGCAGTATCTTTTGATCTCCCACACAAACTCACATAATGTGAGCCCACCCGAACTGCTCTTAAGAGGCAAAGGCTGATTGTAAGAAGAGGAGTCAACCAGTTCTGTCGATTCCGAATCTGTATTTGAATTGCAAGCGTAACTCTTTGTGCTGGGAAAAGAAACGGTTTTTGATAGAGAATAAAGCCCCATACTCTTAAGTTGCAAAGTAGAAGGGCTATCCGAGACGGAGGATGAAGCTTTGTTGTTGAGAGCTCCTTCACTGGAATCAAATCGGCAGAAATCACTAATGAGGGTTCCGTAGTAGGAGCTAGGAGGGGAAATATACTCATTAGAATAACTTTTGAGCCAGCTGATGCTACGTGATCTGCCAAGGATAGGTAAACCAAAACATGCGCTCGCAGTTGATTTGATTATCTTCATCCTTCTCTGTGTCCTTGACAGGACAAGTGTCTTTCTCAAAATCTGGATTTTTTCCCATTGAGTCATAATCAAATGGGTAAGGCATCATTCTTTGTTTCGTTTAGCTGGAGAGGAATGCGAATCACATATTTCTGTAGAGAGGACCATTTCTTGGTTTTTGTGGTTCCTCATAACCTTGCTCTCTATTTCCTCATCCCTTGTTGAAAGTAGCAAATGATTAGCCTCTTGCTGGATCCGAGTGTTGTCTGTATTTTCTTCCAAGGAATGCCTTGCTAGGTTTTCTAGTTTTTTCATCTGCTTTCAATGCTGGTGGTCGTGGGAGGATACTAGAGTTGGAGATAGTAATGTTGTTAGCTGATTCTTTCAAATTTGCAATCTTAAGAGGCAAAGGCTGATTGTAAGAAGAGGAGTCAACCATTTCTGTCGATTCCGAATCTGTATTTGAATTGCAAGCGTAACTCTTTGTGCTGGGAAAAGAAACGGTTTTTGATAGAGAATAAAGCCCCATACTCTTAAGTTGCAAAGTAGAAGGGCTATCCGAGACGGAGGATGAAGCTTTGTTGTTGAGGGCTCCTTCACTAGAATCAAATCGGCAGAAATCACTAATGAGGGTTCCGTAGTAGGAGCTAGGAGGGGAAATATACTCCTTAGAATAACTTTTGAGCCAGCTGATGCTACGTGATCTGCCAAGGATAGGTGAACCAAAACATGAGCTCGCAGTTGATTTGATTATCTTCATCCTTCTCTGTGTCCTTGACAGGACAAGTGTCTTTCTCAAAATCTGGATTTTTTCCCATTGAGTCATAATCAAATGGGTAAGGCATCATTCTTTGTTTCGTTTAGCTGGAGAGGAATGCGAATCACATATTTCTGTAGAGAGGACCATTTCTTGGTTTTTGTGGTTCCTCATAACCTTGCTCTCTATTTCCTCATCCCTTGTTGAAAGTAGCAAATGATTAGCCTCTTGCTGGATCCGAGTGTTGTCTGTATTTTCTTCCAAGGAATGCCTTGCTAGGTTTTCTAGTTTTTTCATCTGCTTTCAATGCTGGTGGTCGTGGGAGGATACTAGAGTTGGAGATAGTAATGTTGTTAGCTGATTCTTTCAAATTTGCAATCTTAAGAGGCAAAGGCTGATTGTAAGAAGAGGAGTCAACCATTTCTGTCGATTCCGAATCTGTATTTGAATTGCAAGCGTAACTCTTTGTGCTGGGAAAAGAAACGGTTTTTGATAGAGAATAAAGCCCCATACTCTTAAGTTGCAAAGTAGAAGGGCTATCCGAGACGGAGGATGAAGCTTTGTTGTTGAGGGCTCCTTCACTAGAATCAAATCGGCAGAAATCACTAATGAGGGTTCCGTAGTAGGAGCTAGGAGGGGAAATATACTCCTTAGAATAACTTTTGAGCCAGCTGATGCTACGTGATCTGCCAAGGATAGGTGAACCAAAACATGAGCTCGCAGTTGATTTGATTATCTTCATCCTTCTCTGTGTTGTTGCAACTTATGATTGAGCGGAAGCTGGTCTTCTGATATTCTGAGTTAGTCTCAGACTCCGATTTTGTGTGTGAGTCACCTAACCTGCATAAAGAAATAGCAAACAAAACAACAAACGATACAACCTAACACTCACAGAGAACAACACAAGACATCATAGCAGTAGAAGAACAGATTCGTTGAAGATGGAAGGATTGAATAGCATATAAGCTTTCATAAAAGCGTACACAGATAATGTGATTCTCTGAGCACTTAATCATCTCCTATACTTTTTATCTCGCACATTCTGTCTGACGCCTATCAGGTATTTATATCCTTCCTATCTATCTTGTAATGTTTCTTGTAATGCATTGTTTTGTGCTAACCAGGTGGTTAGTTAACAGAGTGCTCTGTATGTCGTTGTTAGGTTGCGGTTGAAGGCTGCATTTGACAGGTTGAAGGTCTTGAAGTTCATCCTTCAACACTCCCTCTTGAACTGAGAAGACCCTTCAACCTATACCCATACTTCTTCTATGTTTTTCAAATGCTGATTTTTCCAGAGGTTTGGTCAGAATATCAGCTGTCATATCAGCTGTCTTGACATATTCAATTTGAATCTGTTGTGTGGCTATCGTATCTCTGATGTGATGATACTTTAGAGGTATGTGCTTTGTTTTTGAGTAAAAACAGGGTCCTGGGATAAGTATATAGCACTCTGACTATCCATATGCATAATGGTAGGTTGAACATTGTTTCATTCCCAATTCTTCCAGCATCTGTCTCAACCAGATGATTTCGTTTGCATTCCTTGAAGCTGCAATGTATTCGGCTTCACAAGATGATTGGGCAACAAGTGATTGTTTTTTACAAACCCAGCTCACTGGACCTCCACATAGCATGAAGCATCCCCCCGTGATTGACTTGCTGTCATCCTTTGAACTGGCCCAACTTGCATCACTAAATGCTTGCAAAACAAATTAATTCTAATTCTGATATGTAATCCCCAAATGTGGGGTCTGCTTCAAGTACTGAAGTACCCTTTTAGCTAGCTTCCAATGCTGCATATTCCGGCATTGCTTGAGAATTGAGCCAATGCATAAACTGAAAATGCAAGATCTAGCCTGGTGCATACTGTCAAATACATCAGGCTTCCTATTAAGTTCTGATAAGGAATGTTTTCCATAGCTGACTTGTCCTCTTTAGTTTTGGGGCCATCTTCCTTTGAAAGTTTGACTCCAAATGCCATGGGAGTCGGCTTTCCCTTGCACTCCATCATGTTATAGTCTGAAAGTACTTTCAAGGCATATTTGGATTGTGTTATCTGAATTATGCCTGTTGTTCTATCTTTGATAATCTGTAATCCGAGACAGACCTTGGCTTCACCTAGGTCGGTAATCTCAAACTTTCGTCCTATCAGGGATTTAGTGTCTTTTATCAATCTTAGACAGTTTCCAAACATCAGAGAATCGTCAACAAACATAGTCATAATAATAAATCGGTTGTCCTCTACCTTGACATAGACATTGCAATCTGCTTGAATAGGTTGCATTCCAATAGATCTAAGAAAATTGTCTATCTTTTGATGCCAAGAACGTGAAGCCTGTTTTAGACCATAAATGCATTTATTAAGTTTACACACATGATCTGGCAGGTTTGGATTTTGAAATGCTTCTGGCTGATTCATGTATATTTCCTTTTCTAAATCACCATGCAAGAAAGCTGTTTTTACATCTATCTGATGTATCTCAAGATTATGTTGGGCTGCATATGCAAACAATAGACTAATGCTAGCCATTTTGACCATGGAAGAGAAAGTTTCTTGGTAATCAATTCCATACCTTTGTGAATAGCCCTTTGCCACTAATGTGGCTTTGTACCTGTCTGTGCTCCCATCATGTCTGGTCTTTCTTTTGTAGATCCACTTGCAATCAATTGTTCTTCTTCCATGTGGTAAAGGTGCTAATGTCCAGGTCTGATTCTTGTGCATAAATTCAATTTCATCTTCCATTGCATGTTGCCATTGCCTGGATTCAGGACCTTCAACTGCTTCCTTGTAGTTTGCAGGTTCTTCAATGATGTCACAAAATTCATCATTGAAAGCATTGCTTTCTGCATTTTCAATGACCTTTAATGATGGTCGTCGAACTCTTGAAGAACATCTTTGTTCGACTTCATTAGGCTCATAATAATCTCCATGATCTTGCAGGTCTAGGTTGTGGTCCAAGTCCTGGTTTAGGTCCTGGTGGTTAATTCCCAAGCCTTGATTTCCAATATCAAACTGTTCCCTGCTTGCTCTCCCTCTTCAGTCCAGTCAGATATGTAAGGTGAGACATCTAGTACTTGGTAGCTGGTGGGATCATTGCCTCCAAGAAATGTATTTTCTTCAAATTTCACATCACGACTCACATGAATCTTCTTGGTGTTCTGGTCATAGAGCTTATATCCATGAGAATTTGTAGAATATCCAATGAAGATCATCTGATGTGATTTATCATCCAGCTTTGTTCTCTTTTCCTTGGGTATATGCATGTATGCTGCACACCCAAAAACCTTAGCATGTGACAAATGTGGCTTTTCTCCTGACCAAACTTCAATTGGAGTTCTTTCTTTGACAGTTGTAGTCAAGCTTCTGTTTTGCAAATACACTGAGGTTGCAATGGCTTCAGCCCAGAACTACTTTGGAGGTTTTGCCTATGCCATCATGCACCTAGCTGCCTCCATTAGTGTGCGATTTCTCCTCTCAGCTACTCCATTGTATTGAGGGGTATATGGGACTGTATATTGTCTCTCAATTCCTTCCTTCTTGCAGAACGCTTGGAATTTAGAACTTGTATACTCTCCTCCATTATCAGATCTGAGTATCTTGAGTTGTTTTCCTGTCTGTTTTTCTGCAAATGCCTTGAAATCCCTGAACATCTCAAATGCATCTGATTTATACTTTAGAAAGTATACAAATGTCATGTGACTTAAGTCATCAATGAAACTAATGAAATACTTTGAGCCTGAGATTGAAGGGACCTTCATTGGCCCACATAAATCTGTGTGGACCAATCCTAGAATTTCCTTTGCTCGCACACCTTCATATTTGAAAGGTTCACGGTGTTGCTTGCCCTTCAGACAGGGTTCACAAAAAACAATTTGTGTATCTGTAACTTGTAGACCATCTACCAGATCCTTTTGTGACATCTGATACAGTGTCTTCATGTTTGAATGATACATCCTTTTATGCCACAAATTATTCACATCTTCTGCATTTGTAGTTGTTAAGACATGCTCAATCTTATTCACAATACTAGTGTGGTAGAGATTACCCCTTCTTGGAGCTGTTGCAATGACCTCATTAGTTCCGTTATTCTTTATCTTGCATTGTTCATTGCTGAATGTAACGCTCATTCCAAGATCTGTGATCCTGGCCACTGAAAGCAGGTCATTCTTCAGTGTAGGAACATAGAGCACTCCCTCTAAATTTTTGTGGCCTTTTGATGTCTTTAGTAGGAGTGATCCAGTTCCTTCTACCTTGTGTCTGCTCTCATCGCCCAGAACAACTTTTCTTGAACCATTGGTGGTCTTGTAATCATTCAAGATTTTTCTTCTGTAAGTTATGTGAGCTGTAGCACCAGAATCTATCACAACCTTGAGGTCTGGACTATCAGCCATTGATTCCAATACAGCTGCTACATTGACTTTGTCACCCTTGGATTTGCCCTTGGGGTTATACCAACACTCATAGGCAGGGTGACCTTTCTTTTTGGAATGGCTTCATGACCATTTCATCTGCTACAGCCTTTACAACATCATCAAGTGTCATGTTTGGTGTCCTCATGAGTATGGTTCGTAAGGAGTGGTAAGATGGTGGAAGTGACTTGACAAAATGCAGGAACTGTTGGACCACAGGTATTGCATGTCCTTGATCCACTGCTGCCAGTTGAGAAAAAATGTTCTTCATTCTGCTAGCATGCTGGTTGATATTAGAACCATCCCACTTCATATTTAGAAGCTGGTTGTTGAGGGGTACACCAGTCTTCTGCTCATTGTTTTGTAATATCTGCCAAATTTCTTGGCTGGTTTCGCAATTCTCTGTGGTTAATGATTAATGCCATAGCACGATCATTCTTCTTGTCCCATTCTGCAACATCAGCTTCTGGTCTGATTTCAGCTCCTTCCACGACATTCCATAATCCCTCTCCCTTGAGAAGCATCTTCATCTTGTGCTTCCAAATTCGATAGTTTAATCCATCGAATTTTATGACAACCTTTTGTTGCAGGTTTGTTGCTATTCCTTGCTATTTGGTTGACTATGAGTTTGCAACTGCTCTGATACCACTGTTGCAACTTATGATTGATCGGGAGAGAATACCAAAGAAGAGACATTTGAGTTTAGCTGGAAAGAAGAGGAGCAAAAGGTGATTCGCTAAAAAGATAGAGGCAGTATTAAGAGGGCTGAAGGTATTTACTATATTTGAAAGTTGAGACCACAGAGTTAGTAAATTTAAAAGGGGCAAGGGCATCCTCTCAAAATCCAAAAGGAACTAAGAAACAATTTGTCCCCAACGAGTCAAGATTAATAAAGAGTTTAGTACGAGGGATAATGAACTGGCTAATAATAACAAGGCAGTGTGGCAAGCCACTTGGCCCTGCCTTAAATTGGTAGTTTATTTATTTTTTTGTATTACACTAGATTCAAATGTGCTACAAAAAAAAATTGCCTAATTTTATTAACAAAGTGAAAAATCCATTGGAGTACAAAAAAGTGCATGTGAGGAGTATGAATGTCATAAGGTGATTTAAAAGTTACTGTTTGATGAAAGTCACCAGGTAGGGTAGTTGCAAGTTTACAGGTGAAGCACCACGTCCTTGAAGTGTCACCACAAATCATGCGCAAGTTAACATAGTTTTTTCCAGAAGCGCAATGACAATAATGCAATTCTTTATGTTGAGTTTCTTGAGAAGCCATAACACTTCCAACAATGGAAGCCCGATGAAGGAGGTTTGATTGTGGAAGATCAAGAAACCTAGTACACGATATTTGGGTCAATATAGGTAATAAATTGGTGAGGGGTCACTCATTACAGTGCATGACTCCATAAAAGCTTTTCGAGTTGTGTGCATTAGTTCATATATGATCTAACTAGCTTCCATAAAATGTTGTTGGTGTAGTGATAGTTCTCTAAGAATGGGTGTTGGTGTTGGTATGTCCGTGGATACATTTTGTAATATATCTTTTATTGTATTCAAGAAATACATCATATTTGAATTTGGTTTTCGATACACTAAGTACAATAATACTGTATGGTTTGTTAAGATTGAAATAAGCTTTGGTAATTTCTGCGACATCTGCTAATGTTATTAGCAAGTATCCCATTTGCTGGTAAAGTCAAAGTTTATGAGATTCATATAAAAAAGTTAAATTAAATCATGCTTTGGTGTTGGGTTTTCCACCAACAAAATTGCATGACATGTCATGCATGAAGATTTCCCACCTCATGCATAAGAGGTTTTTTTGTAAAATTAACTCATGTATTGGTGTTGAATTTTCCAGCAACAAAATTACATGATATTTCATGCATGAAGATTTCCACCTTATACATGTTAGGTTTTTGGTTATATCAAAATCGTTAATATTGTGTAGCTAATGTGAATTGAAACTTGTTCGACATTGATATTTTAAAGAATTTCAAAATTTGTAAAATTTGTTTACAAAATTGAAATTATGCCACATGTAATGTTGGTTATATTGATGAATATCCATAATTTCCATGGCAGAATTTTGGGGAAGATTAAGATTCATTGTAGTTCATAAAATTCAAAAACTTATACCAATATAGTCTGTAATATATATGTTCCATTTCATGCATGAAATTTTTTCACTGCATGGATGGCAATTTTTTTGTTGCATCAAAATCATTACTACTGTGTAGCCAATGTGAATTGAAACTCGTTCAACATTATTAATGACATTTCAAAATCTGCAAAATTTGTTTAGAAAACTAAAAAGTCACGACACGTAACGCACAACACAAGCAAATTATTTTTTTTGTTGTGATCTAATAATACTAGCTAATCAATGTCAAGATGCATCCTTGTGGAGAATACCGACCAATAGACCAGTCAATGTAAATACCTATCGACATTTTTTTTTATGTATTTAGGTTTAATAACATGTATGAATTTGTGCCAAGCTAAATGTTGACTAAACATTATACAAATTGTTGATGGACATGTTTAGTCAAAGTTAGATTATATTATAGTCATTCTAGGGTTTTCCACCTAATGTATGACAAAAGAATCTGTATGAAAAGCATTACTAATATCTTGTTAATGTCAACAATACAATGCTACTTGAAAAAGGTCCTACCACAGTACAAGTTTCATGCCTTCTCTAGCAACAACCACATTTTCCACATGTGGATTGATAGTTCTTCATCAACACGGACCACCACCTATCGTCCACTTGAACCAAAAACTCCATCACCTAGTAATATGATAAATTTTGATCTTTTGAGAAAATATAGTATCCTGCAAAAATAACGTAATAGTGTATTTTCTAGCGATTAAACTACGGGAAATGTAATCAAGTGCTATGACTTACCACCCGCAACACGGGGAAGGTTGGGTTGCAACAAAATACTTACATTTTACATTTGTTTACAATTGTGCAACTAACAACTAAATCACGTAATGGTGTTGGATTTTTCACCAACAAAAGTACGTAATATTTTGTGCACCAGGGTTTTCCACCTAATGCATGGCCAAAAATCTATGCATTAAAAGCGTTGGCTAGATCCTAGGAATGGCAATATATATATATATATATATATATATATATATATATATATATAGTTACAATATCTACATATAATGCTTCTCTTTACTTAATGTTTGTGATGGACTCTAATCTTACTCCCATTGATTTTTATTTCAAAAATGTCAACACATTGATACTTAAGAGATTCTGGTACATTAACCTAAAAAGCCCATCAATAAGCAAACAATTATATTTTAGCTTTAACTAGAAAATTTGGTACATGTATCATCAAATAGGTTACACCTTTTGGTGACGACTACTTTTTCGACCATTTACAGCTAGTTTCAACAAGGACTACCTACCATGCGCCCAAGACAAGAATATAATCACGTAATAATACAATAAGATTATCATATAAAAATCATGTAAAGGTAGTGTATTTTTTAGCAGGACAACTACATGAAGCGTAATCACGTATTAGGGGGAATATTAGCTTGCAACAAAATAATTACACTTTGATTATGAATTTTTTAACGATATTAGTTAATAGCCAAGTTCATTAAAGTTCAACATTTGCTTACGTCTGCACTTGCACAACTAAATCACGTAATGGTGTTGGATTTTCCACTAACAAGAATAACACAATAATTCATGCACCAAGGTTTTTTTTACCTTATGGCCCAAAATCTATGCATCAAAGACATTGGTAACATCTTGGGAATGGCAATTAAGTATTGTTCAATGTTATTAGTTTGTTATGCATGCATTCTAACCCTACCTACCCATCCAATAGTAGTATTAACTTTGCTCTTTCTAATGCTCGCAATAGACTCTAATCTTGTTCCCTTGATTTCAATTCCAAAAATGTCAACAATACAATGGTATGTGAAAGAGATTCTAGTATATTAACTCCATACCAAAATACTTAGAAGAAATACAAATCAATTGAGTATTCAATGTTAATGCTGATGTGATCATCTTTCCAACATTTCTTATTGAACCTAGTTCCAGGATCTTACAATCTAATATCAGAGGAGTTTTTCAAAAGTAAAAAAGGTACTTACATGTGCTTCAATCGCTAGTGCCTTTAAACCATATACGTGCCAACACAAAATTGTTTTTGAGACCATATTCTAAATCTATAGTTTGATATTCCAAAAATACTTGCCTCTAAAATCCGGAATAAGCAATTATAATCAAGATGGATCCTCCTTAGTTCTATCATCAAGAGTAATGTTGAAGTAGCAAATGCATCCAAAAGTTCTTAGAAACTTGACATTAGGCTTCGTACCAAACAAAGCTTCAAAAGGGGTTTTTCCTTCCAATACAACACTTGGCCATCTATTGCATAGGAAATTTGCACACAACAAAGCATCACTCCAAAAAGGTTTAGGAAGATTAGCATTCAATCTCATTGCCTTTGCACTCTCACACAAGGTTCTATTCTTCCTCTCGGCCACTCCATTTTGTTGTGGTGTTCTTGGACATGTGTACTCCCTCTTGATCCCATGCTCATCGCAAAAGGCTTTGAATTTGTTAGAAATGTATTCACCACCATTGTCGCTCCTCAAGCATTTGATTTTGGTTGTAAATTGAGTCTCAATAGCAACTTTGAACTTGACAAACACATCAAACACCTCATCCTTGCTCTCTAGTAGAAACAAGAAAAAAAGAGAGCTGGTATAAGATATATGCATAATAATACGTGTTATGAAAGGTTAATATGAGACAAGTATAGGCCCTTTTGACATTCTGATCATTAACATAAAAAAATAGAATGTAAAATCTGAACAATCTATCTACATTCAATGTTAATAAGTCCTTATTTTTATTATCTAACAAGCATTGCCACATGAAGTTGAGTCCAATCAAGATAACACTATAGATTTAGTTTGTAAGTCTGGACTCTGAACATTGTATTGAGTTTAAATATATTAGAAACGAAAATGATGACAGGAGCATCTTAAGTCTCTACGACTCGGCACATCGTAAACAAAGATTTGTAACGATTGGCAAGGGTCCATGACTCCACGAACAATTAGATTCAGTTCTATGTACTGATACATGGATGCGATGGTGATTCATACCTACAAATAAATGATAAATCACTTGTATGCAGCAAGCGTGAAGAAAAAATACATTTAACAGATTCTAAATAGTAGTACAGGGCAATAGACAATCTCTGGACTCTGGATAGAGATAGAGCAAGAACATGTGTGCAATGTACTTATTTGTATGCTTGGTAGACAAAACGAAGGGAATTACAAAATATGGAATGAGATTACGAATGCCTACATAGCAATCCAGATGCACAAATCTTCAAAAAAAATTGTGTGCATAGAAAAAACCATTATCTTGTGATTTTTATTACAGAGTTTATTTGATGCTGCCACAGGCCTCGTGCACTGATCATGATTTCGGGCTATTTACAATCTAACCCTCAAATCGCCTTCCAAACAACGACGTGCACAGATGACAGAAAATGTAACCAAACACGAACCTGAGCGCAACGACAAATATGAAAAGCCGAGCCAAGAGCAAGGAAACCATCTGGGGATTTCTCTCAAAACTTCGACATACTGAAGATCATGATGATCTGGACTCTGAAATAAAGCATGACAAACAACAACCCAAAAATGGAATTGGCATTGACTTGTTTAATAGCACAGGTAAACAAATTCATTTATATTCTATTTACAACCCTGATTTGATTATTTTCTATAGCTCGAAGTTCCTCGTGTCCAAAGAAACCAGTATATGCAGTTCATCGCAAACTAATTGTATTTGCAACCCAATTTGAACATCATGAACAAACACGTCCATTTCCCAATGATCTGATTGTTTTCAAATACATGCTTTATTGAGCAGGACAAGAATACCATTGAAAATTTTGATGCTAACTCTTATTGTGCTTCACATACTGTTGGCTCAAATGACACAAATCAGCAAACTGGATCTGTTCATGAGAGATGTCTCTGTCATAAATGCAACAATCATGTGCCTCAGTCAAATCTGTGCAACAAAATGCAACAATCCTGTGCAACTAAGCACACAAAAGCCAACTTTGTGGCACCAGACATGCACATCTGAATCCAGTGAGCAGGTTTAAAAAGGCAACAAAGTACACAAAATTCATGATTCTCAGCATTCACTAATCCACGAGACTGGATACATCTTAGTACTTGAGATTCATAAATACTAATCATGAGCTGTGAAATTATTTAAGATCATATTCAGGGTCCTAAGGCACTGACTAGAAGGATCCATAGCAGGCAGTGCGGAAGTGTTTGCAGAACTTTAAAGATATCCTGACAGTGTGCGGATGAATTGAAAGGGACAATTCTGAGTCACTATTGACTGCTGTCGTATCTACTCTCAAAAATTCCTAAGCACAAACCCATTTCTCAAAAGTGTACTTTTCCAGCTTCCTTTTCCTTACAACTTAAGCATAAGGTGAGAGGGAGGCACTTAACCAACTTAAGCATAAGGTGAGAGGGAGGCACTTAACCAGCGACTGGCTACAAGCAACGACGGAAGTGTATCTCCAAGAGCAGTGCAAGAGCCTACTCTACGTGGTAGCAGTGTGCCTCTGTTCCTGTTTGCACCTATTTTAGCTAGGAACTTTCCATCACCTACGACGATGAACACTCAAATGCTCTGAAAATGACTTGCCTGCAAATCACAGACTCTTTGCAACTCCCTTGGCCAGAAAAGGGTGAAAACAATTTAGAAATTGACCCGAAAACGTTTCAGGATTTGCTGATCTATGGTTAACACGAACGGTCATCAACATTTCAGCTCTGACGAGTCCAAAAAGACTGTCAAGCATTTGTGCAGTAACGATCGGGAGAATGTAGTATTGCTGCCACAGGAAACAAGACATAAAAGAGCAAAGAAGCCGTATTGCATGGTATTGCTACGTGGCAATCCAGGCCCGCACATGCAATAACCTGCTCTGTGGCAAACTACGTGGCTTCCGGAGGATATAGCATTTCGGTTTTTAGCAAAATAATTTAAATCCATGCTTAAAACTACACAAATGTATTTATACGTGACATTTTTATAAATTAACTTACATATTAAAAAACAAATAAAATAAAATCGTAGAAATTAATTTAAACACAAGCACGTCAATTTTTTGTTGTGTTTAGTATGTGCCCCTGCCTATAAGGTAGGGCCAAAAACTTTGATAGAGGAAGGATTAGGGGAGAGAACTCCAAAGTAAAGGGACTACTGAAGAGTCAAAAAGAGTAGCTTACGAAGCTTTAAGGGCTTCGATATCAAGAAGAAAGGAAAGCGTGAGGTTGTCGTCTGAGATCTTTTTAGACTCCTCCAAAGAGGAGAAGGGGAAACAAGTTTATTTTTTGAGGCTTCTACGAAGCTGAGGAGAGTGAGGAGAGGGGTGGGGGGGCCTCGCATCTAGTGAGCACGATGGCCCTTTGGCCCCGGTGCCCTCCTGATCACAATTTAAAAAAAAAAAAAATTGGCTGCCCGGACGCCACGTGTCCAAGCAGCCAATCTTTGTCCCATAAGCATTCATGTGAGACTATGGGGAGGGGTGTGTGTGTGTGAGAGGCACGCTGCCCGGCGCCACTGCCCCGGCTCCCGGTAGGGCGTTGGCGCCACCTGGCCCGCTACCCGGCTGCTGCTGGCCTGCCTGGTGCCTGCCCACCCGGGACCCGCTCGGCAAAATCAGGCGCCTGCTGATTTTTGACGGGCACCGCGCGGCTGACACGCGTCAAACGAGGGGGGGGTACCGGGGCCAAACCACTCCCAGGCGCGGACCGTGCTCTAAAGCCCCAGTGGGGGGGGGGCAACTGGCTGGAGAGGGAGGAGACCTCTTCGATTGACTTCTATTAAGAGAGGGAGGAGCAGTCAGATTCCTTTTGAAAAAGGAATGGTTTTGAGAAGGACTAGCCATAGAAAAGGTAAAGAGGCAAGCAGAAATAAAATGGGAGAGTAGACACCGAGATCAAGGCTCCCGGAAGGAGGAAGGCAGTGCCAAGAAAAAACAATTAATAATAACATAGTGAGGAGATAAGCGAAAACACAACTTAGCTTATGCGTTTTAAAAAGAAGGCTTAAAAAGACGAGAAGCTAGGATAAGCGATAGAAAAAGCTGTTAAAAGGAGGGGGCAACAACTAGCAGCAAAATGAATATCTGTGTGTTAAGAAATACAGGCAAATAAAGCCTGGAAAAGTTAGATCCATTAAAAAAAGGAGAGTAAAGACGATGAGAAGAGGATCTGAGCTGGAATGATCTAACAAAATCAAAAGTTGAGCAATGTAATCGTGAAAGAGAGCAGGATGAAGCTGAAAGGAATGCACCTTCAGATCAGGCGACGAAGTGGGATGGTCATGTTGGTGAGCAAATCTGCCATCTGCGTAGCCATCTGTATGAGAGTAAGCAGGGCCGGTGTTGTCGGAGAGTAGGCTGAGCCTGCTCCAACAGTTCCCGGTAATTGTCTTGAACGCACCAATAGACATCTGAAAACTGATATGGCTTCGGGGTATGCACTACACTATTGAAATCAAGTCTTAGTATGTTTAGTTGAAAGTATAACTTATGTCTAGAGAGAAATACTATCACCATAAAAAATAAAAAGATTTTGGATTCTGCTAAGCCATGTATCTTAGTCATCCTAGATTTTGGATTCTCACCTAACCCATGCATCTTAGTCATCCTAGATTTCAGCAGATCTTGAGACATTTGTGTTTTGGTTCTTGTCTAGAGACACCCTTACAATCTAAAAGAAAAGATACTTTCTTCTTGTCAGATAGGTACACAATCTGTAAGTCCAATTATAGATCACGAACTATATTGACCACTCTATTGTAGTCAACTAGACCTATGGTCAAGATAGGTCTTCTAGGGCCCTCGCTTATTGGTAAAACTCTATAGTCTTGAGCGGAACACCCTCCTCTGAGTTAGAGGAGATGAGGTTTTGATCCTCGAATTTCCTTGATAGATCTTTGAGAATACTATCTCATCGATAAGAATGACTGCAAGACATTATTGTGTCATGTACTCTCAGTACATTAGTGTGTATCAATGCAATATAATATCCATTATAAGCTTTGTAGGCCCAAAAGGAGCTATTAGCCTTAAAAATAAGGTGATTTTCTCTGTAGGCCCTCCAAAGTATTTTTATAAGGATAAGAGGCCAACAAGGGCCCAATTTACAATCAATAAGACTTAACAAGGGCTAACTATCCTTCAAGATAGTTATGTTTAGTTAACTTAGGGGCTTTGTCTATAAGTAGACAAGAGACATGATTTTGAGGATCTTTTGGCTCATTTCCAAATGAGAGAGCTTTGCCTCCTTATGGAAACCAGAAATGCGAGAAAATTGTTGGGGAATGGTATAAGTGGTTCCGACGAAAGATTCAGTCGATCGAGCAATCGGATCAGAACGATCCTACTACTGCGCAGAGGCAGTGGTCAACTGGTTCCCTCGGTGCGTGCACTACTATAACAGTAGGTGAACACAAGATTAAGATAGAGCTTAATTGTGTGGTTATTTGCGGAAGCAGAAGAGTAGACAATAAGACAAGACGTAGTAGCAAAACATACAATCTTGACAAGAACATACATGTTAGTTTGATGCTATGAGCACAAGACAATAGCGGGCAAAACCGCAAGCTCAGGAAGCTACATACATGTTAGTTTGATGCTATGAGCACAAGACAATAGCGGGCAAAACCGCAAGTTCAGGAAGCTAACTTCGCTCTATAAAAGTTATGAGTTAGTCTAAAGAAACAATCGATGCATGAAAGCATCTACAATGTCTGTCTCTAATTCACTTGATGATTAATTGATTACAATGATCAACTATATACAATTTTACATTTGTGCAAATGATTGTACAAAAAGATGGCGTGCAGCCGTTGTGCCGTCTGGAGGAGATCGTGGCTGTTGCTGTCATTTTTCAAGTCGTCTGCATAGTTCAGGAAGTGAGCCTGAGAAGCCTTCGACTATTCGGACATCGAGCAAGTTGTTGATGTGGCCAATCAAGTTGGGTAGTCAACAAGTTGGACCTCTTGATAACTCGAACAACTCGACTAATTGAGAGAGTTGATAAGTTGGACTCTCCGATATGTCGTCCAAGTCGGACTTCCTCGATAAGTCGACCAAGTTGGATAAATCGTGGGCCATTCTCTTGCCTGTCTTCATCAGTAATAGAGCTGTGCAAAAATGCATATAAATTTGTAGCATTATGAATGGAACCAACTGAGGATTTGCACGTATCAAAAATTGGTGTTGGAAGATCTCACAAAATGTTTTCCTTTCCTTAGAAGATCTATGAGCGCTTTTACGTATATGATGATGTTATAATTTTCTTCCATTCTTTCATTAGGGTTGTGCAACTCTTCTTTAGCTGTAAGTTGTTGGGTTGATTTTGGTGACCCCCTGGTAGTAGTGAGCATTTTCTTAGGTGATGTGTATAACGCCCTGGTTAGGAATGAGAAAGTCTCCAAATTGTTGTAAGCATCGCCAAATGCTTCTGAATCAAAGGACCCTAGAGGCCATCTAAACTGAGGTAGAGTATTGGCAATTGGTCGGAATCCAAAGACATGATCACTCAGAGGGAACTCTACACTTGGAATATAGAATACATAGGCATCAACATTTTCAAAGAATCTATTATCATACAGAATCTCTCTCCCTATGGCTAGACATGTAGGAAAAAAATCATAGCTCATTCATAATCATTCTGAATCTTTCACTTTTTTTTTTTTCCATTTTTTGCACTCGTTTCTTGACTCTTCAGATGCTCCTCATAACATAGTTTTTTAATTTTGTTTTCCATTTTCAGAATCGTCCACTTATTTTTTCATACATCTTTGTCTTTTATCAAACTACTAGCTTCATTCTTACTTCTAACATCTATCTTTTCAATCATTTGATTTCTTTCGTGCAGTCCATTAATTCATTTTTTGACCTTGCTCGTCCTTTGGATAACAATCTAATCAGTGCATCTCTATCCATCATGAGAAATTCATGATTTGTCATATGGTTCACAACTGATCCGTATTTCCTAAATTTGTAACATGACACGTTTGTACCATTTCAATAGAAATACCAATTGAAATTATAATTTTTTTTTCTTCTTTTGACTCAACTTATGCTACATGCATTATCTCTTGAGCTAGTTTTCTAAAGAATTTTTTAAAGTACGCTTTGTTCAATTCTTGGTATATGAAATCTTGTAACTCTATTACAAGACTGTGGTGGGTCACAGAGATTTGACATAGTAGTTTTTCTACCTTTTATATCTCATAGGTAGACTTTATTTTCAGAGTCACTCATAAATTGATCATAGTGCCAAATTGTAATGACCACTCTTTTGGTGCTGAATGGTAGTATTGATCATGTTGATATGCCAGGTTAGCCAATAAGTCACAATCAACATTCATGTGTCTAGGCACCTGTACCCACTCTATGCAGCAAAAAGCTTTTCCAAGTTGATGGGCGACTGTTGCATAAGCTTTCAACCTTCGATCTACAATGTGGTATTTTCCATTTATACCGTATATCGCTAGATGGGAATCTCCTAAATAATCTGTATAGAAAATATCATGCTATATGTTTTTAATGTCATCCACTTGAATTCTGCCATGTTGCTAGCAAACTTTTCACGAATAAAAACTCCCATGCTAGCAATTTTGACTCCTAGATCTCACAAGAAAGCACCAATGGCTCCTTTCTATCCAGGACTTTTGGAGGCCCTATCGAAGAATAAAGATATGTTTTGTACTGGTCTCTCTCTTAGTCATTTTCTGGATGATTAACGGTCACTTTAGAATATGTTGTGATCATATCTAACCTTTTTTGAAGGTCTAAATTTCCAAATGTACATTTTTTTTTCTTTTTATATATAACTAGCAAAGTGTGCCCGTCGATGACGGGCAATGGACGACCGACGATCTAGGTGGCAGCTTGTGATCGAGACGTGTGGATGATGCTCAGAGTGGGCGATTGATGATTGAAGGCGGGCGATGAAGGGGGCGGCCGACAACTTGAGTTACGGCCGATGGAGGGCGACCGATGGTGTTTGTGTGTGTGTGTGTGCGCGCGTGCGCATGAGAGAGAGAGAGAGAGAGAGAGAGAGAGAGAGAGAGAGAGAGAGAGAGAGAGAGAGAGAGAGAGAGAGAGAGAGAGAGAGAGAGAGAGAGAGAGAGAGAGAGAGAGAGAGAGAGAGAGAGAGAGAGAGAGAGAGAGAGAGAGAGAGAGAGAGAGAGAGAGAGAGAGAGAGAGAGAGAGAGAGAGAGAGAGAGAGAGAGTTTGCATATACATAAAACTGTAGCAAATGAAATTGAGGAACAAAAAACCAAAATTGTTATACTCAATAATTTTCAAGATACCACACAAACGATTTTAGGTTTAGCCATTTAAGACAACGGTCCCCACTCGTTTGATATATCTGATAACACTAACTATGAATCAACCATGATTTCTAACTTTATTTGTAGATCATCAAGTGTTACAGTACTGACATTTCTATACAATACTTTAATATTATTGATCAGCAAATCAAAATCCAATAAGAATCAGTTTTCGTCAGGGATAAATTGTCCATCCATTTGTTGAAAATGATGGTACTCCGTGAACATCCTTGATAACCAGAAAATACTACATGTGTGGACCTCATCTCCAAAACAGAATAGTTCCATTACATCTCGAACAAAGCTCACGCGATCCACCCAAATCTGCAACATCTGCATTTTATTGATAAAACATCATAAGTATTGATGTTCGATCATAACAACAAAAACACTCTCGCCATCTATTACATCATCTAAACACTTTCATCCTATACCATACTTCCAAATTAAGCCTCACATGTACCTTTAATATACGCATGTATGTAACCTTGAATAAAAGAAAAAATCCAATCATACCACCTATGAAAAATCTATTTATATTTTCAAATTACGATACCAGTCCCATATGCGAAACGAAACATCTTCATCCCATATGCATTTCGCATCAAATGGAACTAATGCACACATGCAAACCAATGCCAACAACAATAACAACATTATTACTCATTTCACATGATCAAGGATGCCTCATCATCTTCAACAAAATTATTGTATACTCAATTCAATAATTGCAACAAAAGAAAAGTTTTATGTCACAAGTCACTCACAATCTCATAGCACCTCTGAATACACAACATTTGTGGTGTATCTTGATACTCGTCTTTCATTGCAATCTTCTTCGTCCTTCTCTTTCACCAATACTCAAAGAATGCAAGATGCCTTTCTCACCCTTGACAGTGCAACGTACAATTGTCCATGACTAAACACCGGACATGGTAAGTATAAGCCGATAACTTCCATGGTTTGTCCTTGAACCTTGTTTATAGTCATTGCAAATGCAGCCCTTATGGGAAATTGCAACCTTTCAAAATCAAAAGGCATTCAGGAGTTTGTAGGCACGAAAGGCACATGAGGAATAAGAACCCTATCACCAACATTTTTTCCACTAACAATTTCAGCCTCTATTATTTGCCGGCCCAACCTGCATATGATAAGTCGAGTTCCATTGCAAAGACCCTTCTGATATGCCAATGAACGTAACAACATTACTATCATGCCAACCTTTAAATCCAACACATGAGGTGGCAAACCACTGGGCTGCAACGTGTTCAAAAACTCAATAGGATAAACATCGACGTTTCGACTGTCGACAACACTATCTGCACTACAATAAGTGTGCACATTACCTAGAAATTGTTCCATAACTCATGCATTCACAACATCAACATCGTCATTCAATGCCGTTAATATTGCACGGCTTTTCCAAAAGTCAATACTTCTATGATTATCTGGATATTGCAATGAACATGGATCAATAGGATACAATGTTCCTGATGACCATAAATCTACATGTTTTAGCTTTTCCTCCATGTATCAGACCATATCAGAAGTTGACAATTTGGCTTGCTTTGAATTTCTCGTCCTAAGCGGAGCATATTCTGGTGATAGATCCACATGAAGATGATAAAGCTTTGTCATCAAAACAGTAGTATAGTAACAAACAACACCATGACAATAACAAAGCTAGAGATGGTGCTAACAACTCTGCTGGAGATAGAGATGGCATAGGCTTTTTTCAGAAATGTCACTCCTAATTCAACTTTTTGAGTGTTCCCAACTAATGGAAGGGAATATTTCAGCATTTTGAAAAATTATATTTTAACTGTGGTTAAACACCAGTGAAGTTTGATGTGACTAAACTAAGGTGCATTCATTTACATGGAAAGTAGTGCGGGCAGATGCATAAAGAAGTTAGAAAATGATATTATAATTACTTTATAGCTATTTTTCTCTCTCCTACATGGCATTTCTTATAGGGCCCTCTTTGGGCCCATATTTTCTCTAATGAGTGACTCTGAAAATAAAGTCTACCTATGAGATATAAAAGGTAGAAAAACTACTATGTCAAATCTCTGTGACCCAACACAGTCTTGTAATAGAGTTACAAGATTTCATATACCAAGAATTGAACAAAGCGTATTTTTAAAAATTCGTTGGAAAACTAGCTCAAGAGATAATGCATGTAGCATAAGTTGAGTCAAAAGAAGAAGAAAAAATTATAATTTCAATTGGTATGTCTATTGAAATGGTACAAACGTGTCATGTTACAAATTTAGGAATTAAATACGGATTAGTTGTAAACCATATGACAAATCATGAATTTCTCATGATGGATAGAGATGCACTGACCAGATTGTTATCCAAAGGACGAGCAAGGTTAAAAAATGAATTAATGGACTGCACGAAAGAAATCAAATGACTGAAAAGATAGATATTAGAAGTAAGAATGAAGCTAGTAGTTTGATAAAAGACAAAGATGTATGAAAAAATAAGTGGACGATTCTGAAAATGGAAAACAAAATTAAAAAACTATGCTATGAGGAGCATCTGAAGAGTCAAGAAACGAGAGCAAAAAATGGAAAAAAAAAAAAGTGAAAGATTCAAAATGATTATGAATGAGCTATGAGTTTTTTCCTACATGTCTAGCCATAGGGAGAGAGATTCTGTATGATAATAGATTCTTTGAAAATGTTGATGCCTATGTATTCTATATTCCAAGTGTAGAGTTCCCTCTAAGTGATCATGTCTTTGGATTCCGACCAATTGCCAATACTCTACCTCAGTTTAGATGGCCTCTAGGGGTCCTTTGATTCAGAAACATTTGGCGATGCTTACAGCAATTTGGAGACTTTCTCATTCCTAACCAGGGCATTATACACATCACCTAAGAAAATGATCATACTACCATGGGATCACCAAAATCAACCCAACAACTTACAACTAAAGAACAGTTGGCACAACCCCCATGAAAGAATGGAAGAAGATTATAACATCATCATATACCTAAAAGTGCTGATAGATCTTCTAAGGAAAGGATCATTAGATTGGATGAGGCCAGCAAACCATGCACAACTGTAGAATATGATGCCATTGTTAGTGCAGAAATCCCTGATGAGAAAAATGATGAAGAGTTGTTTGGGGTTGTTAAGAGTTGCATGTTGCATGGTCCATGTGGTATGGGATTTCCAAACTCTCCTTGCATGAGAGATGGCAACTGTTCAAAACATTATCCAAGACAATCTGTTGACGAAACCACAATAGTGAATGGTTATTTGTCTTATAGACGCATAAACGATGGCAAAACAATCAAGGTACGTGGAGTGGAGTTGGATAATCATTGGATTGTACCTTACAACAGATGGTTAAGCCTTCACTTCCAATGTCATATCAACGTGGAGGTATGTGTGCATGTTCGGAGTGTAAAATATTTGTACAAGTATGTATACAAAGGACCTGACATGACAACAACGAAAGTTGTGGAAGAGAACCATGGGACTCTAGGGGTTGTGAATGAGATTGAACAATACTTGAATGCAAGGTACTTTTTGGCGAGTGAAGCAGGATGGCGTCTTTTTTTATTCTCAATGGGTGCACACAAACCCAATGTGGTTTGATTGGTTGTTCACCTTCCAGGAGAGAACATGACATACTATGCTGACAATGAGGACTTGGTTCATGTTGTTGCACTTAGTGGAGAGACAACTCTGATAGCTTATTTTGAGTTGAATGCCAACAACGATATGGAGGCACAGTCTTTGCTTTATATGGACCTTCCGAGAAAATTTGTATACAGCAAAAAACAATGTAAGTGGATTCCACAAACATACATCCCAAACGTTCCTACAATCGGACGTATGTATTTTGTGCATCCTTCGGAGGGTGAACGGTTCTATTTGAGGGTTTTATTAACTCAAGTTAAAGGAGCGAATAGCTTTGTGGATTTATGTACTATTGATGGGGTTCTTCAACCATCGTTTAGGGAGGCATGTAGGCAAAGACTACTTCTGAATGATGTTAATGAATGGCATGACTGCTTGCAAGAAGCTGCCAGGTGGGGGATGCCCTCACAACTACGACTTATGTTTGGTACCATTCTTCTCACATGTGCACCTGCAGGCCCCGTCAATATGTGGAAAAGCTTGGAGTATTATATGGTTGAAGACTACGTTGTGAATGAACGTGTGGGTGAAAACAGTGGAACGCATGCAGTTAGTCAGTTTAATTGACAGGGGTGTCCTTGATGTTGAAAGACATATGCAAGCTGCAGGAAAATCACTTTCAAACTATGGATTTGATCTTCCTGAAGATGATCTTGATACATCTCCATTGTTTCGTGAGGAGATGTTTGTGGATGAGAGTATAGATGATGTAGAAGTGGCTGTGGAGAGACTAAATGTTGATCAACGACACATTTTTGAACGCGTTTGTGAGCATGTTGCTAGAGGAGGAGGTGGATTATTTTTTGTTGATGGACCTGAGGGACCGACAAAAAGTATCTCTACAATTTTACGTTGTCTTGGGTTCGTGCAAAAGGATGGATTACATTTGCAGTGGCATCATTGGGGATAGCGGCTTTATTGATGAAAGGTGGTCATACTGCTCATTCTCGATTTAAAATTCCCCCCACTGACTTGCATGAGACATCTACTCGTAACATATCAAAGCAATCTGAGTTGGGTAAACTCATGGTGGCATGTCGACTTGTAGTGTGGGACGAGGCTCCAATGATGCACAAACACTCATTGGAAAGTGTTGACAGAACCCTTCGTGATTTGCGAACATCTGATGCTCTTTTTGGAGGGGTAACAGTTGTTGTTCTTGGTGGTGACTTTCGATAGGTTTTACCGGTAGTGAGGCGAGGCAGTCGTGCTCAAATTGTATCGGCCTCCCTAAAATATTCCTATTTGTGGAAGGATGCTGAGATTCATCACTTGACAACAAACATGAGGGTTATGGGATTGGAAGGTTCTGATGTTAATGAGCAAAAAGAGTTTGCTGAATTTTTGTTGAGAGTAGGAGATGGTAAAGAGGAAATTGTTATTCGTCATGGTTTGGAAAGCATATGTTTACCAGATAATATGTGTCTAGGGATTGAAAATTTGGATGACTTAATTGCATTCACATTTCTTGTTGGCTGATTCTAATGTATATGTCAGAGAATACATTATTTGGAAGAAGAATCAAGGAAAATATCAAAGGAGTGCGAAGAAAAATCTACAAAGATGAAAACTTGTTTGGATGAAAATGAGATGCTCAAGGAGGAGATCCAAAGGTTGAAATCTTCTTTGCATCATTATACAACTAGTAATGATGAGATAAAAATTGCATTTCAATCCATGTGTATCTCATATTTGTCTCTTGTTAAGGATATGGATGTGCTCAATAGAAAGGTCCGAAGTAACAAGAGGAAAGACTAGTAAACAAGGATATATGTGATCTATCATCCAGAGGAGGTCATAGAAAAAGACGAATCCGTGTATTCAAGTAAGCTATAGCTTATTTGGTACTGAAAATTGCTTGAACTTTTTGATTTATTTATAATCACTAATTTTGTTATTTATTCATTTCAACTTTCTGTTGATTTGCTTATTATATACTCATGTGAATACTATAAGTGTCCTAATTTCTACTGACATTTTCATGAGCATTATGTTTGCAATGCATATCAGCATTGGTTGTTGAAGACCATTTGGCCGATGAGATTTCAATTGGAAACTCACTAGGCTCTATCTTGACTTCTAAATCTATGAAATCAATGTTAAATAATAACAAAATGAAAAAGATTAAGGTTTCAGTTACTGATAGCATTATGGATGAAGTTGAAAAAATATTAGACACTACATTGCTTCAGAGGGCATGTGACTTTTCTAGCATCAGTAGGGAAGCATATGCAACAATGTTTAAGATGATAAAGGAGGCATTTGCACAGGTAAATATTAAAAAGTTTCCAATTCCACGACCATTTCATCTTTAAAAAAAAAGAGACATGTTAAACCATGGTATGCAGAGAATAGTTGGTAATCCATCTCATATCAATGAAGTGTATTGCTCGAAAGGAGAAAGTCTAGCATATAACAATTCCAACAATTTATTTATTGACATTGATCAGTTATTAACATTCATCATAAATTTTTACGGTATTACAAATGAGAATGTCAATAACAAGTTGATAGTTGTTCTCAAGTTAAATGAGTCTGAAATTATAAAAGGACAAAAAATGGAAAGAGTCAGTCTCACAATCATGAATGGAGCACTTTCAAATTCAGAAGACTCAGCTACTCGTATACACAAAGTAGAAGTTTGGAAAACATTAGACAACATGGTAAAATACTTGAGAAAAGATAAATTTTCAAATACTAATGTTCAAATGATATAGAAAACAACCAATGAATTTGTGGATGCAGTTCAGAGTGCATGGGGTGTTGATCACATAACACATTATATGGTAAGATTTTGATTTTACACTACGATAGACAAATATGTGCAATTAAATTAGATACTTTTGGTACTGATTTAGATTATGTTTTTATGACATGCACCACATATTACAACATCATTCGACATTCTTTGCAAGAAATAGTGGAAGTCTTAGCATATGGTCATTGCAAGGAATGGAAAAATCTCATTGGCAAGCAAGAGCGGCATTTCATAAAAGTACACAACATGCCGGGACTAGCAAAAAAAATAGCTATATACTGCAACTTTTCCAATGGGTTTACAGAAAATTCCAAATTCGTCATAATACAAAATCGACGGATTATAAAAAATTTCAAAAAGCATGCAAATTTATACAAGCCAATAGGCTATAGACGCACAAAAAATTTTTGTATATTAAATAAAAATATCTACAAAGTACAATTCAACAATATCTAATCTGCCTCCGATATTTTTTCCAATGAAAGTTGCAACTTAGAATCATGCAACAATTTTCTTCTTTCGTATGGATCCAATAGCTCATAGTTTTCATGCTTACTCAGATCAACGTAAGCAGCATACACTGTAAAATGAGATGATCTGAGCATGGAATTCACTTGTCCATAACCTAAAATTCTAACCGCAATAGTTTACTTTACAAAAATTATTTTATGCACCTTATTAAAATTATGTCCTCCAAGAAAATGAGACAGTGCCTTGATTGCCATAATCATAGTTTCACCATGTTGATGAAACTTTGAATGGGCAACAATTATCTCATTATTCTTGAAGGACTTTAGATAGTTCCCGAGTGCATGATCTCTTGAAAATTGTCCGGTAGAAGATCTCTGCCCTCCTCGACAAATTGCGAAATCATCAAGGAAAATTGTTTTTAGAAATGATAAAAAACAAAGTAAACTTTAGTATATAATCTGACATAACAAATCTACTAGTACTTGATAAGAGACAAAAACTTACGCATTCGGCTTTGTCTTCTCTGATTATTGTCTCTCCATCAATATTATGTCCACCTTTCGATGTCAATATTGTTGTTGAATAGACAGTTGGTTGTGGAAAACCAAGTTGACTTTGGATTCTAAGAAACTCCTCCTTAGAAGGTAGATCATCTTCTTTGTTGCACATTTCCTCCACAACCATTTTCAAGCAATCTTTTTCTGAATAAAACTTATCATTATGTACATCGTCAACACCAGGGAGAAGATCATCAACATCAAAATCAATTATATCTGAAAATTCATCAAGCTCTTTGCTCAAAATGCAAAGAGTCTCAGCTTCAGTGAAGTAAAAAAGATCCGATATATCCGATATTGTGAAAAATGAATTATTATCTATATTATAAGTAGGCAAAGTGATCAAAGATTTATCAGAAGGAGAAAGAGTAGTGGGTGTTCTAGGGCCTATAAAAGTAGCCCTATTTCGAGCAGGATCAAAATCAGAACAATCATCTAAATTAACACTCGTGTCAATAAAAAAGATATCTATATTTACAATCTTTGACTTTTCAGACTTTGTACCACTAGAAGAAGCTGCTTCAGAAGTGGAGGGCACGGAGTCCGAATCATTAAAAATATTTAACAAAAGGAAAAAAACAAAAGTAGACAGAAAATCAACAAATCTACATTTTTTATTATGAATTTGGCACTCATCTACAAACTTGAAATCATTATGTAACTTGGTAAACATTCTGTCAAGCTTAGCTTTGTAGATATGCTTGTCAAGTGCCACCAGGTCCTAATAATGAATCATGTCTTTATTCTGAGACCTGAATAACGGAGGACTGAGCAGGGACTTAAATTTGAGATATATCTCAGAAAATGCCTCCACACCAGGGCCCTCAGTTATAGAAGGTAGAATAAAAAGAAAAGAAGTAAAAAGAGATTTGAAATAGTCCAACCTATCGGTAATACCAAATTCATTAAAAAAAGAAAGCAAACTGGATTCAAAATTAGACATTTTAAACAAAAATAATAGAATTGAAGTTCCAAATATCGCTCTCAGGTGCAAACCCTAGGTCAGACAAGCACGTCAAGGCAACGTGTGCTCGAGAGAGATATTGGAAGCTAGTGTATCGGATCCGAGCACAAGAACACATGAAAGAAAAGGGAGCAAGCGGCGCACTTGAAATCGATATCCGGCAAAGCAATCGTAAATTTGCGTGAAAATCCGAGCCAAAAAAGACCTATTTATATAAAAAATTTGGCACGTGTGGAGAAGTGGCGAGGGAACACGTGTCGACATGTGATTGGCCAAAATAAATGCGTCGTACCTTGAATGATTGATCTGACATCTGTCACATGCGAGAATGACACACGTCGATAAAGGATTCACGCACGTGTCTCAGCTCACGTGTCCCCATAATTGGGTCATCATTATCAGTACAGACATTCCACGTGGTCTAGTCATCTGGCGACACGTGTCTCGGCCATCTTTTCATACTGCAAAAAAATTGCGAAAATTCATTAAAAAAAGAAAGCAAACTGGATTCAGAATTAGACATTTTAAACAAAAATAACAGAACTGAAGTTCCAAATATCACTCTCAAGCGCAAACCCTAGATCCGACAAGCACGTCAAATCAACGTGCGCTCGAGAGAGATATTTGAAATTGGAGTATCGGATCCGAGTGCAAGAACAACGAGCAAAAAAAAAAAAGGGTTGCGAGACGCGCTCGAATGCGATACTGGACGATGCAGTATCGGATCCAGGCGCATAATAGCCAACGAGAGGTAATGATTGCAAACGAAGCCAATTTTGAGAAGGCTATCTATTTTATCAAGTGCAGTCCTATGGCGAAATTTAATTTGATTCCATATGAAAATAAGTAAGGATTGCTCTTTTGTTTTTCTTACTTTAATTTGGATTGTTGCATGCCTCATTGCTTTAATAAGAATGGAATTTTTTCATAAATATGAATTTAACAATATTTGTATCTTGGTTGTTGCAGTCGGCATTGGAGCCTAAACATTCTTTTTGTAAAAATAAATAAGGAGTGAGTATCATATTTTCTATGTGTAAAATTAAATTCAGCTGCAAATACACAGAGAATTTGATTCTCTACTTCATGATGCCGTTCGGAAAATATCGGCAACGACAACTTCAATTGGAGATATAACCATTAAATCTCTCAAGGTATACTCAATTTATCTCTAATATGCATGTATTCCTTTTTTAATTCAAATGTATTGTCATAGCATAAATAAAATTTCTATCATAATATTACTAATTTTCGTTCTATATATGCAGTGTGTACAACAAAATGACGCTTTTAGTTGTGCATGGTTCATCCTGTACAATACGAAGCTTATTTTTGAATGGTATGATTTACAAACGGATGTAGATATTGAAAAGGTAATATTTTATTCATTTGTAGTTCATTTCATTCTGATTCATATTTTATTACTATCATTGTTTGTAATTTGCTGATTCTCGTGTTTTGTGATGACAATTCACTCTTGAGTCGTATACTCCTGATGATGTATATAGATTTCGGCAAGAGTTGATCAGAACCTTTGCCCAGTATGGTGTAAGCGTTACAGCTGCAATCGAGGGCCCTCAAAAGGAAGCTGCTCTTGCCTTAACAGCCTTTCAGGTTGTTCAGGATGCAGATCTAATTTTATATGATAAAAAAGAAATAAAAGTCTTTCCTAATACAGAGGAAGACAATTTTGTAGCAGATATTCCTCTTGTCTTAAAAGACATTGAGGCCCTTCTCGAAACAGAGGAGGGCGAGATTATAGAAGGAGCTGTTGCTTTATTAGTTCCTAATACTGATATAGAAAATATAGAAAAATTGATTGAATAGAGATCTATTTGTAAATAGAGAGACATAAAAAAAAAATACAATCATTTTACTTGTAAACGACCCGTTTATTGGTTTTTTTTATTGATATCACAATAGATTCTTATAATCAACTTGTGTACATAGTCTAATAATGAAATGCAATTTTTTTATAATGATAAAAAGACATTGGCATGTATTTGTTGATAGTGAATCTCAATGTTCTTCCATAAGTTGGATTGTTTCGCCAATATCTTTGCATTTGATCTCGAGCTCATGTCTTTTACGTACCTGCATAAAACTAATCCAAACTTAGTTAGAATTAGTACAGAGTTTGTGTTAGAAAGTTTTGATTGATACTATTCATAAAAGATCGAGTGTTTATAGTTACTTACGAGTTTACCATTGAGAATGAATCTGAAGTCTGAAAGTACATCATCTTGTAGGAGCAATAGTTCCCGTCGGATGTAGTTTAGAATCCAATCTTCTTCCACCTCACCCTCCTCTGAGTTAGAGGAGATGAGGTTTTGATCCTCAAATTTCCTTGATAGATCTTTCAGAATACTATCTCATCGATAAGAATGACTGCAAGACATTATTGTGTCATGTACTTTCAGTACATTAGTGTGTATCAATGCAATGTAATATCCATTGTAAGCTTTGTAGGCCCAAAAGGAGCTATTAGCCTTAAAAATAAGGTGATTTTCCTTGTAGGCCCTCCAAAGTATTTTAATAAGGATAAGAGGCCAACAAGGGCCCAATCTACAATCAATAAGACTTAACAAGGGCTAACTATCCTTCAAGATAGTTATGTTTAGTTAGCTTAGGGGCTTTGTCTATAAGTAGACAAGAGACATGATTTTGAGGATCTTTTGGCTCATTTCCAAATGAGAGAGCTTTGCCTCCTTATGGAAACCAGAAATGCGAGAAAATTGTTGGGGAATGGTATAAGTGGTTCCGACAAAAGATTGGGCCGGTCGAACAATAGGATCGAAACGATCCTACTACTACGCAGAGGCAGTGGTCGACTGATTCCCTTGGTGCGTGCACTACTATAATAGTAGGTGAACACAAGATTAAGATAGAGCTTAATTGTGTGGTTATATGCGGAAGCGGAAGAGTAGACAATAAGACAATTCAATAAGAATGTCAGACAAGAAGACGTAGTAGCAAAACATACAATCTTGATACGAACTCGAACGCAATAAAAGACAGTGATTGATTCAAATTAGTGTATAGAGATACATGTTAGTTTGATGCTATGAGCACAAGACACTAGCGGGCAAAACCGCAAGCTCATGAAGCTAACTTCGCTCTGTAAAAGTTATGAGTTTAATACTGACAATCAGTCTAAAAAAAAAATCGATGCATGAAAGCATCTACAATGTCTGTCTCTAATTCACTTGATGATTAATTGATTACAATGATCAACTATATACAATTTTACATTTGTGCTGTTGCTGTCATTTTTCAAGTCGTCTGCATAGTTCAGGAAGTGACCCTGAGAAGCCTTTGACTATTCGGACATCGAGCAAGTTGTTGCTGTGGCCAATCAAGTTGGTTAGTCGACAAGTTGGACCTCTTGATAACTCGAACAAGTCGACTAGTTGAGAGAGTTGATAAGTTGGACTCTCCGATATGTCGGCCAAGTCGGACTTCCTCGATAAGTCGACCAAGTTGGATAAATCGTGGGCCATTCTCTTGTCTGTCTTCATCAGTAATAGAGCTATGCAAAAATGCATTTAAATTTGTAGCATTATGAATGGAACCAACTGAGGATTTGCACGTATCAGAAATCGGTGTTGGAAGATCTCACAAAATGTTTTCCTTTCCTTAGAAGATCTATCAGCACTTTTACGTATATGATGATGTTATAATTTTCTTCCATTCTTTCATTAGGGTTGTGCCAACTCTTCTTTAGTTGTAAGTTGCTGGGTTGATTTTGGTGACCCCATGGTAGTAGTGATCATTTTCTTAGGTGATGTGTATAATGCCCTGGTTAGGAATGAGAAAGTCTCCAAATTGTTGTAAGCATCGCCAAATGCTTCTGAATCAAAGGACCCTAGAGGCCATCTAAATTTAGGTAGAGTATTGGCAATTGGTCGGAATCCAAAGACATGATATAGAGTATAGGATACATAGTCATCAACATTTTCAAAGAATCTATTATCATACGGAATCTCTCTCCCTATGGCTAGACGTGTAGGAAAAAAATCATAGCTCATTAATAATCATTCTAAATCTTTCACTTTTTTTTTTTTTTCATTGGGTAGTAACAGAATTCATGTAGTTTGCACAATGTGAGATGATATAAAGATGGTCTCAGATCTCAACAATTTATGAAGACACTGCCTATGCCACGAAAAGTATGAAGCTGCTACCAATATGTTGACAAAGATGGATAATACTGAGCTCAATGTGCAGAAATAGTTTCTAAAAACTTGTGGTCACCATAAAAAGTTGAAAATTGGCTAGAAGTAGGAATTATTTTTCTTGACTCTTCAGATGCTCCTCATAGCATAGTTTTTTAATTTTGTTTTCCATTTTCAGAATCGTCCACTTATTTTTTTCATACATCTTTGTCTTTTATCAAACTACTAGCCTCATTCTTACTTCTAATATCTATCTTTTCAGTCATTTGATTTCTTTTGTGCAGTCCATTAATTAATTCATTTTTTGACCTTGCTCGTCCTTTGGATAACAATCTGGTCTGTGCATCTCTATCCATCATGAGAAATTCATGATTTGTCATATGGTTCACAACTGATCCGTATTTAATTCCTAAATTTGTAACATGACACGTTTGTACCATTTCAATAGACATACCAATTGAAATTATAACTTTTTTCTTCTTTTGCTAGTTTTCCAACGATTTTTTTAAAATACGCTTTGTTCAATTCTTGGTATATGAAATCTGGTAACTCTGTTACAAGACTATGTTGGGTATCGAGATTTGAGATAGTAGTTTTTCTACCTTTTATATCTCATAGGTAGAATTTATTTTCAGAATCACTCAGTAAATCGATCATAGTGCCAAATTGTAATGACCACTCTTTTGGTGCTGAATGGTAGTATAGATCATGTTGATATGCTAGGTTAGCCAATAAGTCACAATCAACATTTATGTGTCTAGGCACTTGTACCCACTCTATGCAGCAAAAAGCTTTTCCAAGTTGATGGGCGACTGTTGCATAAGCTTTCAGCCTTCGATCTACAATGTGGTATTTTCCATTTATACCGTATATCACTAGATGGGAATCTCCTAAATAATCTGTATAGAAAATATCATGCTGTATGTTCTTAATGTCATCTACTTGAATTCTGCCATGTTGCTAGCAAACTTTTCACCAATAAAAACTCCATGCTAGCAACTTTGCCTCCTAGATCTCACAAGAAAGCACCAATGGCTCCTTTCTATCCAGGACTTCTAGAGGCCCCATCCAAGAATAAGGATATGTTTTGTACTAGTGTCTCTCTTAGTCATTTTCTGGATGATTAACGGTCACTTTAGAATCTGTTGTGATCATATCTAACCTTTTTTGAAGGTCTAAATTTCCAAATGTACATTTCTTTTTCTTTTTATATATAATTTTTTTTATCCGACTATACACTCCTAATATGAGATGACAAAATATTCTCATATCTACAATTTTCCACTCCCTAGGTATTTATCTGACGTTATCTTTCGTTGGTGCAAAGATTCTATCACTTAATTTATCGATGAATTTTTTAGAAGAACAATTGTTTATTTCATTAAAAATTAAAAATTGGAGGCTTCCAACCTCTTCAAAAAATTCGAGTGTGCAAAACTCGAAACTGATAAAAGAATCAAAGCATTGAGATTAGAGAATGGTGGAAAAAATATCTCACTCGAATATCAAAAAGTATTGTCTTAGCAAAGACATTGAGCAACAATTCATCACTTCTTAACTAAGTTCTTCGCCAACAAAAATAAAAGATCATTGACCACAAACATCAAGACTACAAATAATCATTGTAAAAAGATAATTTAGCATAATCATGGTGCTGAATTTCTAGATCACATCACAAAAAGCAATATTTTATCAAAAAAAAAACTTTTATTCTTACAATATCTAAATCCAAGACGAAATGAAAAAGTTATGAAATTAAGAAGATCTATTATATTAATACAAGGTCGTTAGCAATGCTCGTTTTTTATGTGTCCCATTTTGTGGGAAATCATTTCACAATAAAATCTTCAAAAGGATCAATTCTGTATAGCTAATATTGGATTCAATCACAAATAAGCTAATTGGATTTTTTAAGCTGGGCAAATGTGCTCAAGATTGATATAAAAACAACTAAATTTTTTTAATGAAAAAATTGTCATGTTTTTTAGATCCCCTATTGCGGCCACTAGCCAACGAACATGAAGTAGCTAAGTATAAAAAAAAAAAAGCCCTTCATGATATGGCTTCAAAACCACAAATGTAGTTGTTCTACTCAAACCACATCATAGATTGTAATGCATCTAGAATAGAGAAGTAGAAGTTATTAGCACTTGGAGTTTTTAACCAAGCAGAAACTGGCAAATTAAATTGCGTAATCGACCGTACCTTGCTAGTCCAGGACCGTACATTTATACGGTGGATTTGCATTTATGTATTTACGTATTTATACAACTTTGAAAATGTAGGATGCATTCATCATGAACATTCACGAAACAGAAGTAGAGAAGCGTTTAGCGATCCGTTTCTTTACATATTTCTACGTTATGTCTCGCGTGTGAGTGCCTTTGGTGATTATCAAACCACTGTTAGTCTGTTAGTTAGTTAGTTTGTGCTCTTGTTCATCCATCTCTGTACAATTCAGCACAGTGCATCACATTTGTTTGTTCGTGCTCTTCGTACTACATCGTCTTATTCATGCATCTCTGTACAATTCAGCATATCAATTCGCATCTGAAGCAAAAGGGAACATAACGTGCTGAACTCACCATCGCCTACCTGAAGAACAGAGAGACAAAGAGAAGCTTGCGGTGCTTGATTGGGTGCTGAATTCACCATCGCCTACCGGAAGAACAGAGAGACGGAAGAGAGAAGCTTGCGGTGCTTGATTGGGTGCTGAATTCACCATCGCCTATCGCCTACCGGAAGAACAGAGAGACGAAAGAACACAGAGACAGAAGAGAGAAGCTTGCGGTGCTCGTGATGTATGTATTCATATGATACAACGTACGGTGGTATTAAAACATAGAAGTGCTAATAACGTAAGATAACGGGCCCCGCAGGGCCCGTTATGAGTTTTTGGGGGTGTCTCGCCCTCCCAGGCTCGCCCCCCCAAAAAGTCATAACGGCCCTGCGCGGCCGTTATGTACTACAAAAACGTTCAAGTTGATCTCCATATCATGAAATAGTAAATGCATAATAAAAATTATCACAAGTCAAGATTGTCTCATAAATGGATTTAGAAAGTATTTTGCATTAAGTAAGACCTGTGAAAAATATTCAGCAATTACAAAAGGTCTTGCTGGCCAGTTTCATACTTTCCAAAAGTTTTTTTTTTGGGTGATGATGTATGAACTCTAGACGTTTAGGACCAAATCATAGCTTCATGATCTTTGTTCAGGGTGCAAAGGTCATTAAAGTGAATCACTTCACAATACAAAAATGTCTGCTGCAACGGAACGCACTCATGCCAAATATATCCGAATGTTCTTCTCCCTGGGGTCTGGACAAAAATTTTGAACACTGCAATCTTGATATAGCAGTATGCCGCGACAGCTGTCAGCCAGTTGGCAGTGCTCTAAACTTAGCATTCCCTGAAATGGATGGTGCGTTGTGAGACTATTGTACTTAGTACTTTAGCACGTGATTAACTGGCCCTACGTAGGCACATGCACCTCTCAATCCACCCATTCAACCCCACGTGTCCCTCCCAGTCCGTTCTTTATAAAGCTACATCCCACGGTCATGCCGTAGAACTTATAGGATCCGTTGGTGCAGTTAATTAGACGCTGCAGTAATAAGTATCGATATGAGCGTATAGTAGTATAGCTTTTGCGAGTACTTAGAAATATAGAAGACTAAATAGACCACCGAGTATGTATCTCACTGTTCAATGTCGATCAATTGGCGGTGTGCTTGCTTGTGGAGTTTAAAGTCTCGAAAGGGAGCGGCGACAAGGAAAACACGACAGTCAAGAGATTTGATTTGAGCTTGCAGATGTAGATTAGTTTCAAGCTTGCTTTGAGATTAAAGAGCAAGATCTACCATCCGCATGCGGCTTTGTGCGCCTCTTTCTTAGGATGCTTTTCAAACTCCAAGGAAGTGGGATCCGATGAGTTGGGTCGAGAGTCTGACTTCGTAAACTGGTGATCTCAGAAGGCGGGGAAACGTGAAGCTCATACGATGAAAGGAAATGTATCTTTAGTAAAACTATCCGCGCAGAACAAACCAGAAAATATGTCTCGCTATTTGTAAGTCTGACATTCAACGCTCCAAGGTTACTGCAGGTTCTGATACATTCCCAGTTCGGCAATTTTTTATTATGAGATTGTAGAAAGTGAACAATCATTTGTTCTTATTAAAGAAAAACTGGGATCTATGGGGCGCGGCAAGATAGAGATAAAGAGGATAGAGAACGCCACAGGTCGTCAGGTGACCTTCTCGAAACGAAGGAACGGGCTGTTGAAGAAGGCTCGCGAGCTGTCAATACTTTGTGATTCCCAAGTTGCAGCACTCATATTTTCAAGCACAGGGAGGCTTTCCCATTATGCGAGTTCAAGGTAGGTGATGCTACTTATCTGAGATTTTCACTTGCCAAATTCCTCATGAAGCTTAATTTGGGACCACAAAGTTAGTCTAAAATTTGCGTGTGAGTCTGTAGCTAATGAAATTGTTAATATCATTTCTTCTATTGAGAGGTACACTGTTTTGATCAAACGTGTTCAATTTGGCGTTTTCTTTCTGGGAGGCTTGGAAGGGAAGTTTTCTTGATGGGTGGACGAAATTACATCATTCCGCACGCGTTAATCTCCTAAGGTTCTTTTTTGGATTTAAAAGAGAGTCCGAAGGATATTTTTGAAACGACTATAGCGCTGTTCTCCTAGTTACATCTTCTATCGCTAGAGTGAAGGGTCAGTTTCGTGACTAAAGAGAATGAGCGTAGAAGTTCGTTGCAGTGTGATGGCGCTACTATAGGAATCAAATGAGCAATATAGCAAGTGAGGAGATAAGGTGGAGTGACCGGCATTTTAGAGGTGTACAGTTTTTTAGAGCATGGTGAGCTTAAATTCTGGCCAAAGAACTGAGGAAAATAGTATATGCATCGATAGCCGGAACATCCCAAATTATCTGTTGCATCCCTTCTGAGCCGCTACAAGTCTAAAGTGCCAGACATTTTAAATCAAAATTTTATGGCTGCCATTCTTTCACTTAAACGCTGGCACAGATCTCCGTTTCTCAATGAGATTTATTTTCACTCTAGGAAAAGCTGAGGAAATTAAGTGCAGCAACGAAGAGAGTCAGAGTATATCAGTCATCTAGACAATCAACTTCTAAACGTTGCTGCAAAAGATTTACGATGCAAAAAACCATACTGACTTTCATCCACATGTTGAGAACCTGCGAGCTACCTCAGATACAAGCAGTGGACCGTTCAGAAGTCCTAATCTTTCACTTATCCCTAATAAACAGGTGGCATCGTTCAGCTCCTAATATTGGACAGAGGATTGGAAATTGGTTGCAAGATTGCAAAATGATGGCAGTTTCTTTAATGCTCACATTTGTTCGCTTCTGGATCTTTCAAGCCCGGAACTTTCCAGAAGCGAAGACGAAGGCACTTTTTTTAGATTCCCAGAATTCTTCAACTCTACCAACTTAGGTTGCAACAAGAGCGTCTCGAGAAATTTCTCTCACACACACACATGCGTGCGCGCGCACATCTTTTGAAGTTGGACTGAATTTGAAAGCATGCATCCTCTATTATTATGTACTTCTTTTGGATTTGTTCGGCTGTTAGTTACCTAATTGACTCTATCAACTTTGTTGCCTATGATATTATTTTTGGTTATTCAGTTGGTAGCTCTGCAGATTTTTTAACTTAGCAAGACTTCCTTGCCTCGCACCCATAACAAATCCAGGTGGCAGTACGTGGTGCATTTTGAGTGGATCTGTCTTTGTGCAGCAGCTCACATGCATTCCCATTGTGGATTTCTGTTGTAGCCTTAGTGGACAATCAAGACACATGTGTCATAGGCAACAGTACAAAAACAATTGGTCTCTCCACATAATATAGAGGAGAATTGTCATGGGCTCCTATTCTTGACAAGGACAATAGCAATTGACATGGAGGCAGCTTGTTGAATCTCCTCTACAATTGCCAATCTGTTTTATCCTTTAAAAAGTACTTTTTTGCACTGGATCAAGTGTCCCAGTGCATGTGTCACGTTAACCGGTCAACTCTTCCTACTTTTTAGGAGGCCATTAGAGCATACTCTCATGAGACCCAGTACCCCTTTGGCCATCTCATAATTAGTCACTATAATAGATATTCACATTGCAATTTACAATTGTCTCCACAGGCCGGTGACTTAGCCATTTACAATTTAATAATTACAATTTACGTTGGGCAAGGAATTCAAAGTAAATGTGACACGAAGAGAGGGGATTCTACATGAGATTCGTGGCTATGTCGATGCAAATTGGGGTGGTGAATATGATGACCTTCCATGTAGAATAGGCTTCAAAGCTTTTATTCCTCTCTAGACTTGACTCCTTTACAACCTAGTTTGTGTCCTTTTTTCACAAATTGGAAGATCTACAAGGATGTTTGTCCACCTTGAAAACTATCCAATCTAGACTCTCTACCTCACAAGAAATTGGAAAAAAGAGATCCACACATGTGGAATCACTTTATGTACAGTAAAATATAGTTCAATAAAGCTACTATCTACATTTTTTCACAAGAAACACAACCATGAGAACATGGCCTAATGCTCTAACTTTTGAAAGCATGTCACCCTTCTCACTACCCACCAACGCGTGGGTCAACCAGCCATGGCCTAGCATAACTTAGCCGGAATAGGACCTATGGCCAAGGGAGACGCTTACTGTTGAGGACAATGACTCGAAGTTAACGGTGAATTCTAAAACTACTATAATGGACATGCATAAGGAGTTGTTAATCCCATAAGCACTTTTGGAAATATGGCTTGAGATGTGGATGTATAAGAGTGGTGCATCAGGAATGAGTTTTATCATTCTCTAGTTTGCTAGTTGGGATGATGGGCTATGCGATGAGTCTATAGGTCCTCCAAGAATTAGGTGTGGCACCACCTTGTTATGAGGTGGGCTATGGTAGTATGAAATGAATGTTATGGTTATATCCTAGGTGAGAGACTTTGGAGGTTGTCGTGAGAAAACTCCTGGTCAAGTGTGTTCACAATGTCTATGTTCTGAACTCCATGCACAGTCGACACTTACCACTTGGCAGAACCTTTACACATAGGCAAGCTAGTAGGTGGACAATCTAACATGTGTCACTCATGCAAGTGTCCCCATGAGCATATGACACATGTCCTGTTGACCTGTCCATTGACTGACGAATTCTTTGTTCTCTGAAGTAGGGGGTTGACACTTGGAACTCTTGATGTTGCCATCTAGCTATATGCCCTGCATTGCCTCCTTCAGATTGGACTTGTCGTTTCTTGGCTTGTCAATCAACATATGAATGATTTTTGAAGCAATATGTATACTGGTCTGCCATGTGTTGACGTTAGGATGTGTTAGAAGGGGTGCTTGAGGGGATATAATGTGAGACTTGCCAAGCATTCCCTATTGTATTCCTATGCAGCTCTGGTTCGGAGGAGACTTGCATAAGACCTCTCATGTTTGCTTGTTGATCTATGTACATTTGCATGAGATTAATAAAGTGAAAAATTTGCTGGGTAATTTTGTGTATTTACTTAGGTTTTGTAAGCTTGTGTGATGCATTTTGTGAGCATATGACACACGTTATGTTGACCGGTCAACTCTTCCTACTTTTTAGGAGGTCAATCTAGCAGACTCTCAGGAGACCCAATACCCCTTTTGGCCATCTCGGAATTAGTCACTATAACAGATATTTACACTTTAATTTACAATTGTCTCCACAGGCCAGTGACTTACCCATTTACAATTTAATAATTACAATTTACAATTTACATTGGGCAAGGGACGTGAAGTGTATCTTCTTTGGGTATTATATGAAGTTGAAAAAAAAAGCCTATGTTGTATGATCTCGAGAACAGGAAGAAGATCCTAAGTCAAGTTGTCATCTTTGACAAAGAGCATTCACCCAAAGTCTAGGAGCAAGAGAAAGACGGAACTACTGAGTATCTACCCTTGATTGATTCCACATATGAGGAGCCTAGTCTAGAGTCTTGTGAGCCTGAAGAGCAAGTGCAACAACAGGAGCCTGAACATGTTATGCTAGCTCGAGACCTCAATTTGGCCAAGTACAAGAGGGCGAAATTGGATGGAAGTGGAAGACTATGACAATGTAATGGATATGTGGTCACCATCCACATCGCCCACCACTAGGAAGAAGCACCTAGGTGGTAGTGGAAAACAATCAAAGAGGGATACATGATGGAAGAAGGAGAGAGTAGTGAATATGGTGCCAGAAAATCTCTTAGGTCTCATGAGAGACAAGAGATATGGCAACAAGCCATGCAGGAGGAGTATTACTACAATTTGAAGAATGACACATGGGAGCTCGTTACATTACCAAAAGGGAAGCAATTGATAGGTTGCAAGTGGGTCTATTAGATCAAGTTTCATGCTAATGGAACAATGGACAAGTACAATGCAAGGTTGGTGGCGAAAGGCTACGCCCAACAACAGGGGCTAGACTATGATGGGACATTCACACCTGCTACTAAGATGACATCCATCGGGACCATTTTGGCCTAGCCTCATATTTTGATTGGGACATCCATCAAATGGATGTCAAGGGTGCCTTACTCTTAATGGGCAACTTTAGGAGGAGCTTTCGCAGGGGTGAAAACAGGCAAGGAGAAATCAATTTGCAAGCTTAGAAAAGCCTTGTATGGGATCAAATAGGCGACAAGGGCTGTACTTTGCCTCATTTGGACTTGAAGGACCCATGCCTTTCTCTCTTTCACTAGCAATCATTTCTTCTTCTAAATTTTGGTATTGTGAGGTGCTCATGGTATTCTCCTTGTATTTGATGTTTTCCATAACTAAGCATTCGACTGCTACTATCATATGTTGTTGCAGCCGATCTTGAGGTACACCAGATGGATGTACAAACAACATTCCTCAATGGAGTTATCAAAGAGGACATTTATATGATTCATCCAGAAGGTTACACATCCTCAATGGTCAAGAAGATCAAGTATGCCAACTCCATAAAGCTTTGTATAGTCTAAAACAATCATCCAGAGCCTAGTTTAATCGAATCAATACCTTCCTGATCGATCATGGATTCGGAACCTAGCTCTGCAGACTGTAATGTATACTTCAAAGCTGTTAGACAATTCTTTGTGATCATCACACTGTACGTGGACGATACGTTGCTTTTTGGCAACAATATTAAACTGACAAAGGACACCAAGAGGATGCTTTCTCAGTAATTCGAGATGACAGATCTTGGAGAAGCACATTACTGTCTCGGAATTTAAATTCACGAAGACAAAAACAAAAGGCTTCTCTACATCACTCAGCAGAGGTACTTCCAAAATCTGTTAACGAGATTCAATTTTATGAATTGCAAGCTTGTACATAATCCCATGGACACATGTTTAAAATTATCTCAAGAGCAATACCCTCAAACCGATGAGGAGAAGGCCGAAATGAAGGGATATCCATATCAATCAATTATCAGAAACCTGATGTATGCAATGATCTCTACCAGGCCCGATCTTGCATATACCATCAACTCTTTAAGCCAATATATGGCTAATCCTAGAAAGCTCTTTTAACTGGAAAGCTCTTTTAAGAGTAGTCAGATATCATCGACCTTTGAAATCTGCTATGGAGATGTTGATTCATCCGATATCCATACGTTCATGGATATAGAGATGAAAATTGGATTGGCGATGTTGGCACCAGAAGATCAAGTTTTGGATTTGTCTTCCTCTTCAATAATGGTCCAATATCATGGAACAGTCTAAAAAAAACCTCCATTGCAATGTCATCAACAAAATTAGAATACATTGCACACAAGAATTTGTGTGCTATCTTGAATCTTCAAATCAAGGCAATTCAAGGATCCAGATCAAGGGGGGGGTGTTGGATTTCTATCCTCTCCATCCATTATCTCATTGCTAATCTAGATCCATTCATTTGATATATGTAAATACTTGTACTGTTGCACACTCTACAAAATACACTTGTTTCCTAACAGTCTACAGAAATACAAAGGAATAGATGTCAGGTTTCTATCGACTCATCCGACATCGACTGTGTGATTTCACTGACTAAGTCGACTTCACCGACTAAGTCACAAATCAACTCAAATAGTCGACTCGAACATTCGGCGGCTCAATATTACCTTCATCACGTCTGAACAGAATCCTAACGGAACCAAATATTGTCCGAAGGCGACTGCTAACAACACATAGTGCCTTAATACTATTTTTAAAGTATAGACTAAACATTCTTTTAATTAGTTAGTCATGTGTATACATCCAACTACTTATCAGTGGCTTAGTTAGATGCTCAGAAGCTCAATCATTCATCTAGTCGATTAGTCGAACATCCAGAGCGCAATTACTTGTTCTTCTCTCTGTTATCATAGAGCATTGCTTCAGAAAGAACGCGGCTCTGTCTGCATCTAGACTTTATCTATTCAAGACTGAACAATCAATGTTCCAGTAATCTAGGTCGTGTATATCTTGTTGAATGCTTATATTCCTGTTCTGACTTGCAAATAAAATTATTTGTAGATTAAATTGTTTTATGTGATTGATAGTCTGAGTCGATTGTAATGCTCTAAGTTCTCCACTAATACAATTCCGCAGCTAAAACTACAAATCAATCTAATTCGTGCATGTCTATGAAATTGACCATATCGATCTAGTGACTTCGAAGCTGTGATCAAGTAAGGCGGTCTTCGATCTGTCGAAGTCGGCCTGAATCCGATAGACATAGATCCATGCACCGAGGACACTCGCTTGTCGCGATGTATCATGGTATCAAAGCTTTGATTTATACTCTCTGATTCCTTTATCGGATACCAACATGGTATCAGAGCTGTAACTAAGAATATCTGAAATAGAGCTTATAGTATCAGAACGATTGTTCCGATACTGAGTAGACACTTACTATAATTGTTTCCAGACATAGGAATACAAAGGAATGTGAAAGATTCAACTAGTTTGATCATTTTGTCAATATTTCCATATTGAGGCCAAGACTTGTTTTAGACTTAGAGAATAACTTTTCAAAGTTCATTAGTCTAAATCATAGTTGCAGCGCGATTCCCGAATCGCGATCAGAATCGCGATTCCGATTCGCGATTCGGGATTTTCCCAGAATCGTGTAGAATCGATTTTTTTTTTTTTTGGAATTTTTTTAAGGAATATGGGTATCAGATGAAAGCTCTGATCGAGGGGATTATGATTGTGTAGTTTGCCGACTATTTCGGGTGCGAAACACCAAAAAGTGTGTTTTCACTCGGGGAGTTGGAAGGCCAAATCATGAAGAGGCCTTACCGTCAGGGCCAGGGTCTACCGTTTCCCGGGGGGCTTGTAATAGATCCTAACACCACAGTAGGGCAAACACTAACTGATCCACCCAACCTTGCCTACTCCCTGATATAGAGTAAGCCCCTCCTAGCCCAGTGTGAGGACTGGTAGCATGCTACTGCCAAGTGTCGGCCACGTGGCACTGACGTGGCCGACTGCACGTCGGGACCCAACTGGGGGCCCTATCCTGCTGACAGGGTCCCTAGGCTGTGTTAGGCCCGCCATGGCTATGGACCGTGCTGGGGCACACTACTCACACTGTCTTGCCCTGTTGGTCATGTACGCTGGACACGACCCTGACTGTGGTATCTGACCTATCTGTGTTCTCTAGGGTTCGGCACTGGTTACGAGCTCGTAACACTCCCTCCCCCTTAAGAACCGTCTTGGTCCTCTAAGACAAAGTCTGGAAAAATCTTGCGAAGGACGCTGCCTCTTTCCCAAGTGGCATTCTCAATAGGCTGATCATTCCACTTAACCAGATATTCTCGGTATAGAGTATGACGAGTCTGCGTCTCTCTACTATCAAGAATCTCCTCTGGTTCATGTGGAGGTTGTTGAGGATCCAATGGGAGAACTAGAACACTGTCCCCTACCGGATTGTCTGATCTGGTTAAGGCTTTTCGTAACTGACTTACATGAAAGACTGGAAAAACCTTACTGCTGTGTGGGAGTTCTAGTTCATCGGTGACCTCGCCTAGTCTCCTACTGATGGTAAAGGGACCACAATACCTTGGAGACAACTTAGCACACACTCCTGATTTGAGGGTTTTAGAGTCAACTGAGACTCTCAAGTAGACTTTCTCACCAGTGGAGAACTGCACATCCCGTCTGTGTGGATCTGCATAATGCCTGGCTCGATCCTGGGATTGTCTAATGCTACGCTTAGCATGTTCTATTATCTGGTTTAGGTCTTCTAAAAAGTTTCTGGCTGCTTCAACTTTTTCTTGTTTAAACCCTACAGCTGTGGGTGAGCGTGGCTGAAAACCGTACATCAGCATAAATGGGCTGTATCCCGTAGCTGAATGTTTGGTACTGTTGTAAGCAAACTCTAATATCGAGAGATACTCCTCCCAATTAGTCTGCTTCTTGCTGACGTATGCACGAAGCATATCCTCCAGCACTTGATTTACCCTTTCTGTTTGATCGTCCGTCTGTGGATGGTCGGTGGTACTCATATTAAGTTTAGTATGGAGATGATGGAATACTGCCTTCCAAAAATTTCCAGTAAACTTACTGTCCCGGTCGCTGACTATGCCGGAAGGTAGACCGTACAATTTAAATAGCCCGTCTACAAACAACCTCGCTAACTCTGGAGCTCTAACGGTTGTTTTGGTCGGAATAAAATGAGCCATTTTGGTCAGACGGTCAACTGTGACCCATATAGCGTCATTGCCCTTTTGGGTTTTAGGCAGGCCTACTATAAAATCCATGGAGATACTCTCCCATTTACCAGCTGGTATTTCTAAGGGATGCAACGACCCTCCTGCCTTTAAACGCTCTGTTTTATTTACTTGACATTTCTGGCAACTGGTTACATACTGCTGGATGTCCTTTTTCATACTGGGCCAGAAAAATTGCCTACGAAGAAGCTCATAGGTCTTCTGTATGCCTGGGTGTCCCGCGCTAGGATTGTCATGACATTCATATAGGACCTGCTGCCTATAATCCTCTGAATTGGGGACACATACTCTATCTCTATAGAGCAAGTACTCATCCTGAATGGAATACTATTTCCATTTGAATCCTTGAGTCAACTGACCCTCAACCACTGGGGTTTGCTTGGGTAATACAGGCTCAGAATCCTCAACGTCATCTGATGACGTATACTCGGACTCATCATCATCCTCAACGGAAGCTGCCGTATTCTTGGATGAACTGGCACCAGCCCCGGGAACTGGTTCTGGAGTCTGTAACTTCTTTCTTTCTTTTTAAAAATTTCTTTTTAAATTGAAAGTCTTTCTGAGGAAGCTGCTCAGAAAGTGGTTGCTGTCTCGCTCTCTTCCTACCCACTGAATCATCATAGATTTGAGCATATCTGAGAGCTTGCTCAAGGGTAGTAGGCGAGTTTCTCTGGACCTCTACTTTATATTCATCTTTGAGGCCACGGACAAATCCCCTGATTTTTTGATAGTCATCCATATTTTTAATCTTTAAAATTGCCTCTCGATACTGCGAGATATATTGGATGAGGGACTTGTCCATTACTGTTCTTTCCCAGGCTTCCCAGGCTCTATCAAGTTCATTCTCTGGTAGAAATTCTCTTAGGAAAGCTTCTTCAAAAGCTTTCCATGACTGGGGAGTCTGCCCAGTCTCCTGGAGATTTAACCACCACTTATAGGCCATAGGCCCTAAAGAAAGACTGGCCTCAATTGCTTGCAAATGGTCAGGGGTCTGTTTAAGAGCATGAATGTTCTTCCATTTGCTGAGGAAGGTTTGTAGAATATCTGCATTTCTATCCTTCTCTTCCCCATTAAAAGTAGGAGGCTTTAAATCTTTAAAAACACTGGGGTGAGACCGTAAAGTCTCACCCGAAACTGATGGAAGTGGAGAAGGGGATAACTGAGAAGTGGAGGGAAGGCTTCCTTTCGCGGAACTCAAAAACAAATTTTTGAGTTCAGCGAACGAGTCGTCCACACTGGACTTGAAATTGGCTAATGCCAACTTTAGTTCATCCACTTCTGTTACCAATTGGAGGAACTGCTCCTTGGTAACCAGTTCGTCGAGTTCTTCGGCGAACTGTTCCTGTTCTTCCACTTCCATGGGTTCCTTCCCTTTTCTGTAAGCCAAGGCTTCTGTTTCAAGTTCGTCGAAGCCTCTCTCCGGGGGTTGATCAGGTCCCTGAGGAGTGGTCATCTTCGGAACTGAAAGAGAGCTACCTTAACTTCTGAAGGAAAAAAAATCTAAAAGACTAATTTACAACTGTACAAGGAGGGAAAGAAAACTTAGCTCTTTCTGAGAACTGTACTTCCACAGAGAGAATCAAGAAAAGCCCTTTCAGCTCTTCCTCCACTGCTTTCAGATCTGCTGTCCGGAAAAATCAGAGATCAAGGTACCAAGAAAAAGAAACAAACTTCTGATCGTCTTGGCCCCTTCCCTCGCTATCTGAGGTGTATACTTTTTGCTCCAAATTTCCCGTTTTAGGACCCAAAACAGTTGCAAACTTGTGGTTCCTGCCAAAGACCTTCAGCGCTGGACCTGCACCCACGATTCTGTCTCAGATCCGCTCCAAATTCCAGAAAATTTCACTCCAAATTCGAAGTTTCCACCCAATTTGGCAGCGCTGGACCTGCTCCACGTTTTCTATTTAAAATGTGCTCAAAAATCCACAACTGATACATAAAAATCAAGGGTAAATCCCTGATTTTTCAGCGCTGAGCTTCTACAAGGGATTGTGCCTCAAACAACTGTAAATTCCCAGCAAATTTCAAGGATTTGAAAGCTGTTCCTACAGCGATTTTCCTCCTCAATTCTTTTTTGAGAATCTGAGAAATCTTTCCTATCTTCTGATAGCTTTCTCTACTGCTGTCCTGAACTCCCTAGGATGGAGATGGCTCTGATACCAGTGTAATAGATCCTAACACCACAGTAGGGCAAACACTAACTGATCCACCCAACCTTGCCTACTCCCTGATATAGAGTAAGCCCCTCCTAGCCCAGTGTGAGGACTGGTAGCATGCTACTGCCAAGTGTCGGCCACGTGGCACTGACGTGGCCGACTGCACGTCGGGACCCAACTGGGGGCCCTATCCTGCTGACAGGGTCCCTAGGCTGTGTTAGGCCCGCCATGGCTATGGACCGTGCTGGGGCACACTACTCACACTATCTTGCCCTGTTGGTCATGTACGCTGGACACGACTCTGACTGTGGTATCTGACCTATCTGTGTTCTCTAGGGTTCGGCACTGGTTACGAGCTCGTAACAGGGCTACTGTCCCCCGAACCCCCTAGAGCTTCTTGCTATATAGACACTGTAGATAAAAATGCCACCGCCCCCCTGTAGATAAGAATGAGGTCCAAATGCGCGCCGAGAAGGGCCCAATATTTATGCCCCCAACTGTATGTACATTGCACTCACATCTCCAGTGAACCAATTGCAAAAGTGATCATCATCCATACAGTTGATAGTCCAAACTGTAGCATTAACATTTACTGAAAACCAGAGCAAATGACAACCAGATAGCTACTGAAAATAAGATCTGTTTGTGCCTCATCTACTGCACTTCTAAGAGGCAAAACGCTGGTTTGACCATCGATCCCCTAAAAAAATTTCAGCAATAAGCAATTTTTCCAAAAAAAAAAAAAAAATTTTTTTTTTTTTTTGCGATTCTGGGTCGCAAATCGCAATTTGCAGAATTGCGACCCGCGAATCACAGACCCATTTTTTTTTTTTGCGATTCTGGGTCGCAAATTGCGATTCGCAGAATTGCGACCCGCGAATCGCAGACCCAGCGAATCGCGATTCGCTGCAACTATGGTCTAAATTACATTTGAATAAACACTTTTTGAAAGTGTGGGAAAGTTTGGAGGAGATTCAAATTTGAATAGTTGGGTACATTGAATCTAGACCCAAAAATAGTAGGGTTAGCATTTTGGAGGGAAAGCCAAGTGGCCAAATAGGGTTTGGACCTGCTTAAACTCATGGAGAGAGTGATCTTCTCTCTTCTCTATCTCATTTCATGCTTATACATGGTTCTCTTGGGTTCTACTATCCATTGGTGCACTATACTTGTGATTGCATGCAATTTTATGTGTAGAATGATCTATAATTGTTATTTTCGGATCCACACGTGTGAAATACAGTAGCTTGCTGGTTTTGTACGAACAGCAACAGTACTTTATCATTTCATTCAAGTTTGATCAAGTTCTATCAGTGTTTGCATCTCATTTTGTGTGTAGATGCTGATTTTTCTACATTGGTGAGATTGGTAGTGTATTTCTCTTTCTAACCAAAGATCTTTCAAGATGATTGGATCTTAAGGATCTGAAAACGTTCACATGGTATCAGAGCTTGTGTTTCAGGTTATGAAGGAGGAAATCAGATCTATCAATGATTTGGTGAAGATATCAAGTCTAGAGCGTGCTAGAGGGTATTCTACACCAAAATCGAGTTTTTTGCTTTTGTAGATTGGATTTTTTGTTGATCAAAACCCTATATAGGTCTATAAACTTGATCAATTTCGACTTTTGATTTCACAGACTGAATTTGGCCGATTTTTTTATCATTGGATCAGTCTTAGTGGTGGCTATTAGATTGCATAATCAAAATTTCAGCATTTGCATGTAGATTTGGTGGAATAGTCAATTTTTTGTGATTTTCTCAAAACCCTAATTTTGATTGGATCTCTAGATAGTGAGGTTGCTGGACTTCATTTGAGTGTGTTTCAATCTTAGGAAGTGGCAAAAGTCATTAGATTGAGGATAGATCATAGGTTGATCCAAGGTTACACCCCGATTCGAACCTGCCGATTCGAACCGAACCGGCAGGCCAGGTTCGAATAGAAAAACGGTCTGAACCGAATTTTTTTTTTTCAAAACGTTATTTTTTACTTTTTGGGATTTTTTTTTTTTTCTAAATCCAGTTCGAATCGGGTCCGAATGGTTGAAGGTTTGAACCGCGGTTCGATGCAACTATGGGTTGATCAAGATTCCATGATTCTCTGTGTTGATTTGCTTGGTATAAGTGCTAGAAGAGAATTTGTGAGATAGTTTCAAATCTTGGTGATTTCTTTTGAAAGCATTTTTTGTTGTTCAAAGGAGTGCTTTGTGCATTGAAACAGGTTGAAAAGGAAGATCAGGTCATTGCTACATGGCAACCTCAATTGGAGTCATGTTGGAAGCCAATGATAGGCTTACATCAAGTAACTATTCATTGTGGAAAGTGAGGATGGAGTCACTTCTTGAGATGAATGATGTTTTGGATATTGTTGTAGGTTTGGAGAAGAGACCAGCAACACAACAAGATCAAATGAGGTATGACAAGAGGGCCAAGAAGGCTCTACACATGATAAAGATGAATGTTACCAATGAGCTTCTCAAGGAAGTTGGTAAGTGCACATCATCTTTGGAAGCCTGGAATTCATTGAAGAAGATTTATGAATCCAAGTCTACTTCTAGAGTGTTGACTATAAGAAGGCAAATCTTTTCTTCTTTGCAAAAGAATGAAGAAAGTCCAAGTACTTTTGTTTTGAGGATGAAAGCATTGAATGATGAGTTGGCTTGCATTGATGAAAGCATTAAGGAAGGAGAGCTTATTCAAGTGATTCTTAATGGCTTGTTGGATGCTCATGCTAACATTGTTCAAAGTATTGCTATTCAAAAGACTTTGCCAAGTTTGATGTATCTTCAAGAGATCTTGATCAATGAGGAATGTAGGCTTCAAGCAAGAGGTGGATGCTATATTCAAGAGGATGCTATATTCACAAAGGGCAAATTCAAGGGTAAAACCAAAAGTAAGTGGTCTAAAGGGCAAGATCAACTGGATGCTTCTTCAAGTGGCAAAAAGAAGGATAGATCAAAGCTCAAGTTCTTCTATTGTGGCATCAAAGGACACTTTGCAAGTGATTGCTACAAGAAGAAGAGAGATCAAGGAGACAAGCAAGGTAATCTTACTCTTGATGAGGATGGTTTGTATGGTAGCATCCCCGCTCAATAATCTGACAAAAGGGATTGTTAATATAAAGGAAAAGAGGAATCAATCTAGTCCGCCTATTGTTTGGAACAAGGAATTGAATCAATGTTTTGAGAAACTTAAAACTACGATTGTTTCAGCTCCCGTGTTATAGATTGCAGATCTAGATTTACCTTACGTCGTGAGAACTAACGCAAGTGATACTGTAATTGAAGCGGGTATCCATGCACTTAAGACCTAGACAAACTACTTGTCTTCGGGGGAGGAAAGCCCGATTGGCCGAATTGATCCAAGAATTCGATGATGAAATCCGTTATATAAGAGGCAACTTGAATCAAGTTGCGAAGATCCATAACATCTTTGCCAATTACCTCTCCTTTGATACTCTTGACTAGCTCCAAATTGCCAATTTTCTTTTTGTCTTGTTGAAGCCCTTTGAGATCAACCTCTTGACCATCAACTTGATCATCAAAGTCATTTAACAAACTTTGTTTTCCAGATCCATTACTTGATTTTACAGCAAGATAGCATCCATCCACTTGCATAGCACCATCTACACAAGAAGATCCACCAAAAGATGTTTCACTCTTCATAAGAGCTTGATACTCAAGATCCATTGCTTGGATCCACTCCTCTTCTTTCCTTGCTTGATCTACACTTGTAGGTTCATCCAAAGAGGTTAGGAAAGCAACATAATTTCCAGAAACTACTTGCTTACCCTTTTGATCATATGTGAGCCTTGAAGGTACTTGTCTTTCCCTTGATGTTCTCCTTGGCTTTTGACTTGATGAAGGTCCATCATCATCACCATCCAAAGTAGGATCCTTTTCATCAACATCAAGACTGTTAGACACTTTTGGAATGTTCCCCTCATCAAAAATGACATCTCTATCAACAATCACTTTGTTAGTAGAAGGAATGTAAACCTTGTAGGCTTTACTCACCTCAATATATCCAACAAAAATACCTCTTCTTGAAGATGGATCCTCCTTGGTCCTATCATCAAGAGTAATGTTGACATAGCATGTGCATCCAAAGGTTCTTAGAAAGTTGACACTCGGCCTCCTCTTGAATAGCATCTCAAAAGGTGTCCTTCCATCCAAAATAGCACTCGACCACCTATCGCACAAGAAATTGGCACACAACAAAGCTTGATCCCAAAATGGTTTGTCAAGATTAGCACTTAACATCATAGCTTTAGCACTTTCACATAAAGTCCTACTCTTCCTTTCAGCCACTCCATTCTGTTGTGGGGTCCTTGATGTTGTATACTCCCTCTTGATCCCATGCTCAACTTGGTAGATATGTACTCACCATCATTGTCACTCAAGCACTTGATTTTTGTGAAAAATTGGTTTTTCCTTGCATTCTTGAACTTGATACACTTCATCCTTGCTCTTTAGTAGATAGATCCAACAAAATCTACTTAAATCATCAATGAATGTTACATACATCTTAGCTCCACTATTGCTAATTGTAGTAAATCCATGAATATCAGAATGTACAAGTTAAAAAGGCTTTGTAGATCTAGATATAGATCTAGTATAAGGTAGTCTATGTGACTTAGACAAAGCACAAGACTCACAAAGATGTTTGATGCTAGTTAAGGAACTTGGAAGACCTATCACAATCTTCTTCCTAGCCATTACCTCCAATGACTTGAAGTTGAGGTGTCTCATCCTTTTATACCAAACCTCTTGAATAGGTATTTGCTCCCTTGCAACACATCCAACTTGGTTAGCAATAACACAAGCATCTAGTTTGAACAACTTCTCTTGCCTTTTACCTTTTCCAATCAAGACATCCTTCCTTTTGATCATACAAGCATCTCCATCAAACTCCACCTTGAGGCCTTTACTTAGTATTTGACTCACACTAAGCAGATTCTTGGTAATAGATGGAATAAACAAGACATCCTCCAAATGAACATTCCTATTTGTAGAGAGAGAAATAGGAATTGTGCCAATCCCTTTGATTGCACACTCATAATCCTCAATGAATCTTTGAAAGAAAACCATAAATCCTAAAAATGATTTAACTTGAGTCACTGTTTGTGAATTCAACCAATCAACTACTATCTTTATTTTATCCTCGTCAATCTTGATCCCATAGGAAGTGATCTTATGACCAAGATAAACCAGCTCATGCTTAAAGAATTCACACTTGGGATTCCTTAGCGTAGAGTAACTCCTGCCATAGTTTCATCAAGACAGTTCTCAAATGTTCTATGTGTTCTCCAAAGGTCTTGCTGTAGACGAGAATATCATCTACTAGGAATACTACCACAAACTTTTCCAAATATGGACAAATTCATCATTTGTTGGAATGTCGCTGGAGCATTTGTTAACCCAAATGGAAACACTAAGAACCCATAATGACCAAATCTAGTATGAAATCCAGTCTTTTGGACATCTTTTGATTTAATTCTTATCTGATGCTACCTTGTCCTAAAATCTATCTTAGTGAAATATTTAGCTCCACCTAAGCGATCTACAAGGTCATCCATCCTGGGTAATGGGTATTTATTCTTAATAGTCACCTTATTCAACCCCTTGTAATCCACACACATCCAAAAACCTCCATCTTTCTTTGCTTTAAGAAGAACAGGAGTGTCCCAAGGTGACTTACTGGGTTGGATATGTCGCATCCTCAGATAGTTTTCTGTTTGATTTGAAATCTCTCTCTTCTTTATTAGAGACCTATAAGGTTGTCAAGAGATAGGTTGACTTCCTAAAATTAACTCTATTATGTGGTCTACTGACCTAGATGGTGGTAAACCATGAGGTAATTTTGATGGGAAAACATCTTTAAAATCACTTATGATATGACTTTTCATTGCTTGTTCGTGATCTAAACTTATCGAGTTAAGAATTGTAGAGAATTCACAACTAGATACACATCAGAAACATCCGAAATTGGAATAACAAATATTGAAAAAACTTCACAATAGTGAATAATCAAATGCTTTCATTAATTGTAGAAATTCCATCCGACGGATGTACAAAATTACTGCCAAATAAAGTAACTACCTTATCACCCTCCTTGAAAGTGAGAACATGTTTTTCAAAGTCAATAGTCAAAGAAGGCGATTTGCTAAATAACCATTCATATCCAAAAATTAAATCAGTGCGGGCTACATCTAAAAGATGAAAACTAACTAATTCTCTAGATCAAAATTGGGAGATTTGGCACTTTCACGTTCCAAGTCTCCAACTCTGCTCCTGAAGCTGTATAAACTCTGTAAATAAAATACTCACTTCTTGATCTTTAACTGTGCCTGTTAAATGAAACAGTTCATTAGGCAAGAAAGAAGCAATACTAAAAGAGCATTCACACTCACAATCAAAAAGGTTAATTTCCAATGTTTTACCTTTACCTCCAGGGATTTCTATCATTTGTGACGCAAGTTTCTTTCTCTTCGTACAAAATTACATCATATGTCCAGGCTTATTACAAATGAAACAGAGATTTTATTTCTTAGCCTTCATCCGGGACATAGATTTCTTCAACTTTTTCTTCTTCAGTTTATGGGGTTCCAATGCCATTTCATCCAATTCGTCAAATATTTTGGTGCTTGGTCTGGACCGCGCTTCTTTCCCTTCTTGGATTTCAAAGTGGCTGGAATCTATTGAAGTTGCTTCTGGGACGCCACCATCGTGGAGTCATATGATTTTGCAATCCGAAAAGCATCCTCGAGGCTTTGAAGCACATTCTTCCTGCATTTGTTCTGATAGTCGGTAGACAAACCTAGGACAAACTACCATAAATCCAACCAAATCATTCGTTTTGATAGTCGGTAGGACAAACCTCAGACAAACTACCATAAATCCAACCAAATCATGGCAATTATTCCAGAGGTCCATAAATTTCTGGATATAAGAGTCCAGGCTCTTACTACCCATTTTGCATTGCAATTCACAAATTTCTGGTAGTAATCGATGTCATCAGCTATTATGAAAGATTTTTTAAATACTTTCGCAAAAGCATCCTAGGTCGTGGGCTTCATCGGTAATTCTCGCCACCATGATTACGCCTTGCCACGTAAGAATAGCATGACACTTTCAATTTTCTTCTCATCTGGAACTCCATGCAAACTGAGGTAGCTGCTCCACTTAACGAGCCAGTCCTCCACAACTTCAGAATCTTCCATCTGCTGATCTGTCATATTATTCCAATGGTTCATGTTAGTGAGTGCCGTACTCAATTGCTGGCAAATCTGCATATAAGATGGTGCAGCCGGATTTGGCACAACCTGATTTGCAGCTTCTTCGGCAATCTGAAATTATCTATTTCAGAAAATAACTAATTTTAGTTAATAATATTATTAAATATAGAGTACAGGTTGACCAATTCTGACTAAAATATAATGAATCATACCATGTTACAACACCATATGCATTAGGACAAGCCTACACCACTTCAACTCCTTCAGCATTTATCTCTTCAAATGCAAAAACAAAGTGGATGTTGGATCAGATAGAAAAGTTGAATAACCCATCAATTACAAATGTAATAGTTGACAATGTAGTTTTATCAAAAACTAAAAGCATTACAAACACCAGCCTCTAGTTAATTGGAAGTAGCTCCACAACAATTTCCCAAGAGAGAGAATGCATGGTGTTTAATCTGCACCCAGAACCATACCAACAATGAATTTCCAATGTTGAAGCTGGAAAACAACAAAGGCAGTGGATGCAGCCATCAATAAGTTGTTTTGGATGTGGTGAAAATCATTGAATACCAGAATGTCCTAACAAAGACCAGTACACATCTTTTAGTCAAGATTGCATATATGAGCATAGTTATAAGGATTGTCCTACAAGGCCAAACGTACTAAAAATAATTCACCAGTAAATATGATTTCCAGTCATTCAAAATGATTCACTTCAATGCTTAATAGAGGCTAATACTCAATTACATTAAAGAGAGGAACTCTTAACATGATGTCTATTGAACTTGAAGTAGAAAAAATGAAGATGAGTGTACAACCAAATCTTTGCTACCCTCTTGAGTTTATGAAATAGAGACAATGTTCACCACCATGTTCAATCTCTCTCTAATATTTATGAATCTTTTCAAATATGGAATATATGACCTTAAACATGATCAAACCAAAAGTTTAAATGAAACTCTTCTTCATGATTATTCATACCTTGTCTATTTCTTGATAAATAGAGGCTTATTGTACATCTCCAATAAAGCAAAATGCTTCGCCACCATACTAGGGAGTGCCATCACTAACATCATTAGTGCTATAGTACCAGTTTTTCTCTATGCCTTATAAAGCATCCGCTTGCATAATGAACCAATTCACCACAATGCAAGCATTGAACTTGAGATTCATTCTTGTTATCTTCATGTGAGGAAGTACACTCCTCCTTGATGAACTTGAAACTTACTTTTCTATCCTTTTTTTATTGTATCCCTTATCTTCCCTTTGATGAATAATGCTTCTTCATTGTCCTTTGAGTTGATTGGTTGAAGCTTTCCCCTTGCTTGCATGTTGGCATGTCGGCATGTCGACAATCCTTGCTCACCCTTATTGTAGTGGGCATTTCCTATCCTACCCTCAACCCTAGATCCAAGCACACAACATCAAGGAGATAAAGCTAGTTGTCACGCGGAGGTTCGTTCCCATGAGAGCGATAGCATATTTCATAATCCAGCATGTGCATATTAACACTACACACAATGATAGAGACTTACTCTTCTCTCTCTCCCTTTCTCTCTCACAAAAAGCATAAGAATGATCAATTCCAATAAGCATCAAATCCAACAAATAGCAAATCCAAAGAAAACATGAGAGTTAGAGGAAGAAAGATGGACATTCCTTATCCATTTCATAAGAGGGCCAACCTGCTTGTATTGAAATGAAGTGAACATGTACAAATGATTCAAAATTACCACTATATATAGTGGATTGGCCTCAAATCCTATTGGCCAATTTCTACTTCTCTAACTAACTAAATTTGAATTTTGGAGGGAAACCTTTTTATTTACTAACTTGACTTTTAGGCCCTACGACATTATAAGTCCCGCAAAAAGGCCTAAAGTCCTTTTATTAACTTTTACCTAATTATATCTCTATGTGATCATTGGGTTGGACTTACACACGCAAGGTGCCAAATCTCTATGTGATCATTGGGTTATACTTACACACGCAAGGTGTAAGGAATGAGGGTAACGTGCAAGGAGGGAGGGTAGAGTGTTGTAGCAGCGAAGGAGGGCAGAGGGACATCGAGGGTAGAGATGGAGGAACGAGGGTGGAGGGAGAGAGAGGCAATGAGGGTAGGGAGAGTGAGGAGCAGCGAGGGTAGATGGAGAGAGAGGCAGCGAGGGTAGAGGGAGAGAGAGGCAGCGAGAGGATAGAGGGAGAGTGAGGAGCAGCGAGGGTAGATAGAGAGAGGCAGCGAGGGTAGATGGAGAGAGAGGCAGCGAGGGTAGAGGGAGAGAGAGAGGCATCGAGGGTAGGGAGAGAGAGAGAGAGAGAGAGAGAGAGAGAGAGAGAGAGAGAGAGAGAGACAACGAGGGGAGGGAAAAAGAGGGACAACGATGGTAGGGAAAGAGAGGGAGGGTAGTGATGGAACAGCGAGGGAGGGCAAGAAGTGTGTTCGTGGATGCAATAGTGGTGGATGTTGTAGTGGTTTGCCCCACTGTACATGGCAGCATTCCAATATTTGGTTCATCATAGAATCTTCATCCTCCTCTCGTATTGCATCATCCATAGCATGTTGTAAGGAAACATAATCAGTTCAGCGTTTCAGCTAGCGTTTAATCCTTTTAGGTAGACCTGCTAAAAACCACTTAATCATGGCATCATTATTGATTAATTCGGGATCACAGGTGTTTAACCCGTTCAATATAATCTCGCACTCCTTCTCTCTTTTCCATTTTAATTTTACTTAGTAGTAGGAAATGATCTTCCATAACTTTCTGGGTTTAAATCTTGTGATGAGGCCAACTTTGACCACTTCCCAATCCATATGTTCTATTTCATCTTGGTTATAAAACCAATCTTGTGCGGCTCCAGTTAAGGCCATAGGAAATAGCTTACGTTTATCTTGTGGAAAAACTCATAAACCTCACATGATTCCGAATAGATTTTGAGAAATATGTCTGGATCAGATAACCCATTACACTTTGGTATCTCTAGACGAGGTGACCTTCTAACAATAACTAGTGGAATGTTCATTGGTGGTCCATCAGGTGGTCCATCACCTATATCAGCCATCTTTGCAAATCACTGATGACACTGAGATTGGATCTAGATTTTTTCAATCGATTCCTATCTTAGATCAGATCTGTAAAAACTCTATCACTTGACAATAATAAGATTTCTGATTTTTGGAATAGGGATCTTGATCAAGCGATCGACACTTCTAGAATTAAGGTTTTATCAGATTCAATATCAAAAGGTATAATAATGTTTTAGAAATTTGACAGAGGCTAGATCAAGTAGATCAAAACTCAAAAATAGGGCTTGCAAAGGTTTCATAGGCGAAGGGTAACTCAACGAAGGTTCTTCACTGCTATTTTGGGTAAAAATCACTTATCGGACTATTTTTGACAAATCTGGTAATATTAACCTTCGCCAGATTGACAGTGACTATATTTGGTATAGATAAGGCTAGGGTAGAACTGGTGAAGGTTCTTTCTAGCGAACAATATTGGTTTTGCAGCTTGGCGAGGATTAAAATAGACTTTTTTGATGGTCCTGATAGATCTAACCTTCGCAAAACGCAAAAATGGTAAAATACTATATTTGAAATCCTTAGACAAGTCGGCGAAGGTTCGGTGAAGGATCAAGAGTAATACTGTTATTCTTGCAAAAAAGAGCCTTTTTTGACAAAAATAGACCAATATGACAACTGACCTTGATTAAAAGTTCGCCTAGCTCATTGATTATCAAAAAAAGTATGTTGGAGTGACTCTGACTCTAGCGAAGGTTTCGGAGAAGGTTCTTCTCAAATAACTGATATTTTTGCAAAAGGGTGTTAAACTTTTTACAAAAGGTTACCAGCAACTAGATGAACAGTCACTTTGGCCTTCTATTTTTGGTATTATTCTTCGCCGATTTGACAGTAGATAGATCTGAATCACACCTATGTGCTAGAGAACAGGCAAAGGTTATTTTTCTATTTTTTAGGGTTTTTGGTGGTTTTCTGATTTTTTTTGTGGTTTCTGTTTTGTTTCTGCAAATCTGCTGGGAATTAGCCTTCGCCCTTCACACTGAAGATTCTTTGTATGAAGGCGGTGATGTTTGTAACTCAGCGAAGGTTCTTTTCCAGGCAACAAAAAGTTATCAAGATTGATGACAAATTTGCCTCCTTCACCAAATTTGGCAAAAATGAACGATTTTTGTTGTTTTTTCTGATTTCTCATATCCAAATGGATCTTAAGAATTGTGATTTGTATGGCTTTCCCTGCTCAACAATCAAATTAGATTTCAAACAAGAAAATCCGCTCAAATCAAGCATGATCTCTCCCAATTTAATCCTAAAATGCAATTTTAACCCTATTATGCCAAAACAAGATGCTTAAGCTAAAATCCATCCATACATGTTGAAATCTGAAAATTGTCGTAGCTCCCCGGCAACGGCGCCAAAATTGTAGTGGGCATTTCCTATGCTACCCTCAACCCTAGATCCAAAGCTAGTTGTCACGCGGAGGTTCGTTCCCCCGAGAGCGATAGCATATTTCATAATCCAGCATGTGCATGCCAACACTAAGCATTAACACTACACACAATGATAGAGACTTACTCTTCTCTCTCTCCCTTTCTCTCTCACAAAAAGCATAAGAATGATCAATCCCAATAAGCATCAAATTCAACAAATAGCAAATCTAAAGAAAACATGAGAGCTAGAGGAAGAAAGATGGAGAGCAAGGACATTCCTTATCCATTTCATAAGAGGGCCAACCTGCTTGTATTGAAATGAAGAGAACATGTACAAATGATTCAAAATTACCACTATATATTGGCCTCAAATCCTATTGGCCAATTTCTACCTCCCTAACTATTTAAATTTGAATTTTGGAGGGAACCCTTTTTACTCACCAACTTGACTTTTAGGCCCTGCGACATTTAAAGTCCCGCAAAAAGGCCTAAAGTCCTTTTCTTAACTTTTAACTAATCAAATCTCTATGTGATCATTGTGTTGGACTTACACACGCAAGGTGCCAAATCCCTCTCACTTATTAAGTAGGGTTAGGGTTGCCTTGGGATCCGTAAACCCTCCAACACTTACTATGGATATCCTTTAAGGTAGATACCTCTTCTTGACTCTCAAGGTCATCTTGACTCATAGAGATTTAGTAATATTTCCCAAGCCTCCCTTGTTGTAGTGGATCCCTCCAGCTCCATCATGAGTTCGTTGCACACATTCCTCTTAATGAAGGGTAAAGCAATTTTTTTCCTCTTGTCATACTTGATTCTTTCATGTGCTTGAGAAGGCCTTTCCTCCACATCAATCGCCAATGTCCATCCTATCCTACCAAAGAGAGTAATTAGAATATGTCAATCTATCACTTGACTCTAAAACAATGTGCCATGAAGAGTCATATCGACAAGAATGAGTATATCTAGATGATACTTAGTCAACAAATGATGACATGAACACACCTTAATTTTGTTCTTCCGAAAGGACTCTATAAGTATTAAGAAAGAAAATTTAAACACTTATAGGATTTTTCAAAAGTACTAACCTTTCACTTATTCCTAATAAATTAGGTGGAATTTTTCAGATCCTGATTTTGAACAAAGGCTTGGAAATTGGTTGCATATGTGCCAACGAGTCATCCTGACCACTGTGATTCTATATGAAGACTAACAAAGGGGTTGAAATTTTGGCTCACAATGGTGAAATCTGTTATGAGACCGTGACATTGTTGGAAATAGGAGCAACATAGGGCATGATAGCGTTAAGGGCATGCACATGCATATTGAGCCTAAGCCTAGGTCCCTAGGGCACTTGCATGCGGGAACTGGGCACATGCATGCAGTACATGCATGTGGGCCAGGTTCAGTTGAGTGGTAGTTGCACTCAGGAAGGTGTTTTAATACATGGCAATAGTGCATGCCATCAGCCTACACTAGGTTCAGGAGCTCCTCTCTATATAGAGAGGGATGGGTAGAGAATCCTTTACTTGCCCTTCTATTAGTTAGGATCCTAACACTAGTATCAGAGCTTAAGAAGGGGATCATCTCTGTGGAAGCACATTTCTCCATGATTTATGGTGATCATCTCTCCTTAGCCAATGAGTTTTCTTCAGTTTCTAGTTCCCAGATCCTCAATAGAATTAGTGCTGATAAGTTTAAAAGCTGTGAGTATAGCTAACTCTGTGGGCCGGGTTTAGTCGAGTGGTAGTTGCACCCAGGAAGGTGTTTTAACACATGGCACTAGTGCATGCCATCAGCCTACACTAGGTTCAGGAGCTCCTCTCTATATAGAGAGGGATGGGTGGAGAATCCTTTAGTTGCCCTTCTATTAGTTAGGATCCTAACACTAGTATCAGAGCTTAAGAAGGGGATCATCTCTGTGCAAGCACATTTCTCCATGATTTATGGTGATCATCTCTCCTTAGCCAATGAGTTTTCTTCAGTTTCTAGTTCCCAGATCCTCAATAGAATTAGTGCTGATAAGTTTAAAAGTTGTGAGTATAGCTAACTCTGATGAGTTACGAGATTCGGCTGCTCTGGCTTTCTCCGAGGCAGGTCATCAGATCTAATGAGGAAGGAAGTTTTTGACGTTCCCAAGAAGTTGACAGAGAAGATGACATCGATAATCTGGATGATGTTTATGTCTCTCAGGATGAACACATCCAGTTAGTCCAAAAGGTTGTGTCACTGGATTATTCCATGATGGAGATTCATCAGCAACAGAATAAAGCTATGACAAACCTAGCTAATATGATATAGTCTATGGTTACTAACTAGGGTCAACCTATCAATGGACATAATAGATGAGTCAGTACTAAATTGAGACTTGCCTTGTTTAAAGACCTAAGACCTTCCAATTTTGATGGAGACAAAAAACACTGAAATACTAACATCCTTCAAAGCTTCCTAATAAGTGGAGGGATATTCACACTCTAAAGAATACTCCTGATGAGGTAAAAGTCATAGAGGCTAGCCTTTCCTTGGGTCTGATGTCCTATAAATGGTAGCTGAACCTTCAAGGAAATGGACAGACCCCCAAAACTTGCAAGGAGTTTGAGGAAGCTTTCCTAAAGGAGTTCATTCTAGAAAATCAACTTGAGCGTGCCTGGGAGACCTGTAATAAGTTACTAATGACGGCACATTTCTACACTGTATATCTAATTATAAGGAAGTTGTGCTTGAATTAAAAGATATTGATAATTACCATAAATTATGTGTCATTATTTGTGGCTTGCAGGATGAGTACAAGGTAGAAGTTTAGTGTAACTCCTGTAAAACTCTTGAACAAGCCATAAAATTTGCCTAGATTTATGATGATTTGATGGCATAGAAAAACCAATCTTAAGCTATCAGAAGCTGCACCCAATGAGTCAAAATCTATTTGTAAGAAGAAGAGAAAAAGCTTTGACATTTTAAAAAGTAAATCGAAAAATAAAAAGTCTAACCTCAGTGATAGACCCACTGAAGCCAAAGGAATATGCCAAGGCACAGAAGAAAAATCTACCATTTGATTGCATGGGAAAAGGGCATAACACTGAGCAGAGTACTAAGGGACCGTGGAGATCCACAAAAAATTTGCCTTTTGATTGTTGGATTATTCTCCTACTAATCAACTAATCGACATTTTAATCTTCGTCCAAGTTTTATCCAGACCTGCAAATTTCTTCGTGTTTTTACACAGTCTGCATAACTACTCAAAAACAGCCTACAGTGTCGGCATTTTTGGGATTTTCGTCTTTTGGGATTTTCTCTCACTTCGGCTTTTTCGCAAAATTCCAGATGCCTCAAATGTTAAGGAAATGACGTTGGCGTAGACCTTTGCATTATTCGCATGACATTTTACGTTCATTTCTGCAGAGTGACAATTCACCTTCAAATCTGCAGACAGACTGTTTACGACCAAAGCCACCGACTTGCATTAATTCATTAGCAAGTAATTTCTGAGAAGTCCTAACTGGATGGATGACAGCACATTACAACCAACTGGATGACGCATTTGACGACCTAATTGCTTAGTATAAATAGATGTTCATATTCCTACATCTTAAGCATTGAAGCATTGAAGCATGAAGATCAATCATCAAGTATTGAATAGTTAGCGTTTTCTCTCTCAAGCCTGCGAGCTTGGACACTCCTGAGCATTCTAGCTCACTTCTTTAGAGTTGATTAGAGATTGCTATTGCGCTTACTGCTTTGCAGCATTGTGCTTAATTCAGATTATTTTAGCCGCTCAGTGATAGCTTAGAGTACGCGGCTTTGATCCGCAACTTGCTGTACTCATTTACATCTGTTTCGTTTTCATTCTGAATCATTACTATCTTCTTATTGCGTTCAGGTTTGTCTCAGAATGTATGTGTTTCTGTAGCTCTTCGCGATTGATTATTTGTCTGATAAAACAATGCTTAAATGTTTGGCTACGTAATCATTGTAGTACTAATGATTTCAAAGTCTTGCAACAGATGGCTGCTGTCAGATCAGTCATAGACGATCAAGACGCAATTATGACATTGCTTTCAAGTCTGCCCTCTACATATGAAAACTGGGCGATGATCATCACGACACACTCGGACTTAACTCTTACCAGAGTTATCACTATGTTGTTGCAAGAAGAAAATCGAAGAAGTCAATACACTCCGTCTACCTCTTCGTCTCATGCTCTATATGTCAACAAGGGCTAGAAACAACAGAAGCAGAAAAGCTCCAAGCAGTCTACATCGAATCAGAAACAGCCTCAAAGTCAAGAACAATCATCGAATCCACATTTGTGGACCTATGCAAACTCCATCATTGCTAGATGCAAAATATTTCATTACCTTTATTGAAGAATTCTCTAGAAGAACAGTTGTTTACTTCATTAAGTAGAAATCAGAGGCTTTCATCAAGTTCAGACAATTCAAAGAGCATGTAGAAAATCAAACTGGCAAACGAATCAAAGCACTGAGGTCCGACAACGGGGGAGAATATATCTCCACCAAATTTAAGGAATACTGCCTTAACAACGACATTGAGCAACAATACATTACCTCCTATTCGCCTCAGTCAAATGGTCTTGCTGAGAGAAAGAACAGAATCTTAGTCGAATCGGCAAAGTGCATGTTATCACATGCGTTACTTCCGAAGTCCTTCTAGGCTGAAGCTGTATCAACAACAAACTATATTCAGAACAGATGTCCTACTAAAGGTCTCTCAAACAAAACACCATTCGAAGTTTGGACAGGTACCAAACCTTCTTTATCAAACTTACGAGTTTTTGGATGTACTACGTATGTGCAGATTCCTCATGATCTCAGGAAGAAGCTCGACTTTCAGAGTATCAAATGTATTTTCATCAGCTACACTACTTCAGATCAAGCTTACAAGTTGTTCGATCCCATCGAGTCGAAGATATTCACTAGTTCGGATGTCATCTTCATCGAAGATCAGTTTATCGACCTCAAGGGAAAAGGCAAAGCCCATGTAGCCGACTTGTCTGCCTCGTCCGACATATTGAACTTCGAGGTTCGTCAGTCGACTATTTCCATTGAAGGTCCAAGCTCATCTACTTTTGACGAACAATATATTAATGGCGAATCTGAAGATGATGATATTGCGGTTCAGCGACTACAGTATGATGAAAATGATCAACTTCCTCATCAAGAACTAGCAGACCACCTACTAGGTATATCGATGAGTCTACAGCCTACCTTGTTCAGGAGCCGACGACTGTCGAAGAGGCACTCAGTCAGCCCGATTTCGATCTCTGGAAAGAAGCTATGGATAAAGAGTATTCATCTCTTATCAAGAACCAGACATAGACGATTGTCAAATGACCTGCTAACAGAAACGTAGTTGATTGCAAATGGATTTTCAAAGTCAAGTACAAAGCAGACGGAAGCATCGACAGAAGAAAAGCCCGACTTGTTGCTAAAGGATTTTCTCAGGTATACAACGTCGATTACAGTGAGACCTTCAATCCAGTAATCAAGCATTGTTCTATTCGACTTTTATTATCGTTTACCGCTGCAGCAGATTTGGAAATACATCGAATGGATGTACAGACAGCATATCTCAATGGAGTTATCGAAGAAGACATTTACATGATGCAACCCGAAGGTTATATTATCGAAGGTAAACACAATCATGTGTGTAAACTCCATAAAGCACTTTATGGCTTGAAGCAATCTGCTCGAGCATGGTTTCAAAGGATCAATAATTTCCTTATTGATCACGACTATACACCAAGCTCTTCAGATTCGAATATTTACTTCAAGACAGTGCAACAGTCTTTTATCATTATCACTTTATATGTGGATGACACATTGCTCGGCAACAATATCGATCTGATAAAAGAAGGCAAGACAATGCTATCTTCCGAATTCGACATGACCGATCTGGACGAAGCTCATTTCTGCCTTGGTATTTTCAAATCCATAGAGACAGAAGTCGAAAGTTGGTCTACATTACTCAACAGAGGTACATCTATAACATGTTAGTCAGATATAATCTGGTTAATTGCAAGATAGCTCTCTCACCAATGGAACCAGGTCTCAAATTGTCAAAGGACCAGTGTCCTCAAACAATTTAAGAGAAAGAGCACATGCGTGAGTATCCTTATCATTCGATAATAGGATCTCTTATGTACGCAATGATCTGTACCAGGCTAGACATAGCTCTTGCAGTCAGCTCCCTAAGTCAGTTTATAACTAACCCTGGTATAGCACATTGGAAGGCTCTTATCAGAGTCATGAGATATCTTCGAGCTCCTATGGACTTTTACATTTGTTATGGAGCAGTCGACAACGACAAACTCAATTTACTCAGTGGTTACACAGATGCAAGTTGGGCAGGAGATGTAGGCACTCGTAAATCTACTTCTGAATTTACATTCTTCCTCAACAATGTCCCCATTTTGATAGCTCTATCTTCTATAGAATCAGAGTACATCGCAGCCTCACAAGCTACAAAGGAAGCAATTTGGTTGAGAAACTTACTTTCAGACATCGCTCTGAACCAATATGCTCCGACATTATTATTTTGAGAATCAAATTGCCATCGCCTTGTCACCCAACCCTAGATTTCATTCTAGGAGTAAGCACATTGAACTCAAATATCACTATGTCAGAAGCAAAGTTTTCGACAAAGAGGTCAGATTGCAATATTGTCGAACGCAAGATATGACAACAGATATTTTAACCAAAGCATTAAGCTTGGATGCACATAGAAAATTCTATGCAGAACTAAGTTTAAAAGTCAAGGCATTCATGGATTCAGATAAAGGGGGAGTGTTGGCTTATTCTCCTACTAATTGACTAATCGACATTTTAATCTTCGTCCAATTTTTATCCAGAGCTGCAGATTTCTTCGTGTTTTTACACAGTCTGCATAGCTACTCGGAAATGGCTCACAATGTCCATTTTCGGGATTTTCGTCTTTTGGGATTTTCTCTCACTTCGGCTTTTTCGCAAAATTCCAGATGCCTCAAATGTGAAGGAAAAGACCTTCACATTATTCACATTTTTGCACGACAGTATATGTTCATTTTTGCAGAGTGACAATTCACCTTCAAATCTGCAGACAGACTGTTTACGACCAAAGCCACCGACTTGCATTAATTCATTAGCAAGTAATTTCTGAGAAGTCCTAACTGGATGGATGCCAGCACATCACAGCCAACTGGATGACGCATTTGACAATCTAATTGCTTAGTATAAATAGTTGTTCATATTCCTACATCTTAAGCATTGAAGCATTGAAGCATGAAGATCAATCATCAAGTATTGAATAGTTAGCGTTTTCTCTCTCAAGCCTGCAAGCTTGGACACTCTTGAGCATTCTAGCTCACTTCTTTAGAGTTGATTAGAGATTGCTATTGCTCTTACTGCTTATGAGCATTGCGCTTAATTCAGATTATTTTAGCCGCTAAAAGATAGCTTAGAGTATGTGGCTTTGATCCGCAACTTGTTGTACTCATTTACATTTGTTTCGTTTTCATACTGAATCAATACTATCTTCTTATTGTGTTCAGGTTTGTCTTAGAATGTATGCATTTTTGTAGTTCTTTGCGATTGATTATTTGTCTGATAATTCAATGCTTAAATGTTTGGCTACGTAATCACTGTAAGTTAGTTACTATAAGATCGAACGTGATTTCTATCACTATTGCTTTGTTCGAGATTGATAGGCGTAGTTATGCATAGAGAAAGAGAAAGATAGTTTAATCCGCTGCGCATGATAAGTTTTAATTCTTGTCGTTCGAATTCTTTTTATTCAATTCTATTCGACCTATCTTCTCACACACCTCTTTCCAACATTGATATTGCATGGGAAAAGGGCATAGCACTAAGCATAGTACTAAGGGACCGTGGAGATCCACAAGTTCAGGCAAATATAGTGCCCAATAGATTCATTTGGTATAGACCAATAGGTTTCCCACTACTTTTTCATTTGCTAAAGTAGAAGTCCATGAAATTGTAAACCATAGTTGCCAGTTATCCTCATCCATGCTTAAAGAGACCCCTAGTTTTGGGCCTCATGCTCTAGTTTGCACGTGGGAAAAAATTGGTAATATAATTGTCGAAGTGATGGTTGACGATGGAGCTACACATACATAATACTGTTAATTATTCCCTTGTCAAGAATTTAAAGCTTCTAGAAAGTCCTAGTCAACATAAGTATATTATCTTCCTAGGGACAGGATAAGCAAGTATGAGAAACTATGATTAATAGATGTCCAAGGTTATTAGAATTGCTTAAATTTTCCAATCATGAACTTGGACAGAGTAAACCTCATCCTTGATCACGATTGGCTCTATAGTCTAGGGCCAACCTCCATACGATTTATCAAACAAATACTATCTCGTTTGAGCAGGCTGAAAAGTTGGTTGAGCTACATGGTGAGCATGACCTACCTGAGAACCCGCTTATGTATAGTTTGGAGTTCATACCACTTATCGACGACACTAGTTGCTACAAGCATCAAGTTAATAAATAAGGATTGCATCCATTAGAAATTTTAGTCGACAATGGAAAATCATTTCCGTGGATTTCATAATAGGGTTGCCACGTACTAAGCGAGGTTATGATGCCATTTGGGTAATAGTAGATCGGCTGACCAAGATGACACATTTTCAACTATAAAAGCTCCAAAACTTGCTAGAATGTTTGTAAATGGACTTATCAGATTGTATGGGCTGCCAACCGGTATAATAAGCTATTGGGACAGTAAGTTCACAAGTAGTTTATAAAGAGCAATTTTTCATCAACTACACACTAAGTTAAATATGAGCATCACAAAGAGCACTAACCACCAAGTGCTCGAGCAAATGCGTCATGCATACGTTAGTAAAAAACAAAAATATGGGTATGAGTACCTCCCAATCCTACTAAAATGTAACAATGCGATACAACCCATTTATGCTGATGTATGGTTCCCAACCTAGACCACCACCAACTTTGGGGTATAGTAAGAAAGTAGAGGTCGCTAGAGGTTTTCTAGACTGTCTAAACCAGATGATCGAACATGCTCGCAAAAGTATTAGACAATCCCAAGATCCATCATGAAAGTACACTGACCCACATATGAGGATCGTGCACTTTAATGTAGGTGAAAAGGCTCACCTACGAGTTCTAGATGATTCCAAGACTTTGAAGACTAGCATTAGTGCTAAGATACTGTGGTCCATTCACAATAACTCGAAAAGTTGGAGAGGTTTCTTACAAGTTAGAACTACCACAAGGTTGTAAGGTTTTTTCAGTTCTTCATGTAAGAAGACTAAGAAAAGCTTTATATAGATCAGATAACCTTGTAGAAAAAGTTGTTCTAATTGAATCCATAGACCTACAAAATCTTCCACATTGTCCTACTTTGTATCAAGAATATCTGGTGGAATGAAAAGATAGGTCGGATGATAGCGCAACCTGGGGAAATTTAAGTAGCCTCCAAAAGTTGTTCCCTAACTTTGTCTTAGAGGACTAAGACTTCTCTTAAGGGGAAGGAGTGTTATGATCCTGTGACATTTCTGGGATTAGGAGCAAGATAGGGCATGATAGTATTAATGGCATGTGCATGAATACTGGGCCTAAGCCTTGCATGCGGGAACTCGGCACATTCATGTAGTACATGCATGTGGGCCAGGTCCAATTGAGGGATATTTGCACTCAGAGATGTGTCATAACACGTGGCACCAATGCATGCCATCAACCTACATGTGGTTTAGGGGGCCCGAGAATAGTGCCCCTCTCTATGTTCCAAGAGAGATGGCTTAGATTGCAACACAACTCTCAATGTGCCCCTCTCTATGTTCAAAGAGAGATGGCTTAGATTGCAACACAACATAATAATATATCTTAACTATGGCTAGCTAGCATCAATGGAGCCTAGCGATGAGGCCCCTGGTTGTGGGGTCTGGATCATCCCTAGAGATGCCCCAGCACAACGTTTTAGGGGGTTGCATTGACCCCAAGCGTGAAACGGTATGATCTATATACAATTGGACGAGTGATGGACTTGTGAAGTTGCTTGTTGGCGAAGGTTCCTGGTAACAAAGGTTATGTCTGCGATGATTTTGAACTTTCACTAAGTCTTAGCATGTGAAACCTAGGCAAATTGGAAGACATTCGTATGGAACAAAACTCTTATATTTTATACTCTTCACAGGGATTATTGGAAGTCATTGGCTATATGAGGAATGCTCAAAATTAATTATGAAGGCTATGTGAAGGTCTAGTACAAAAAATTGAGGTTTTTCTTGCTAGGGTTATGTTTTTCACTAAAAATTGACTAGAATAAAAAAGAGGAACCTCTGTGAGCTAGTCACAATGTGAGCAAGCTGCAGTTGGACTTGCGAAGGTTAAGGACAAGTTTCTATTGAAATTTGAAGGTTATTGGCTTGTATTTCCCTTTTCAGCTATATTAAACTTCACATGGCTTTCAAAACTAAGCAAAAATTCTTGCAGACCTCAGATTAAGCCTAATTTGACAATTTGGAGGTGGGAGAAGGTTGCTTGTAAAATTGGAGCTTCTCTATATCAGAGTAGTCCTTCCTGCAAGTTAGCAAGGTTTAATTCAAGAGGAACAAAAAGTTATTGCCTCTAACAACAATTTTGAGAGGATCTTAGCAATGATTTACTATCGCCCCTTCTCTACACATTAATCACAAGTGATTACAAGCAGGAAATTCAATCAAAACATCAAAATCTAATCCTAATCTATAACACTAAATCACCAAAAATGCAATTTAACACTACTATGCCAAAATCATGATAACCACCATCCAATCATCACAATCATGCTAACAAAAAAATAATGGCAATTGCTTCCCGGCAATGCCACCAAAATTGTAGGAATTTTTCCACATCTACCTTCAAACCCTATTTTCAAGATCCAATCAAGGACAAAGCAAATAGGTTAGAGAAGTAGTTTCTCCTTCCTGTCATGCAGTAGTTCATTTCTAAGGGGGTTGTGTCTATTCACAAGATGTTAGGCAAGCTTATAATGAAATCGTACAAGCATTAGCCCACCCTAAATCACTCACAAGATCAAAACTCAGCTTTCCTCTCTCAATCTTTTATCTTATAAAGATAGCAACAAAAAGCATATTCAACAAATGAAAAATCCAATAGGCATGAAAATCCAATAAACATGAGAGAGACGAAGGAAATTGAGAAGAAAGGACATCCAATTGCCAAAATGGTAGACTCTCCACCTCTTCATTCCCTTCCCCTTATGAGCATAATCCTTGAGAAATCGTCTATAGTATCTTGAAAGGCCAAGAAAGACCTGAAGATCTGTTATACTGTTTGGTCTAGGCCAACTGAACATGGCTTTGACCTTATTTGGATCCATTTTAATCACATCTTTGGAGATAATATGGCCCAAATATGTATTTTCTTTGGTAAAAAACTCAAATTTACGTTTATTTGTGAATAGCTTATGCTTTCTGAGCAAACGAAACACCTTTCTGATGTGAGCCAAATGCTCTTTCTTAGTTCTGCTGTGGACTAAGATATCATCTAGAAAAACTACTACATTTTTTTCTAAATATGGGCAAAGAACATTCCCATTAGGGTCATAAAAGTCGCCGGAGCATTGGTGAGTCCAAAGGGCATCACCTTAAACTCATAATGACCGTGACTAGTTCTAAAGGCTGTTTTCGGGACATCTTCCGCCTTAATACGGACTTGATGATACCCCGATCGAAGATCGAGCTGATCAAACAACTCGTCTACCCGAGGCATAGTGGTACTTATTCTTTATTGTGACTTTATTTAATGCTTTGTAGTCCACGCATAAACACATAGACCGTTTTTTTTTTTTAACTAAAAGGACAGGTGTTGCCCAAGGGGAACTGCTTGGTTGTATCTGTCCTTTATTTAGATATTCTATTAATTGTTTAGTTATTTCCTGATCCTCTAATTGACTGACCTGATAGGGTGGCTTAGCTATGGGTGCTGTACCAGGTACTAAGTTAATAGCATGATCAATTTCTCTACAGGGTGGTAAACTAATCTAGGCAAATCATCAAGAAAGACATCAACATATTTACTTTACAGAGCATCTAACTTTTTCTTTTTATGAAAAATATTACTACAAACAGAGTCATTAGAAATAAACTGTAAATGTCAAACACAAAGAAGTACCTCATGCTGATCATTTTCCATAAGCTGAACAAGCTTTGAGTTGCACACTAAGGGATTGTTGGGGACTCCATGCTCCCCATGCAAATGAACTTCCCAACCCGGGCTTGATTCATTGGCCAAAGGAGACCAACTGTAAAGAGAAGTAATGATATTGTGTTTGCACCCAGCACAGGAAAAGTGTGGATCTAGTTCACTTACGTAAAACCTGTGTAAAGCTGCTGCACTTAGACATTAGACTGAAGCTCACTCCTCGATGAGAAATGCGGCTTACTTTATTAACATGAAAGAAAAAGGTACTTACGGCTCCCTTAAGCCTCAGATATGTCATTTTCGCGGCACGTCTGGATGAGTCCCCTAGGACTCTAGATATTTCGTTTGGTCACCCAGGTTGAGCTCCTTGAGCTCTGCATCGGCACTTAGATTCACCTCTGATGTAGAAGCTGCAGGCAATGTTGGCTCCATTTGACCTCGCGTCAGCTGGTTTGTCACTGTTGGATGTCCTTCGTTAAAGAAGTGAGCTTTCACTTGGTCACACAAGTTGAGCTCCTTGAGCTCTGCATCGGCACTTAAATTCACCTTTGATGTGGAAACTGCAGGCAATGTTGGCTCCATTTGGTCCCGTGTCAGCTGGTCTGTCACTGTTGGCTGTCCTTCGTTAAAGAGGTGAATGAGATTGGGAGGGATGGTTGGCTCCGGTTCATTTGTGTCGTTCTTTTCTAGTTGGTCCCCTGGCACAACTCTGACAACACAAGGTCTCCTGCCATTGTATAATAACACAAGGTTAACCCCTTTTGCCAAGAAGGCCACCACATGTTCGTTAAACCAGCTTAATCCCAAAATAGCGTCGAAGGCATCCATCTTCAAGATTGTGAGCGTTAGTCGATTCTTCTAGGTTCCCAGGGAGATTGGTAAGTTGGTTGCCAATCTACAAGTGGTCATTGTACCTTTTGCGGTCTCCACACAAATAGGAGTCACATTTTCTTCACATTGGATGTCCAATTCCCCTGTCAGTTTTTTTGACAAGTAGTTATGTGACGCCCCCAGGTCTACCATGAAGTAAATGATCCTGCCTTGAATACAGCCTTTCAGGTACAATAACTTTGATCCTCTCGCAGGAGTCGCCATGAGATGTTCACGATACGCCTCAAGTGCCCCTATCTGTTGTAAGGCATTCAGGTCAGACTCCGTCAAATCCATTTCTGGGTCCTCTTCGTCATCCTGTTCACCATCTTCTTGATCAGCCTCTCTCTCCATCCTATCAAATCCTTCGTGGCAGCCATGATTTGCTTGTTCAATGGTTTGGGGCATGACCTTGCTGATGACAGTTGAAGCAGCGCATGGAACTGCCCACCGTTGGTGAGCTGTTGCTGTGACTAGCTGAAGGTCCAACATTGTTTCTTCTCTGGAACATGTTCCCTCCATTGTTGCCTTGGTTGCCAAACCCTGTTTTTGTTGGGAATTTGTTCACGCTACTCGAGGCTTGGTTGCCATTTGAAGCTGAGTCCCCCCTTGAAAAGAAGCTCGAACTCGGTCTGGATCCACTAAATACTCTTGTTGAGGTTGCGGGAGCAGCTGGTGCCAATGTGCTCTCATAATCACAAACCATTTCAGCTGCTCGAATAGTTGAATTGAAATCATGGGGCATGTAGCTGTCTATTGCACGCCGGGTCCAAGACTGCATTCCAGGCAAGAGGTAATGAGTTTTGTCTGCCTCGGACATATCTTCAATAACCCATACACTCTGTCTGAATTTATTGAGGTACTCTCGCAATGACCCTTTCTGTTTGAGCCCCGATAATTCTGTCCTCAATCTCATGTGTGAATCCTTCGGTATGAACTCCTCTCGTAACGCGGTTTTGAATGCGTCCCATGTCTGGAAATGCATTCCTGCCATCCGGTACCAGTTAGTAGTGTAGCCCTCAAAATATGCTAATGCAAGTCCGTTCTTTCTTCCTCAGGAGTGTTCATCAGACGGAAGTAATGGTCCATGTGAAACAACCAATCTTCCACAATTCGAATGTCATGCTCTCCTTTGAAAGTAGGTGGTGCTTTTACTTCGGCAGTCTTCTTTGGGCCTTCCGTGTTTCGCGCTCGTGGTTCTCTTGGTATCTGTGGAGGAGGCACCACTGCATTCCCTCTAGTTGCCTCCAACTCTTCAAACCTGGCTTCGAGCTGTGTTAGCCCATCTCTCATTTCTCTAGCAAGTTTAAATTGAGTAAGGTTCATGGTTCGCAGGGATGTTTGCCATTCTTTCCTTTCTGTTTCTCTGTCCTTCTTCACCTCACTAAGCATAGCCGTCATTGCGCTTGATAAGTATTGCCGCATCTTCACTTCAAAGAGGTCTTGTTGCGCCTCTGGCAAGGGTTCGTCTCTTGGTGTAGGTTCAGAAGGGCCACTCATCTCTTCTTGGAGAGGCGCCACTGTGGAGTGCATACGCTCTTTCTTTCTCGACTTGGAACCAAAGCAAACACAGAGGATCCCTCTCAAGCCACAAACCCCCCTGAGACCGGACGTAGGACCTTTGCCTAGCCACGCCCACACAAATCTATCACAGAATTAGCCCACGGGGAAACATCCATCCAACCATACGTGCTTTCACCATTAAGCAGCACATTGCCTCAGTCACGCCCCACCACTTTTTGGTCGATAGCCCTTATAGCTAAACGATCGGCAGCTATCCCGCACCGGCAGCTAACCACCCGTGCTTTACACCCGAATTCGAGCAGCATCTCTGTATCAATGGTTAACCCGTACAGTTCGAATATGTCGCCCCGCACCCCACAAGGTACAGACCGTGCTTTCACCTACCTAGGCAGCACTTTGCCTCATCTGTCCTACGTGCAGACAGCGCCAGGCCCGAACCGCGAGAACTGACCGTGCTTACACCTCGAGGGCAGCACTTTGACTCATCAAGTCCCCCGTTCTGCCGACCACCCTGACCGTGGAGGCACCCGTGCTTACACTGTGGGAAGCACCTTGCGCAACGGTTGTCCTGACAAATCCCAAAACGTGGCCATCCCTGTGAGACTTGCGTAGCTGTACGGCTAGTCGGCTCTGATACCACATGTTGCACCGGCACCTCAAAGGGCGCTGGGACTTGAGCCGTTTCCCCAACACGCGCTTAAGTCTAACATTCATCCATCATGCACTTACGTAAAAGCCAACTCAGAAACGTAACAAGCTTAACCATTCAGACTTAAGAAAACTGGAATCCCAACCAACCCGAAAGCCAACTCAGAATCCGTCCCCAAAAGGTAACCAAAGGCAAAGACAAGCCACACATGAAACCCAAGGCATAGTGGTCGCCAAACTGACCAATTGGCATAGCGGCAAGCCCCATGTCGATGACAGGGACCCTTAGGCGCCGGCGACGCAAAAAGGTTGTAGTAAGGGTCCTTCCACTTGGACCAGTCCCGGAGGCGAAACCGAAATGGTAATCAGCCCCAAGGATCAACTTTATTAGATTTGGAAGAGGTTACATTCATACATAGACTGACCGGTCTCGGGGCCACCAACATGTGCTGGGCATTGTGCCTGGCTCGTGCTGGTAGAGGGAGCTGAGACCTGGTGACTAGATTCCTGGCGCTGGTTGAGCTGCCCAAGTTTCTGTCTGCCGGACTCCCCCTATAGTTCTGTTGTGATTCGGCGCACTTCCTCTGGTTTGAAACATAGTGCTTTCTAGTAAAGCACGCTTTTTAGGACTTAGTTTTTATTTTGCTGATTAAGCCTGGCAAGCCTGGCAGAATCAGTCTGGCTCCTGGGGTCCCGGGAGCCGTCCCGGCGGCCGAATCAACTTGCTTCCTGACTAGGCCATGACTCGAGCTCCAGAGCTAGCTCATGACTTGTGACTACTTGACTGGCTCACCACAGGTCGGAGGCTCAGTCCTTGACGTTCTAACTTGCTATACCTTACTATATTTTGAAGTTCATGATCAGATAGAGAGTGTCACCCCTTTGAGTCTTACAGGGCATGCTGGGTGCACCCGAGTCAGCTTTACAACACCACTGCAGTTGGATATGATCCAAGCACATCTGTCTATCCAGCATAGACGATTCCAGATCTCCAGCATATTCTTTTATCGGTTTACGTCAGTATCGTTGTTTGTTTCCTTGCTAAAAAACCACCCACTCTCAAGCCAGATCATCCTAGAATTCCTTCGAGCCAGCTAGCTTTTTGCCCCCTCACTCCGCTTTGCATCGGAGCTGAGCGCGGTACAGAAACAGCAGGAACAGCAGTGTTACGTGATATTACAGTATCGCGGTTTTTCCTTTGTAAAAAAGTACGTATTCTTTTGTGGTCCTGTTCCGGAATGATTAACTAAGGTATGTGCATATATATATATGTGTGCGCGTGTGTGTGTGTGTATTTCTGTGTGGAGAGAGAGAGAGAGAGAGAGAGAGAGAGAGAGAGAGAGAGAGATCATACCTAAACCAATCAATGTATAAGGGAATGTAGAGGCAACATCCTCTAGTACATAGAACAGGAAGTGATATAGCTACAGACAGCTGAAAGCTCTTATTTTTTGACAGTCTGTGCTACTAACTAATAGAAAATACCTTGCTAACTTGTTGTTTGTTCTCAGTAAAAGTTATTCATGTCTGTTGTCTAAGGGCTTGAGTTCCAAAATTTGTGAGAAAATGGTAGTCAACGGAGATTGATCTAACTTCTACAAAATATTTGAAAATGGTAGTAGTTCATGCATTCACCATATCCTGATGGGATTAATGTGGACATATACCTCTTCATGTGAACTCTAGGGCGCTGATGAGATGAGTAGGGATGTCATAGCATTTGATCGTGCTATGCATGATGAACTTGATGGTCTAAGACTTTATGTTTGGACTCAATAGAGTTGAAAATTGCATGTCTCCTTCATTATGTCAAGTATTATCCCTCAACATCAACATATTTTGAGGGATAAACAAGTTTTTGTTGGAGCATTTTTTGTGTCAATTTGGATGCCCTGCAATTGGTGCTGTGGAACCATGAATTTCAGGACACTTTCCAAGAGCATTGGTCAGTCGAGAACCAGCCCTCATTGGCCAATGGAACAACATAGCACAATGAGTCATACAAACAGACAAGAGGGGATTAGAAGCAGCAATTAAGTAAAAGGCGCATGGAGAAATGGGATGGCTATCTGGCCCACGCATGTCGCAGCAACAGCACCACACAATTGTCCACCAAAGTCTCACCATTTTCTATGGTGTATTCCAGAGAGCATGTTTTGCCATTGATGAATAAGAGGCTGAAATCTGATTACAGTTTGAAGTAGATTAAAGCTGAGATGTCTAAAACACATAAGTCTTGAGCCTTAAAAGAAAAAATGAGGTATTTGCACCTCAGGAATGGGAATTTCGTTTGCAAACCAGGTGGAGGGGTACCATATTCAATAGGGCGAGTAATCTTTTCACCTACTACAGAGCCCCGAATTCTGGCACATAGTAGAACCCTAAAAATTTGTCAGGAGTCTGTCAAATATTTCTGACAGACTTGTCAAGGAATTGCATAACCAACATTGCAATCATGGGATGATTGAAAAATGATTCTGATGAGTTGCAAGTGTACACTATGTGCATTAACCAGCCTTCTGGAAGGACAATTGAATTTCAGCTGCCATGAAGCATACCGGGACTTGAAATGGTTACCATCCTGAAAGCAATAAAGAGTTGGTGAATCACTTGAGATGCAAGGAGAGGGAAGGAGTGATATGCAAACCCTGAGATGTACTCCAGATGGGAGATGACATGCTTTCCAGTTTATCTTCTTTGAATGGAGGTTTATGTTTAAGGTAGTGCCCAAGGATTGTGCTGAGTGGTCTGGATAACAAAAGCTGTTGTCTCGACAAAGAATGATGGTGTACATGCTAGATATAACTTGGTTAATCATAGATAAGTTGCTTGATTGTTTGTGGCACGGCAGGTTTTTGCAGGAATGGTAGGTTACTAACAGTTTTCTAGTTCTATTACGTTGTCTCCAAGGTAGTAGTAGCTACTGTTTCATATTTGGTTGACAACACCCAGCTTAAAATTCTTTGGCATGGGCTTCTATGGGTACAATGTAGTCTACACAAATCTCTAACAAAAGTACATTTTACAACTGTACATGATGAGCTTTAACAAGAATTAGCCAGATAATATACAAAAGCAACTGTGGCAACTGCATGAGGAGAACAACAACAAACATAACTATGGTAAATTTATAGTGAAATTCTAGCAGGAAAATTAGTATACAATGAGTCGCAAGTTAGAGCAATCACAAATAAAGCATAGGGAGTAGCTACTAGCTCTAGTTCATTGTTGTTTGTGTGTAAGGTGTTTTTTGTTTTTTAATACAGTGGCTACTTGTACTTTTTGTCGAAATATTCTAACTGTGTTTTCTACATCTGCTCATCCATTTGTTTTAGACGTAGCACTCTCTTATGGATCTTTTCCCATTTGTTTGTTTCTTTCACTTGTGCTATATGCTTCTTGGTTTTTTCCATTGGTTTGTCTGTTGTTTTTTGTTTACTAGTGGAGGAGTTTTGGGAGTCCTGAAAGAACCACATGAGGTGGATTTTGTCTATTTTCTCTGTTATTCCTCTAGGATGTTGTTCTGCATTTCTGACATTAAGCCTATGGTTGAGAGAGAGAGAGAGAGAGAGAGAGAGAGAGAGAGAGAGAGAGAGAGAGAGAGAGGTACTTGCTGTTGTGTAAATGTTACATAGATTCTAAAACAATGTGTTTACTGCGTGTTGACATCATCTCTGCCAGTATGAAAGAGATTTTGTCTAGGTACGATAGATATTCCGTGGATGTGCAGATAGAACCGATTCTTCATCATGACCTTGAGGTGAGAAAACATAGGTCAAATTACAGACCTGTGCAAGAATCACAATATGAAAATGCACAGGCTAGTCGACTAAAATGTTGTCCTTGTAGTTCCATTGACTTTATTTTAGATGTTTTGCAAGTAATCTGTATGTGTGATATATGTATGTCAATCAAGTATGCATGGCTTAACTGCAGGCTTAAGTACATAAAAGGGTTCCAGAGAACGAGTGAAAATAGGTTGTTCAGTTCGAAATAATGACTTGAATGTTTGTCTGCTAGTATCGGAGTCATCAAACCGAAAACCTTGAGGTGTTGGATCAATACAATCAGAGAATAAGGTACAAACTTGCACTCGTGGGCATTCTATGGAAGCTATCGGTGTCTATAGAAGTCCCGCATCTTATAAATCATGTAGCATTGAACAAATAAAATTTTATTTAAGATTTTAGTTCACTTGTATGTCTTCATTTGTGAGATTGAATATTTTAGTAGAATGCCGGAACTCAAGCGGAGGAAACGAAGTCTTCATGGCGTCGCTGCTTATTGGAAAATAAAAAGATATTAAGGTTTTACTTGGATTAAGTAGGCTATACTCACAGGCACATGCTAGGGGAGAATCTGTCGGCCCTGAATCTGAATGAATTGGAGGGACTTGAACAACAGCTTGATGTTGGATTAAATCGTATCCGTTTGAAGAAGGTAATAAAAACAAGGTCGTTTTTGTTAGGACTTTCCAACGAAAGAATATAATAGGTTTCCAATTGTTTCCATGGAATTTCACAGTTTGTAAGTCTTTTACTCTCTCGACTTGTCATGATCGATATAAATGAGCACGATTCTGTTGTTGGTCTGCAGGAAGAGGTTCTTCGTCACCAGATAGATGATCTAAGTAGAAAGGTATGTGGTGTTTTATGTATTTTATATTTGTTGAGTGAGAAACAGCTGTTTTTTATGTATAATAGATGGAAAAGCTTGCTCTTTCTCCTGTGACTATCTGAATCTTTCTTGATACTAAAGAGGAGTCACCCACCCTACTTCAATTCGTGAGGATATAAGTAAACAAGTTATGACTCCGAAATAACCAGAACATGCACAATAATTTCATAGACGGACGTTCTAGAGTCTACCCTCGAATATGTGAAATTGTTAGTTCATTCTCTTTTTCAAGCAGAGAGCCCCACTTGCCGTTAGTGCCATTACGTTAGATAAATGTTATCAAAGAGCAGTTCGTGTTAAGGGTGGATTGCTGGCCCAGCTGCAGTTAGCATGTTTGGTTAATGTCAACTTAGCGAGGTTGCTGCCTCACTACAATATTCCCGAACCTTTTACAAACTGTTGATAAGAGGCAATTTGTGGACGCGGAATCAGGTGGATCCATAACTCTGCCCAAGTCTGACTGGCTCGTGGAAGCTTTGTATAGCAGTACTAAAAACTTGTTACCGTCTTCTACAACCTTCGGGATTTATCTCTCTTTCACTTTTCTGTAGTGCAGAAGTGTGGAGCTGATTCTGAGCGGTGGTGATGGAAGTTGATAATAAGTTTTTACTGTTGGTAAAAGGATGTGTGAATTTACCTAGTGCTAAAACAGGTTTTAAGAGGAACCTTGCAGGTTGTAAGTCCTATATGTCAAATTGCTACAGCTGTCATATTCTGCTGAATAAGGTTGCTTTGAAATACAAGTAGTGCTTTATGTAAGTGTAGGGAGCAGAGATGCACAAATCTTTGGGCGGGCATTTGCAGAAGAAGTCAGTAAGGTGAAGTTCTAACTGATTGTTGTTAGGGGACTGATAAGGGGTATCAGATGCATGCAATCTGCCTGTAAGATACTGTATGCAAGCTGTGAGTGATTGCTGTGACTCCCTCTAGAAATATGTCGAGGAAGTGAAAAGAGCCGTGGCCTTCCATATCAAGAGCTCCAGTGAGATATGCAAAGTTGAATCAGGAATACGTGGAATATCCTTTTTCTTAGATTAAATATCTAAAGTACAGGTCCTGCGGTGCTGCCATAGCCCGTTCCAACAAGAGCAGGACGTTTTCGTTAACTCGAGGCAGTTTCACAAACAATAAAGAGAATAGGACGACTACATTGCATCTTGATGAGGTGGAACCGTGGAAGGACAGCTTGAAGGGCTTAGTTAGCTTAACCATGCCCTTTCAGCCCAGTTATACTTCTGACTGGATGCCCCCCTTAACCTGAGATGAACTGTCCCCTAAAACTCTTTAGAAGCTGGTTTGCCAATCCTACATGATCATCGTTTATTTGCATGGCACATATTTCACTTAAAGAGGAATTGTGGGTATCGTTGATGAAAACATAGTCTTACAGATCTTATCTAACAGGAATCTATTCTGGTGGAGGAAAATCAAATGCTGCGCAGGATGGTAACTATTTGTCTCTTTCGAAAGTGTATCTAGTGCCGCGGTATAGGACCTCAAATATTTTCAGAACTTCTCGCAAGTTACTGTTCCTTGAGGATGTTTTTCAAGTTTGGTTAACGTTAAGTTACTCAATACTCTTACACATGCAGATTGCCGCACAGAATGGGATGACAGAACCCATGCTAGACATAATTAACCTGGAGACAAGGGAACCCTCGAGTGTAGAAAACGGAGACGAGAGACACTCGGTTCAGCTAGATCACCAGACTAGCAACCCCGACTTGCCGACGTTTCTACAATTGAGGTTAGTTCTGGAGTCCCCCTCCAAAGTGACGCTCTCAATGTATTCCTGACTTAAAATTCACCTGCATGTTCTTATTTATGTATGTTTCAACAGCCTATACCAACCGGATCCACCAACTGAGACGCCCACAGCTGCAAATCATCGGCCTAAGTGATTTCTATACTTTTGTGGAATCTGGAAACATCAGCTGAAGTGCTTTTACTTTTCAATCCCCTTAAGGGCAAATTTTGAGTCTAGCCAAAAACCTGTAGCCCATAGGAAAAGTCTAACAATATTTGATTAACTTAGCAAAAAAAAATTTTGTAGGTTTTCAAAACCAAGTTTTTTTAGTGTCCTAAAGGTTGTGACGCTTCTTGGCTTTTAAGGGGGGAACTTGAGACCAAAGAAACTTTGGACGCCAAGCTAAGGTGAGCCAACCCTTGGATTTACAAAGGTTGTGATAAAATCAGATATTGAAATTTAAGTTTTATTTTCACGTCAATCATTGATTAGATACTTTGCAACTAAGGATTATAATTTACACTAAAATCCTCAATTTAGATATGCACTCTAGAGTCTAGTGGTCTGTAGCCTACCTCATATGATAAACTTTTATACACCTCATTTTGACCTGATGTAAAAGCATGATAAGGGTGTTTTGATTGCCAAGTAAGCCTCTAACTCATTACAAAGCTCTCTTGTTGGTCCATTGGAAAAACAAGGTGAATAATATATCACGAGAAGCTTTGCCTTATCCAAGGCATTCAAATCGTTGAAAGATATGAAAACCAAAATATATCACAAGAAGCTCTACCTTATGCAAGGCATTTAAATTGTGAAAGATATAAAAACCAAAGTAAAAATTCATGTGAATGTATAGACTCACTTAGGAATGGCACCTCATCTTTTAGAAAAATCATGAAAATAATTATCTCTATCATTTCAAAGCTAATAAAAGGGCCTCCCCCTTTTCATACTTACCTTGAGTTGTCATCATGTGTGGCACATGAGGTGACATAGGCCCCTTGCCACGTATAAGTGAAAAGATAAAGTAGTTTTTTTTACCTCGGGAGCTTGCCTTGCATGTTGAATTGCTAGGGGCAATTTAAGGAAAAATGGAGCATTGGCATGGTGGGTATGAATACAAGCCAATCCACTTGCTATTTTCATTTTGCAATTACCAACTATTGTGAAATTCCAACATAAGTACTAGACAATTGACTCGGGATAATCTATTTGTGTGTGTGTGTGTGTGTGTATACGCATGGGGATGTAGAGAGAGAGAGAGAGAGAGAGAGAGAGAGAGAGAGAGAGAGAGAGAGAGAGAGAGAGAGAGAGAGAGAGAGAGAGAGAGAGAGAGAGGTGCTTCAAATGTGTAAAATATGGACAACGTTGATTATCTCCCATATAAGGGAATGTATTGTATGAATGCCAATCATAGTCAATCTCGTTATGAATACAAAATTGCTTTTATGTGCTCTCCATCCATTCTAACAAAGCAATAAAGCTAGTATAAAATTGAGATCCAAAGGTGAAACCTTCAATAGAATCGCAATAAAGATCTTCATGGCCTCCTCACCTAATTCAATTGCGATGTATGTGTGTGTGTGATATATATATATATATATATATATATATATATATATATATATATACACACACACACACTAGTAAAGATTGCCCGTCGTTGACGGGCAATGGATGCCGATCTTCATAGAAATGCATTTTTATTTCAACCTTTCCCGTGGAAAGTCTGATCATTTAAAAAATCCTTAGAGCACCTTTCAAATTTTTGATAATCAAAGTCTCATTTGTTTAACAGCTTTCACCATGAAAGTATGTACATGCACTTCAAAACACTATGTGTGTTGGTAAAGGATAATTTGAATTTGGAGTGGGTCCCTTAGATGCATGCACATGCATCCTCCTCCCCAAGTTTTTTAGTTAGAAAAAGCTCATTCGTGGGTGAGGGGTCCTAGGAGCATGCATGGTTCACCCATACCCATGCGCAAAACTATACATAAGTTTAAATATATATAGATATATATACTAGTTGCTTGTGCCCGTCGTTAATGGGCAATGGCGAACGTGCGTGACGCGCGCGTGCATGCGTGTGTGTGCATGTCCTAATGGCTTTGTGTATGTATGTTTGTGTGTGTGTGCGCGCGCGCACACGCGCGAGTGTGTGTATGTGCATGTGCATGTGTTGTGTGTTTGTCATGTGTGTGTTTATGGAGTGTGTGTGTGTGTGTGTGTGTTTGTGTATTCGTGTGTATCAGATCTGTCGTCGGTTCTGACAGTTTAATAACCATCGAAGATAGCGTCATCTTTAGGGTTTAGGGTCCGAATGACGAATGACATCCCTACATAGACTCGTATAGCCATGAGCCTTTCCAACTTGAATCCTAGCTATTTGTGAGTGTTCTTTATCATTTACTACAAAGATATGCACACAATTATTTATCTATCTCCAGCGCACCCCCTTCATCAGCCTCCATCGCTGCTTGATAGAGCACTCCATCGCTGATCTGCCAATAACTTTTGAAATCAACTTAGTGGCAGTGTGGCAATCACTACAGACCCGCACTTGTTCAAGAAATGGTGTTTCTAGTAACCTCTATTGGTTTGATCCTAGAGGGGTTGACGTGCTGGGGGTTCATGAATGGATCGGGTATGCACATGCCTATAGAGTCATCTTTCTTTACACTCTCTCTCTCTATGGACACGGAGAAAAAAAAACGAGAAATTCTTGGGATTTTAAAGATTCTTGAGGAATAAAGGAGAAATCAAGATTAAGTTTTTGGATAATCTTGAGGAAGATTGAGAGAATTTTTTTTTTTATATATATTCTTCTTAGAGTCTTCCTTTTCATTCTTTCAACGATTCATTATTTCTTCCTTGAAAAGCTTTGTTCGATCAATAAATGATCTTTCAGTTGCTCACAATCTCCCTTAAACTTTTTATTTTGTTAGGGATGTGGGATGTATGGTATGAGTCAAAATTCTCGAATGCAAAAGATCTTCACCAAAATCCTGAGACACCTTCCTAGGCGTCCTGGATCAAGCCCTTCACATTTGAAGGGCAAGATCATCAAGATCTGTTCTCTCAAGTTCATGATCCAATCATTGCAGACACATGCTCCTCTCATCTTGGCGATGTTGAAAAGATATTTTGGCAATATTAATGCTCATATGGTTTCATAATGTTTCATTTATATAGACTGTCGTGCGTGCGTGCATGGTGTGTGTGTATTTGTGGGAGGGGGGGAGGTTGGATGCGAATGTTATACTAAGAAGAATTATATTTTAGAACATATATATCTATAGAGAGAGAGAGAGGATGCGTGTTGGGGTAATATACTCGATGGCAGACGGATGGAGGGGGTGTTTTGGACAGCCCCAAATGTGTCTGCGACAAGCATGTTCCCATTTGAGAAAAAGGCTTCTTTTCTTTTCCTATCTTTGTCGTCTTTTTTCTTTTCAATTTACAGAGTGCAAGACCTTGACGCTCCAATCCCCTTACATTTATTTGATTTTTAAAATTTGGGAGGGGCTTTGTCCCCAACCCAAATATTTTTTCAAGCACGGGCGTTGGACGTGTGTGCGCACGTGCGTGCGTGTGCATGTCGTAATGGCTTCCTTTCTGGCACGAAGGATGTATTCAGGCAAACGATGTCATCACAATTTGGGTGACGGCTTGTGGTCGAGACGTGTGGATGATGCTCAAAGCAGGCAATTGATGATCTACTTAGCCATCCTTCCCCTCCCCGTGGTCTGTGGCACAACATTCTTTTTATTTTCAATTTTTTTTGCGAGACGACGCATTGCGCTTGCCCCTCCATGTTGCCGAGAGAGTGGAAAATGTAAAGGGGGGGTTGTGCCAAGGCCCACCTCCCTCCCCCCAAATAAATGGGGGAGAGACAAAGGTGGGGAGATGTAGCCCTCTCCCCCACCCTAAAAAAAAGAATGTGTGGGGAGGCTAAATCTTCCCCTTCCTCCCGCCACTCTTCCCCCCCTCCCCTCTCCCCCAAAAAAAATAAAAATAAAGAGCCTCCTTAAGAAAACAACTCTCTCCCACAAATCAGAGATCGAATGTGGCCGGAGCTCACCTCATTGTGGCCTGTCATGTAGGCTTGCCACATGGCAAACCATGCAAGCTTGGGATTTGCCAAGTGGCAAGCCACATAGGCCTACCATAGGCTTGTGTAGAAGGCCACATATGCATGTCATAGGCCTGCTATCTGCAAGCTTGTCGCAAGCTGCCACATGACAAGCCACGTAGGTCGCCCACATGACAAATAATGCACACTTGGGGTTGCCATGTGGCAAACCACGTAGGCATACCATAGGCTTGCATGGCGAACCAACCAGGCTCTACCAATGTAGGCAATGATAGACAAAAAGGGTTTTGTCTATTCTCATTCTTAGCAAGGTGTCCATAAAGTTGGTAGTACATCACTAACCTGTAAGGCATTTCTAGCAGAAATCCATCACTCTATGGCTAAGCCACTAAACCACCCCATCGTTGCCTATTGGTCACCTGCAAATGTGACATACCAGAATCAAGATTCATGCCTAGCTTGAATCTGCCTCCAACGCGTGAAAGAGACAGTGCCTATGGTGTTTCGATAGGCAGAGCTTTCATGACAAAAGAATACTGCAAGAGTTGTGCGCTGGTCCATCGATATCGTGGATCTCTATGGAAGCACTTCTACTGGCAAGTCTGGCACTTCATCGATGCATCCAATGTGGTATAGAGCTACAAGGGGATTGTTTAGGGTGCACAGCGCGTTCCAGGGAGCTCTGCCTATTGCCATCTCCACTATTGTACATCCCAAGACCATATGTCTGAATCAATGCCTTGCTCCTCTTGTCGCACCACCTCAGGCGCCATCCACAAAGGAGTACCTATGATCACAGTCGGGCATTCATTGGGTTTTGATCAGTCAACCTATGGTCGCGATGGCGAGCAGTTGAGGATGCGAGGATAAGAGAAATGGTGAAGGAATACAAACCTAAAAAAGAAAGAGACAGAGAAAAAAAGAAAAAGAAGAGAGAGATAGGCCCACCACAAAATCAATGATGAATAAGAGTGTGTGTGGTTAATGTGAATTTGGAGTGGACCATTACATGCATGGATGGGGAGGGAAGGCCATGCATGCTTTTCCCCGTACATGCATCCCCCTCCCAAATTTTAGTTCAAAAAAAGTGTATGTATGGGTGAGGGGAGGAGGATGCATGGGTCCCTCACCCATGTGCAAAAGTGTATTTAAGTTTATATATATAATTATGCAGTGCGACGACACACATTTTGACTTAGTTCTTGAAAGTTGAGATGTGTTTTAAAATTACGTTAGAGTTTAGGAGTACAAAGAGACATATCCCTATGTAACATCACCTCCACATTACATTGTGGGCCATTGAGATTTTGGGGAGTAACTTTATTAACATGCGATTCTCGATTCTTGTTTTTTGTGAAGTCTCCACATGACATTTGCATAGTTACAATCTTCACTTTTTTCAATTGGAATTTGGGGAGTAACTTTTTTAACATTCTAGCCCCGATCCTTGTTTCTAGCCGAGTCTTTGCATGGCACTATCGTAGTTACAATCCTCACTTTTTTCAATGTTAATTTGTTAACAAACTTCCATTTTCCAAAGCATGGGCATGCATTACATTCAATTCTAGTACTCATTTGGCGGTTTATTCTATTGTAGTAAGTCCACATGTCACTATAACAACATTCAATAATATTAAACCATTAAGAAATTTGCAAATGTAGATACAAATGTTGAGCATCTGCTATATCAAATGATAATAAATAATGTTTGAATTGCATGCATTAAAAAATTAATCTATACACATAATAAGACATACAATTGAAATTCAAAAGCATGAGATCAATTAATCTTTTATGTTTTAAAAAGGCATCCTACTAAGATAAATATAATATCTTCCAATGTGGATGTGCAATAATACTATAAATACTACAAATTTTTATATGAACGCTTAGATCAAACATCCAATACAACCATACTAACATATTCAAAGAAAAAAAATCTATTTCGAGCCATGTATGTATAGGTATAATGAGTCAAGATTGTCTTGGTCTGTTGGGGGTATTCCCAATACAAAGTGTAAATAAATAAAATCGTCCAATAAAATGTGTTGTGAGGGCATGATATCCTGCGCGTATAAGCCCATGGCTTAATGAGCACGCAAGCCAAAGTGTAAATAAAATAAAATAGACTTAAGCCTTTGTAACTAAAATAAAACTTGAGGCCCAAAGTTAATTTTAAACTTAAAATTTACTTTTTATAATTGGGTCCAATTTTGGACTCACATGAATCTTGTGATTTCCAATGTACTTTTTGTGGACCCTTGGATCAAGTTGGGTCCAAGATGAATGGATAGGATCAATGTGAATATCAGCCAATAGGATTGAGGGGCATGGGCCTTCCCCATTTTATAAAAAGGCACCATTTGTACACTATTGGGATGCTTAATAGAGAGGAGAAGACTCTACTATTTTGAGAGCTCAAGCATCCTCATTTGCTAATCAATCTTGATTATGCTATTGTTGTGATTGCTTGTTTTTTCCATTTCTTCCATGCTTTTTGTTTGTGATTAGTTAAGGTTTCTCCATAAGCAATGACATTGAGCATTTGAGCTAAACTCCATCTCATCTCTCTCTTTTTCTCTCTTCTCTTCTCTCTTCCTCTCCTTTTCTATCCTTTTCTTTCACCCAAAAGCATGATGAATGTTAGTGTAGAGGAGTAGAGTTAAAGGAGGGTAGTATTAGTGGTGAATAGAGTTAAGGGAGAAAGTAGAAAACTAACTAAAAATAGTATCTATGCATAGTTAGGTACCTATCCAGTGATCTAACCCTTGTTGATAGGCGGGAGGGCTATACTACGCAAGATCTTTGACCCTACAGTGGCACCGTTGTCGAGGATAGGTTTCCACTAACTAGTTTAGCTGCATTTTAGTTATTTTCTTGTTTTTTAGAGTAGTTTTAGGTAGATTTTTGGGAGTTTAGAGTTAGTTTTCTGTTTTTTTTTTTTTTTTTGTGTTGGACTGTTCACAGCTAGCGGAGGAGGTGCGAGAGGGTAGAGGAGGCCCTGAACAACCTCTAAGGGCTTGAAACCCAAACCAACCAGCCAAAAAATCCAAAAAACACACCAATCTGCATTTTTGGAGGGAAAAAGAGCCTAAAATCTCATCAGATTTTTATATCTCCAGAACCAGTGTGAGTTAACCCTTGCATGACTGGCAGCAGCTCCAGGGTACTGTCCCAGACCTGCATAGAAGCCTGTGAGAGGTAGTTCCAAGCAGATTGTAAAAATCAGAGAAAAATCATAAAAAATTCAAAAAACCCTTGAAAAAATCCAAAAAAAATTCAAATCTTCATAAGAACTCTCGCAGAATCCTCTGAAGTTCCATCTCAGTGAGACCAGGATACAGAGAAGCTTGCGAGAGTTGGTTTGATGTCTAAGTGTCTGTGCGAGAGTTCCCAGTGAAAAAAAGACGGGAAAGTACTAGTGAACCTTCGCAGACAGAAAAATTTTCAGTTCCAATGGTCAAAAACTCTCGTAGAGGATTCTGAAGTTCCATCTTAGTGAGACCAGGACACAAAAGAGCTTGCGAGAGTTAGTTTGATTCCAGTGAGCAGCAAATTGGGTTTAAGTGTTAAAAAATCACTAAAAAGTGAAGATCCAGATCCAACTACTGTGAGCCTTGCGAGAGTTACTTTCTAAAGATCTGAGAGATATCATATTTTTTATCTACAAAAATAGCTAAAGAACCCTCGCACAGCCAACCTTCGCACAAGAGAACCCTCGCAGACCAGATCAGTAGAAAGATCTACATCAGATCCAGCTACTGTCAAAATCTTAGGTCAATCAGTGCAAGGAGTAAAAAGTTATCAAGGAAAAACCACCGCAAAAGGCCTAAAATTCACTTCCGGCCGATTAGATCGATCAGATCCTTGAGATCCAGACTGCATCCTACTGTATAAGCAAGATCCAATCACTTTGGAACCCACTATCGGATGAATCTGAGATCGGGACGATCAATAGCGTGAAGGATAACAAATCAAGCACCACACCTTCCCAGATTAGCAGTTGTACAACAATACGTAGAACCGGAACCAACACCAATGGATCCAATGGGCCAACCCGTACCTGTCGCTCCCTTGCAAGCAGTCCAGAGAGCACCACGGATGGAAATACCAAAATACGACGGATCATCAGATTTCATCCGGTTCCTCTAGATCTACGAGCATGCTTGTGAAATCTACGGCGAACGGACACCTGCGAAAAAACTGATGGTGTTCCCCATGTCTCTATTGGCAGTAGCTCAGGATTGGTCACTGAAGACCAACCCCCGACTTCCGCGCCATATCCGAATGTGAGGAAAGAAAGAAGGCAGTACCAGAAAATAAGACACTGGGTACAGAAAGCACAAGCGGAGGAAAAAGAGCAAGAAAGAGACAATCCCACAGAATCTCCAGTTGGCGTCGAACGAATACTGCAAGTGGGCTCACCACTACGCACTGATCAAAATGATCGGTTGCACCAACATGAACCACCTTTTCACATGGTGGAGCCCGAGGAACCACGCACTGAAAGGCTCACACTTTTATTGTCAAGCCATGTTAGTTTACCACTCGGAGAACTACTGCGGATTGCACCACAAGCGAAAAGCCTTCTAGTTGAATGGGCCAAAAGCGGATGAGGAGCCAGTAGCGCCTGAGCCCATATATTGTACGGGCTATGAAGAAACAAGTAACGTCCTCCACATCGGAGCAGCATGGGAAAGAGGAACACAACATCACTTTACCAATCAAACACAAGAAATACGAGGACAAGGCAGCAGTGGTAGATGGAGGATCGGGTGTCAATTTGATTTCCACTACTTTGCATGAAAAATGGGGTTTGCAAGGGTTGAAGCCAGCAAGATTCGTCATCAAGCTAGCAGATCAATTCTGTGTGAAACCAAAAGGTGTAGTTGTCGATATCCCCGTAAAGATAGCAGGCATGCAGTTTGTGATTACTTTTGTAGTTATGGATATACTTGAATCTCCATCTGCATACCGTGTTTTACTGGGAAGACCATGGTTAAGGACTGCGCAAGTAGTACACAACTGGGGTACGGGAAAACTCACCTTCGAGAACAGAGAACAGGCTGTGAAGGTTGATCCAACTACATGGGCGGTGAAACCTATTGCACCCAAAGCTGATGACGGATCATCTACGACAGATGTGTAAGATGGACGAATGCGTTAGCAACTATTGACTGTCGGGCATGTCAATATGAATCAGATCCGAAACCCAGTACATCTTCACCCAAGTGTTACACTATGGACACACCAATCACATTTGGGGTGAATATGATAAACGAAGCATGGCTGTCAGCGGAGCCTATTGAGAACCCAGTGGATGATGATCTAATCCCTTGGCAACATGTTCTAGCTTATAATAAGGAGATTGAGCTGACTGATGAACAGGTCCTACATCACATGGACCGAGATCGTTACGGAACCAAGAAAGTATCAGCTCAACCACCGTAAAAGTCTGCTATGGCGAAAGTCTCAAGGATCGATCCATCCAAAGCACCTTTGAAAAAGAAGAATCAGTTGAAGCAACGCTACAACCAGGTGATCCGATGGAGTGATCTACCCGAAGAGGCGATAGCTACAGTGGATGTTGATATTCGCAACCACGAGGCGAATGTCACGGCAGTCTCTATGAAAGACAACAAGGATGAACCCACCAAAATGACAAAAAAGAGCAAAAAGAAGGTGTTGGACTTCTTGAAGTCAATAAAGATAGACTCAAATACAACGTCATCTTCTACACAGGTGACAAAAAATCAAAAAATGACCAGTTGGGCTAAGATCAATATGTTGAAGGAGGACGAGCGCCAGTTCATGAGATGCCTGAGACTTTCAAGAATTATACCTTGGACGATGTGGTAATCATGATGCCACAAGCCCAGAGAGAACCTGATCAAAGTCAGGCACTAGCATAACAAGTCTTTGAGGGACCTAAGCGAACACAGCTGATGAATCTTGCCGAGCGAGATGAAGAAGAAAAGATAGTACATGTGGGAGAGCAGTTAACACCCACATAGTTCAAGAGACTACGATCGTTGTTGGTGGAGTATAAAGATTGTTTTGCCTGGAGTTATAGTGACCTGAAGGGCATCCCACCAACAGTAGTCCAACACACCATACCTTTGGTGGACGGAACAGTCCCCAAGGTAAGTTGTTATTACCGCTACAACCCGAATTATACTGAGCTAATCAAACAAGAGTTGCAGAAGTTGATGGATGCAGATTTCATCTATGAAATCGAACACACGGAATGGGTATCACCGATAGTTATAGTACCCAAGAAGAACGGCAAAATGCGGATTTGTGTGAATTTGAAGGCGCTAAATGCAGTTACCAAAAAAGATCATTTTCCTCTACCATTTACGGAAAGTGTCCTCGATAGAGTAGCTGGCGCCGAAGCCTACAGTTTTCTAGACGGCTTCAGCGGCTACAACCAGGTAAAGATAGCCCCCCAAGACCAGCACAAGACAACATTTGCCACGGAATGGGGAACCTATGCCTATAAAGTGATGTCATTCGGACTTTGCAATGCCCCAAGCACCTTCCAGCGAGTCATGCAGGCGACATTCAAAGATTATCTGCAAAAAATTTTGGAAGTTTTCTTGGACGATTTGTGCGTGCATGGACCAGACTCAGAACACTTATCCAATTTGGAGAAGGTGTTACAAAAATGCCGTGACTACCAGATCTCCTTGAATCCAGAAAAATGTCAATTCTGGGTGACACATGGCTTGATTCTCGGCCATATAGTGTCAAGACACGGGATCGCCACAGATCTATCAAAGATCAGGATCATTGTTGATCTACCACCACCGAGGACGATCCGCGAAGTCTACATCTTCATGGGTCATGCTAACTACTATAGGATCTTCATTCTTGATTTTGCGGAGTTAGCCCGACCAATTTACAAATTCACGGCGGATCCACATTGGAACAAGGAAGCCCTAAAGGCTTTCCAGAAGTTTAAGGATGCATTGGTTTCAGCACCAATCTTACGCCCACCCAATTGGTCCATTGAGTTTCACGTGCATACGGATGCATCGAAGTATGCAGTTGGAGCTGTCTTAACCCAGCCAGGTGAACACAAAAAGGATTTTTCAATCCGATTTACAAGCCGATAGCTCAGTGATACCGAAATGAATTTTTCAAGCACAGAGCGGGAAGCACTGACAATGATCAATGCAGTTAAGAAATTTCGACACTACTTGATGGCCACACCTTTTGCTTTTTATACGGACCATCAACCCTTGTTCTATCTCGTTAGAAAAACTTTCAACAACGGAAGAATCACCAGATGGCTACTTCTATTGTTGGAATTTGATTTTTGAATAGTAGTTCGCAAGGGAAAACAACACTACATGGCAGATCATGTGTCACGAATCAAGGGAAGGGAGATTGCAACCCAACCCGATGATGAGCTAGCAGATGCTACCTTATTTTACATGGACACAGTACCAGAATGGGCTGCCGACATTGTTGAATATTTAATGCGGGGCCAACTAGACAAATCACTACCAAAGACGGAACAACGGAAATTGATTTTGAAGGCTAGACCTTATCAGCTGATTGTCGGCCAGTTGTATTGAAGAGGACCAGACAGAATTCTTCAGCGGTGTATTCTTCCTCATGAGGCCACCCAGATCATTTTGCTTTCACATGAGGGCACGAGTGGAGGCCATTTTGCTTCCGACATTACAATTCGCAGGATCTTACAATCAGGATGTTGGTGGCCAACGATTCATAAGAATACGGAGGAATACTTGAAAAAGTGCGATGTGTGCCAAAGGGCGAGAAGGCCAACGAGATTGAATTATGACCTACTACACCCGGTCTTAGCCCAAGCACCATTCGAAAAGTGGAGATTGGATTACATCGGTCCAATTCACCCTGCAGCAAGGAGTTCCCAGGCTCGATACATAATCGTAGCCACAGACTACCTCACCAAGTGGGTCGAAGCCAAGGCAGTAGTAAGAGTAGCTGATGCTAGGATCACTGCCAAGTTCCTTTATGAAAATATCATTGTGCGCTTTGGATGCCCGGTAGAGCTAGTCAGCGATCGCAGAAGTCATTTCATCAATGAGACCATCAAGGTCCTGTTGGAGGAATTCTTCGTAATCCACAGAACCAGTACGCCTTATTATCCTCGTGGTAATGGACAAGCAGAATCATCCAATAAGATCCTATCTAGCGTGCTCACAAAAACAGTTGAAGCCAGCAGATCAGATTGGAAACACAAGTTGCATGCTGTACTGTGGGCATTCAGGACAGCATATAAAGGAAGCATTGATCAAACACCCTTCCAATGGGTATATGGTTAGGACGTTGTGACGCCAGTAGAGTTTTTAGTTCCTTCATTAAGGATTGTCACCACACAACGTCTTAATGAGTCCAAATCTCTACAACTATGCCACAAAGCTCTGCATAAACTCTATGAAACATGTTTACTAGCTGTGCATGCACTGGCAGCTGAAAAGGAAATACGCAAAGCATGGCATGATCGCATATTACAAAAGAAGGATCTTCGCTCTGGAGATCTGGTCCTGATGTATAAAACCAAGGTGATCAAGGGAAAGTTAAAATCCACAGGCGAAGGTCCTTATCGGATCAAGGAAATTCTTAATCATGGAGCCGTGAATTTAGAAAAGCTAGATGGGACACCATTCGATATACCCATCAACGGTAGCCGGTTGCACAAGTACTGGCCACCAAAGTAAGAGAGATCCAAATTGGTGATGGCACGTTACGAAAAGTTAATTTGCTAAACCATCACTACTAGATCTAGGAAGATCAAGCCAAATCAAGCTAAATCCATCAAAATTCAAGGGGGATCTAGATTCAGATAGGATCAAGAAGGAAGCAGATCATTAGATTGACTGATGGATCTATTACCAAGTATCTATCAAAATTTCTAGAGAACTACCAACAGTCAGATCAAGTCTGAATGAAGCTGATTACCAGTTTACAAAAGTTAAAAATCAGAAAATCTCGAGATCTCGTCAAAAAACACTCTGAAGGAGCACTTTTTTCATGATTTTTTGAGATCCCTGGGAGATAGCTCTTGAAACTTGGGCAGTCACCAGATCTAACCTAGATGCATCCATGACAATCTCTGCGAGAGTTCTTGATGGAGGAATCACCATTTTTTAGTGTGTGCGAGGGAACTCAGAAGCTGAATTTTCAGAACCCTCACAGAACATCAAAATCATGTTACCAACCCTCGCAAGGTGCCTAAATGAAATCAGAGCAGTGAAATTAGTCTGTCTACATGGTCGATCTTGAAAATCCAATCACAAGAACAAGTTGTGCGAGAGATCACCTCCTGCGAGAGTTGAACCCTCGCAAACAGCCTGAACCCTCGCAGAACCTTCGCATAGCAGTCAAATCACCTTCTGAACTCTTGCAGACTTCCTTGAGGTCTTAGAATTTTGTGAAGAAGGTGTTTGCCAAAATTTGGATGGAACTGAGCAAGGGAAAGTGGATTTCACCTAATACGCACTCTAAATTCCGTTATATAAGGGTTGAATTCGAGTCATTTGTCACTTTTCTTTAGAGGAGTTTTGAGCTCCAAGAAGACCTTTTAAGAATTCGTGCAAGATGTAGTTGATATTATTAAAATATTATAACACTAATATTTTTGACTTGTCATAACTTTTCATAAGTATGTCATCTAATATATCATTGGAAAGCCCTTGTTGAGCGCTTTCCAATGCACCAAACTCCGCTATATTCGGACTCACCACTTAAAAGTTATGGCATTTTTAGTGTGAAATCAAAATGTGGACTCAAAAAGTTATGTTACGTAGATTTCAAATTTGAGTGTTTTGATTGGTCCATGTGTAAGAAAAAATTGAGAAAAAATATAAAAAGAATCTCTACAAAGGGTCTTTTTTGGATTTAGAACTCCTCTAATGGCTAGCAAAGCCCTGCCAAAATTTACACTGAAATTACCAAGTTCTCTGTTTGTGACCAAACTTTCTACCAGCTATCATCTGCTCATATTGAACACCGATCTGCGTTCTGAACCACAATACTTGTCATCCAACACTCGTAATTCACAGTTTTTGTCGTTTCCACACCTTTTTACCTTTTCCACCGTTTTCTCTACTTTTTCGACCTCTAATCATCACTGCTAACATGGCCTCCTCATCCTCTGAAGACACTGGCACCAAACAGGTGATCCAGCGTGAAATCTCCGAGGCCAAACAGATTTGGCTCTCACCCTCTGACGCTATGATCCAACCATGGTTCCAGACAGCCGGCCCACTTCTAAAAGCAATGGGTTTTTACCCGATGCTTTTCCATTCTGGAATTAACATGGGCCTCGCCCTTCACACTTACGCCACCTGGGATGAGGAAAAGACTCGCTTCCACTTCTTGTACCAAGGTACCACGTACAAGGTCAGGATTAACGTAGACTCGATGGTCACCATTGGCATAATGTCCGGTGATCGTCAACCCATCTCCCATCGCCACGCCAAAACTTTGATCAAACCGTTCGTCACCCAAACCGCACCAGAAATCCCAATCCAGACTAACAATGGTTACCTGATAGATGTTATCACGGAACCTGTCATTCAGACGGCTGCGCATCTGTTGAATAACTTTATGGTTATATCAACATTTTGCAAGGACAGAATCCAGTCTAAGCTACTGAGTCAGATAGTGAAATCCTTTCTGGAATTCCCTGGCCCCTCAGTTGTGCCATACGACTGGCATAGCTTTCTTATTCATGAACTAACCAACTCCATCAAACCCAACAACCGTGAGCATATCGCAACAGGCCCCTTGTTGTGTAACTTTGCCTACGCACTTCTTGAGACAAAAGTGCACGGTTTCCAACGCTCATCCCTTTTGTCCACCCAAGTGCCACACACTAACCTTTATCCGCCATCCCAAGCATCCACCTCCTCCGGCCAGCAAACAAATGCGTGGCGCTGCCTCTACATCCTCATCTCCACCTGCTACCCGAAGACGTGCCTCCACTACCGCACTAACCACTCCATCAACCATCGCCACTTCTTCTTCTGTGCAAACCCCCACTCCGATCTTTGTTGTCACTACCTCTCTTCCTGTTTCATCCACAACTGTTTCTATGTCCATCCTCGTTTTCTCTGTTGATACCACTCCTATCTCTGTTCCATTATCCAGTACTCTGTCCATCACCATTGCATCCTCCATCGCTCCTACTGCCATCGTTGCTTCCATTCCATTCAATCCTTCTGATTCTCAATTGTCTCCAGACACTCTGACGTTGATGCAAGTCATCAATTTTTCACCCCCACGTCAGACACTTTCTGTCACATCCTCACCTTCTTCCATACTCCACACCACCCTTCAGTTCTCCTTTGTTCCTCCCATCCTCTCGTTCAGACAAACCGTCCTCACCCCTATTTCCATAGTTGCTTCTCAAACCCCACCTACTTCGCTAACAAAGGTTGCCGAGGGCAACCAACTGTTGCCTGATGACGCATTTGTCCAAACAGTTTTTGTACCATCGCCAGATCGGGCTGATCCTACCGTCCCAGATGGCATCAAGTCCATGAGAACCTGATAGAAGATGATGACGACGGTACTCCACAAGTCGTCGGGGCCGATACAACACAAGCCCCTACCAGTGCCAGTGTACCGCATGCTCTCATAGACCTAACGACGGCGTACCAGACTCTGGAGAAATACATCCTGGATGCGGTAGCGGCCAAAGCTATCTTGGAAAGCAGGGGACTACACCTGGCAACAAGCAACACATAGCTGCGAGCAGAACTCACCAAGCTGCAACACGAGCTGATTTTGACTCAACAACATGAACAAGAAGGACAACAAAATATCGCCAAGCTGCAGCAGAAGGAGGAGGGCCTCAAATAATTATATCCAAAGCCTCTCTAAAGCGCTGATAGAGGCCTCCACAAAGGTGCGGGAGCTTCAATCTGAAGCGTCCCAATGACTTGCTCCCATCCAGATATAACTAAACCTTTTGGAAGCAGAGAATACGCGCCTGAGGACCGAGGTCAAAGCCCTACAAGATGAAAAGCTCGTCTGGTTAGCTCAACTTGCACCAGACTCAAGTCCTCTCTCTCAATCAGAAATGAATCTTCTTCGGCATCAGGTGCAGGTTTATAGCCAAACATTAAATAGCTACCAGGTAGAGTTCAACAAATATCGAACAAGCGCAACTCACGAGCTCGCCCAGGCCAAACAAGCCCTCAAGGCTTGCCAAAAGTTCATGGAAACGAAGGCCCAGCCCACCCCCGTGGTAATTCCACCGCCACCTACTTTTGACACTGCACAGGCCAGTACTAGCCAAGACCAAAATCATCAGGCAGCAGGGAGATTTACACAAGATCAAGGGTCCGAAGGCCAAGACCAAGGACAAACGGATACGGCTGCTGAGACGCGAGACCAGGGCCAAGGCGCAGATACCAGCCAAAGCCAAGCCACATCATCCAGAGGTTCGCGCACGATATCTGTCAGCCGGACCTTCCGAAGACCAAAGTCCGTGGAGGAGAAAATCAACGAATTCCTATCAAAGTATCCCCACAAGTCATCAAGAGGCGGCTGGCAGATATCGTTTTCAGCTCAGACAATAAAGGGCAAAGAACCGCAAGCATTACCCGTCTTCCAACCACAACCAGAGTGGCGTCAGCAGCTGTTCGAAAGAGACCCTACGGCCATCAGGGCCTACGTGACGAGTCTGCAACAATTACGGGTGAATGCGCACTTCCTGCCATGTACACGACGATCCGAATGGGCGGAATGCGGCACCCCTCTGGACAAGATCACAATGCAAAATTTTAATTGGCCGATCATACCATCAGAATATGGGTGGACTACGGATGTAGATGCCAGAAGGGCTCTCACCACGTTTGCAAATCAATATATCAACTGCCCTAATCCAACAGTCCGCGCGGCAGCCACTTACGTCCGGGACTTAGAACATTTAATGGGCATTGAAACAGACGTTACGGGCTACCTGATCCACCAGAGGCGGACAAAGAGGACGCTATACTAAACCGGTAGAGTGCCGAGGGACCGGCACTACTTCAGGCCGTGGATCCTGTTGGGGGTATTCCCAACAAAGTGTAAATAAATAAAATCGTCCAATAAAATGTGTTGCGAGGGCATGGCATCCTGCGCGTATAAGCCCATCGCCCAATGAGCACGCAAGCCACAGTGTAAATAAAATAAAATAGACTTGGGCCTTTGTAATTAAAATAAAACTTGAGGCCCAAAGTCAATTTTAAACTTAAAATTTACTTTTTAGAGTTGGGTCCAATTTTGGACTCACATGAATCTTGTGATTTCCAATATACTTTTTGTGGACCCTTGGATCAAGTTGGGTCCAAGATGAATGGATAGGATCAATGTGAGTATTAGCCAATAGGATTGAGGGGCAAGGGCCTTCCCCATTTTATAAAAAGGCACCATTTGTACACTATTGGGATGCTTAATAGAGAGGAGGAGACTCTACTATTTTGAGAGCTCAAGCATCCTCATTTGCTAATCAATCTTGATTATGCTATTGTTGTGATTGCTTGTTTTTTCCATTTCTTCCATGCTTTTTGTTTGTGATTAGTTAAGATTTCTCCATAAGCAATGACATTGAGCATTTGAGCTAAACTCCATCTCATCTCTCTCTCTTTCTCTCCTCTCTTCTCTTCTCTCTTCCTTTTCTTGTCTATCCTTTCCTTTCACCCAAAAGCATGATGAATGTTAGTGTAAAGGAGTAGAGTTAAAGGAGAGTAGTGTTAGTGGTTAATGGAGTTAAGGGAGAAAGTAGAAAACTTACTAAAAATAACATCTATGTATAGTTAGGTACCTATCCAGTGATCTAACCCTTGTTGACAGGCGGGCGGGCTATACTACGCAAGATGTTCGACCCTACATGGTCCAATGTGTGAAAAATAAAAAAGTTATCTATGTTGACTTTAGGGGTTTGATTTGTTGAAATTGTCACTTCCAACTTGATGGAATTTAATCAATCATGAGATCTATGTTCATGAAAGAATCTCACATGTGTGGAGCCTGTTCCCACATGTGAAAGGATGTACAGAAAGTACTTGTAAATGGTTAGATGCATTTTGGTTCAATCTACACAAGTGTGAACATGATTTGTGACTAGAATCTAAGAAAAGTCAATTTGACCAATTTCCATGTAATTAGCTTGCACTTCCATGTGAATGAGTAAATGCTCCCACATGTCAAGTTGTTGTTCATACGTGTGGATCAGGTCACTAGAGAATAAGATTTAGAAATTCCACTTGATCCTATTTTATAGGGAATATCCCTACTTTTGTGGAAGACTAGCTTTTTGGTTTCTATCTAATGAGATAAGTCAACTTTGGATAATGAACATATTGCAATGCTCCTATTGGTAGATCTAGATGACTAGGCACTTTTCACATGTGCGAAGGCCTGCCGGATAGTACACAACTCGTGGATGTACTTGATCTATAAAGAGATCAACCATTTCAATAGAAAGTTGATGAGAGATTTCCAATCTAGCAATTTGCTTGTGATTCACACATTTGTCTTGTAATTTTATGCTTGGAATGATATCTAAAGTTAATGTATTTTGCTCTTTGGTCACAGTCCGTATTGTGGCTGTATTCCACACGTGTGAGGCCGCCCTTGATGATTTTTGATGCTTACATTAGTTGATTTTGCTAAATAGTTGATGATCTATGTGTAGATCTTGATCTAGTCAATAGTCAATTAACAACTGTTGTAGATTGATTAAGTACAATCAATCATTGTCTTTTTTTTGAGAAATTCACATGGTATCAGAGCCTAGTATCAAGAGGCATGTAATGATCCATTTATAAACTGATAAATCATTGTCAAAGTGTTGATTTGGTTTAATCTTGTGTGGGCGAGCTCTATGAGAGTGATAGCATTATTTGTTCATCAATTTTTGAGCTACAGGTGTACTGTCCACACGTGTGATGTACAACAACCTTCAAATCAAGTTCCTATAGTGTTTTTGATCCAAAAATTAGCATACTAGTCCAAAATTTATGTTTTTTTGTGCATTGTCTAGATCTAGGTTCAATCCATTGAATGCTAATGATCAAATAGAGGTTTGAGTCATTGAAGCATTTCATTTTGAAGCATTAGATCAAATCTTTAAGACCGATTTGTTCAGATCTTAGTGTGTGAAAAGAAATCAAACAAAAAAGTGCTAGAATCAATCTTTGAGTGTATTTGGCTAGAAATTTTTGGATAGATCTATTACACCTTCATCCAATCTTAAGCTAGGTTGATTGGTCGAGATCAGAACCTTCATAGAAAGCTAGAAATCTATTTTAGATCATTCTTATTCAAGAGAGCTTTGTTCATCTCATAGACAAACCATTCAATATGTCATCCATGGGAGGTTTTTTGTTTGAATCTAGTGAGAGACTAACTTCATCCAACTATTCCATTTGGAAAGTGAGGATGGAATTACTATTTGTAATGGGGCAAGAGAGTATAGAGAACGTGAACGGAGAAGGAAGCATGAATATTTGTGGAACAGCTCAGGCTTGGTCACTTGAACTTAGGAAGCCTCAGTTTGATGAGGAAATTGGAAATGGTGAAAGGATTGCCTACGATAAAAGACCACTTGAAGTGGATGTGCGAATCATGTGTGTATGGAAAGCAGCATCAAGAGAAGTTCAATAAAAGTGATGTTGCAAGGGCAAAGAACATCCTGGATTTGATCCACACAGATTTATGCGGGCCCATGAGGACTATGTCCTTAGGTAAAGCCTTAGATTTCATGACCTTTATTGATGATATGTCACGTAAGACGTGGATTTACTTCTTGAAAAAGAAATCGGATGCATTTGACAATTTCAAGAGCTTCAAAGCATTGGTCGAAAATTAGACATGTAGGAAGATCAAAGTTCTAAGATTAGATAGTGGAGGTGAGTATAAGTCTAACGACTTCAATGATCTTTGTGATCAATGTGGGATCAAAAGACAATTCACGCAAGCTCATACTCCTGCTCTTAACGGTGTAGCTGAGCGCAAGAATCGTACGATTGTGGAAAGTGCCAGATCTATGCTAGCTGAGATGAAACTACCAAAAGTTTTTTGGTCAGAAGCATGTAGTATGGCAGTCTATCTTCAAAATAGAAGTCCCACCATTGCCATACCAAAGATAATACATGAGGAGACATTCACGAAGAAGAACCCAAAGCTGAATCACTTGCGAATCTTTGGATGTAAGGCCTTTGTATACATTCCTAAGGAAGAGAGACATAAGCTTGATGTGAAAGCTATCAAGTGTATATTCCTAGGATATGATGATCGTGTGAAGGGCTATAGATGTTTTGATCCAGTGGAGAACAAAATACATGTCAGCCGTGATGTTATCTTTGATGAATCTAAGATGTATGAAGACAAGGATGCTGAGAAGACAAAAACATCCAGTGGGAAAGATGGTATAGTGAGGATACCTCCTGATGATGATCCATTTATTGACTTTCCTAGTGATGGACACGAGGATACACCTCAAGATACTACTACTCAATCTCAAGACACAGGTTGGAGAGGTAGGGACAAACCCTTTGGTGCAAGAAGGATTGAAGTTGTAGGTGACAAACACAAGGAGAAAGATGTATCATGGGATACATTTTCACCAGAAAGCCGATCACCTGACAGGAAGCTCTCTAAGTGGTTTGAGAGATTGTTGGAGAGCCGCGACATGGATGACTTTCCAAGATCATCTAGCCAGGGAGAGCTACGAAGATCAACAAGAGAGAAGACACAATCTGAAAGGTATGAAGCAAATTTTGCTCTCTTATCTAGCGTTATTCAAAGCAAAGAACCTTCGACTTATGGTGAAGCGAAGGATGATGACATCTGGGTCAAGGCCATGGGAGAGGAGATGGAGTCAATTGCTAAGCATAGCACATGGGACTTAGTGGAACCACCAGTTGGCAAGAAACCCATTGGTTGTAAATGGGTATACAGGACTAAGTACCATGCATACTCTACGTCTACTTGTTGCTTTAGCTTCACATTTTGGTTGGCCTTTGCATCAGATGGATGTGAAATCTGCTTTTCTAAATGGTGAGTTAGAAGAAGAGGTGTTCATGGATCACCCTGAAGGCTTTGTAGCGAAAGGACAGGAGAATAAAGTATGTCGCTTGAAGAAAGCGCTTTATGGTCTTAAACAGGCACCACGTGCGTGGTATAGCAAGATTGATGTCTACTTTCGTTCTAAAGAGATGGTGAGAACACATACTGCTTTGATTGCTCTTTATGTTGATGACTTGATTATCACGAGAAATAATCAAGGGATGATAGACATGATCAAGAAAGACCTCATGGAACAATTCGAGATGACAGATCTCAGCCTAATGCATTATTGCCTTGGAGTGGAGGTGTGACAAAAAGAACATGAAGTGGGTTTAACACAGGTGAAGTATGTCAAAGAGTTGTTGCACAAGTTCAGGTTGCAGGATTGTGAGTCAGTGAACACTCCTATTGAACCAGGTAAAAAGCTTTCTAAGCTTGACAAGTCACAACTATTTGATGCTATGTTGTATAGGCAGTTAGTAAGGAGCTTGATTTACCTTACCACGACTAGACCAGATATATGCTATGTTGTTGGTATTGTAAGTCAGTTTATGGAAGCACCTACGAAAACACATTGGAAGGCAGCTAAGCGCATTTTGCATTATGTCAAAGGCACTTCAAATTATGGCTTGGTTTACAGGAAGCATGAGGGTTTACTTGAGTTATGTGGCTATGTGGATGCGGATTGGGGAGGTGACTATGACGATCATAGATCCACCACAGGGTATGTATTCCAACGTTGTGGTTGCTTTTCCTAGTCTAGCAAAAAACAAAGTACAGTTGTTTTATCCACCACAGAAGCGGAGTATAAAGCAATGTGTAGTGCAGCACAAGAAGCTATATGGTTGAGGCAAATCTTGGAAGAAGTTGGCATGAAACATGAGAATCTTACAACTATACATAGCGACAGTCAGAGTGGCGTTCAACTAGCAAAGAATCCAGTGTTCCATGCGAGAACCAAACGCATTGAGATTCAGTATCACTTTATACGTGAGAGGCTGTTGAGTTGTGAAATTCATGTTGCTCATTGTAGTACAGACGAACAACTAGCTGATATTTTCACTAAGCCACTTGTTAGAGAAAAGTTTGATAAGTTTAGATCAAAGCTTTCTGTACTTAAAGTTTGTTGACTTTAAAGCTATGTATATGATTGTATAAAAAAGTAGACTCTACTTTAAGGGAGAGAGTTAGAATTAAAGTAGAACTGTACTATGGGTCCTATCAATAGATAAGGATCAGTTGGCCTCGCCACGAGGCGAGTCGACGGGACACGCGTCCCGTCAATGGCAACCTGGGTCATGCATGGGTTTCCTGAGTGAAGAACTATATGTACAGTGTATTTTCATTTTGAGAAATACAGTTGCTATGTAAACTTGTGTGGAGAGTGTTTTCTGATTCTAAGTCTCTCACCCTGCTAATTTTCTTTGGCTTGATGTAATGGATGGATGGACAAGAGGTTGAATGCACAAATGGATGAGTGCCACATATAAATAAATGGGACCACGTGGATCGATGGAGGAATGTAATGATGGGTGTAGAGATGAATGGATGTATGTAGTCACCTAGAACAATTTGGTACAATGTTTATTTTATGGTACTTGATAAAGTTGGAGGTCGTACTTATATAAGCATAGGAAATTGGATAAGTACAAAATTTTATGCAAGTATAATGAACAATATAATGTGGATGGATTGGACATTAAGATGCACATATGATTGAAGGAAATGTGAATAGGTGTCTAGAATTGGATGGCATGATTGATGAATGGATTGGATATGAGAATGGCTCCACATATGTGAGATGATGTGGGTATGTAAAAAAGATGGAACCACCACAATGTATTAGATATATAGTAAGTATGCATTAATGGTTAAAGACATGTTTAGTAAATTTGAGACTTGTGCAAGTCTAAATATTAAGCTACATCAAATTTTATGTTGATTTGTATTGATTTTCTCATTTGTTTCCTCATCCACAATAGAAAAATGCATGCTTCATTGGCTAGTTATTGCAAGAGGATAATAACAAAAAAAAAATGGTTTTCTCATTATTCAAATTCAATTATGCTACAAAGGAAAAAAATTGAAATTGCATATCCGCAGGTATATTTGATGTCTTATTAAGTGTCTATTGAACTTTTCCTTTATTGTTTCTCCAATATAAAATAAGATGCTGAGCATGGAATTTTCTGAATTTTGTATAACATGAAATAAGGTTTTTTTATGTATTCTTTGAAGTTTTAAATACTCATCAAATACATTATTTTAATTTTGTCAATAATAACATGCATGTGACAAAGATCAATATTATTCCTTCAACTTTGATTAATTAAACAACTTCATGAATAATTTAGTACACTATTTTTGCGATCTTGTTATTATTGACAAAATTCAAATAATATGACTATTGTACTTTTTCAACTTGATTCATAGATCATTATTAAAAAATTGATATATCATAAATTAAGTGATTGCATAACAAGCATGAAGACAAACATGAAATTGCTTTATTAAAATTCATATTATAGTTTCAATATAAGATAATAGAATTGTTGCATCAATACAATAGACATATAAGTTTACAAAGCATGTTGAGCATTACATAAAGTTGAAGGCAATTTCGATGCCTAATCAACATTTTTAAATTTTTTATTGACGCTCTTGTCCTCAATTTCCTATCGCTTTCTTTTCTTGTAAGAAGGAACTAGACACAATCTCTTGCTCAATTTTCACTAAGGTTATCTTTATTCAGACTAAGGTAAATCGCAATAACAATTGTTTGACCTCTAGTGCGAGAAGAGTGAGGCTTTCTTACAACTGATTTCAATAATTGTTATAGTATTTTTTTTTCATGAAGAACCAAGTTTTGAAGCTATTTCATGTCAATTTGGATCTATACTATTGTTTGCTTGAATTTTGCTCTCTCTTTCTCTCTCTAATTCGAGTAGAGGCTTATGCTAATGCATTAAATTCTTGTACTTCTTTTCTTTTGTTTTTCAAAGCAATCATTCTTTGATTCTTAGCATGCTAGATTGTGATTTAGCCATAAAATCTTGTACTAGATCTTGACATTCAATCTAGAATCAATTTATGTGCTCAATACAAAGCTTAACAAGATCATTCACACTTGAGAATCATTCCCCACACATGTGAGCTTGTTGAAATTTTATCATGGTATCAGAGCCAAATTAAGCTTTGCATGCTATTATCTCTGTTTGTGCAAGAATTTGTGAGCCCAATTCAAGCAAAAAAGCTGTTTATCACTTTTCTTTACCTTTTTTTGAAAAGTGTTTGGATCAAAGAGGATAGAAACAAGATTTTCATATCAGAATTGACATTGTATAGAATTCTAGAATTTCGCACGTGTGAAAATCAGAGATTTTCAAACCTCTTTATTTCCTTCATAATTGGTCCAAAGATATTGATGTTATAGCTTGATGGAAAGCTTATAAGGTGTACTTTCCATTGCAATTGATCTCAAATCAATCTGATGTGTCTATCAAGAGTTATAAGCTCTTAAAGAGAGTAGGAAGAGGTCCAAAATCCGAGTGACCACTTTTTGATTTGATCCAATTTAGCTTGATTCACAATCCATTGTTTTTGAGTATTCAACACAAGAAACTGAAGATCAAGACAAAGTTTGGAGTTACTGAACACTTTGAGTCTTATTTGAATCATTAGTGTTTTCTTTTGTAGTATCTAACACGTGCCAAAAGTAGAATCAAAACTTGTCTATACTCCTCAATTCATTTTGAGAGACTGATCTAGATTATCTTGTTTTGTGAAATATTTGAGATCTATCTCAAATACAGTAGCAAGTTTTTCACATAGGATTGGTAGCACACCCTTGAAAATTCCTATAGTGAAAGAGAGTAGTAACATCAAGTCTGTTTGGAACAAGCTCAAACATATAATTGTCCAATAACAAGAAGTCTTCACAATATAGCACCTGTAGGAGGATATCTCTTAGAATGAAAGACTAAGTACCTCCAATTATTCAATATGGAAGGTTAGGATGGAGTCTGTTCTTATACTCCAGGATGTTATGGACATAGTATTTGGTAGGAGGAGCCTCAAGCACAACTTGAAATACCAAAGTATAGGAAGAGAGCTAGAATGGCTCTACACTTCATTAAAATGAATGTCTTTAATGAGATTCTAAGAGAAATAGGATCTTGCACCACTGCTAAAGAAGCTTGGGATGCACTAAGTCAATCTATGAAACTAAGAACACTTCTAGAATACTCACTCTAAGAAATCGGATTTTTTAAAGTTTTCAAAGAGGAGAGTGCATCAAATTATGTTCTGAGAGTAAAAGATCTTCATAGGGAGCTTGCTTGTGTTGGTGTCACAATCAATCAATATGAACTAGTACAAGTCATTCTTAATGGCTTAAAAGAAGACTATGATAATCTTGTTCAATCTTTTGCCGTAAAGGAGGAGTTGCCCAATTTGGAGACTCTTCAAGGAATTCTCATCTTTGAAAAAGCAAGGAAAAGCTACAAATTTTTAAGGATGAACAAACTTGAGCATATTGGGAGTGACAAAGCTCTCTTTTTTAAGAACAAACATAAAGGGAGGAGCAAGAACCAGTTTTCTCAAACTTTCAACAAACACAAAGCCAAGGACAAAGACAAAGATGGAGAAGATGATGACTCAACTCATCCTTCTACTTCCAAGACCAAGAAGAAGAAAGTCAAGTGTTTCTTTTGTGTCAAGAAGGGGCACTATGCCTCTAATTGCTTCAAAAAGAAAAATCAACTCAAACAAGCAAATCTCTCTAATGAGAAAGAAGAAGACTTTATTGCAAGTGATGGAGAAGGATCCCTCATGGTGTCAAGCTTTTCTTCAACACCCTTCAAGAAGGATGGAGCATGGTACATCGATAGTGACAAACAAAAGCTTTCTTATTATGGAAGTCAATCTCTAATCCTAAGATGTAATGAATTTTTCCAAGATCTTGCATCTTGAATTCTCTTCCAAGTGCAATTTTGGTTTCTTCAACTAAATTGATACAACTTCATATTAGGATAATATCATCAACATAAATGAGAAGAATGACAATATCATTATCATAGAACTTGACATACAAGGAAAGATCATAGTTACTAAGATTGAATCCTAGTGAGATAAGAAAAGTATTAAGTCGAGAATACCACGATCTTGGTGCTTGCTTTAGTTCATAAAGACTTTTGAAGAGCAAACAAACTTTGGTCTTGTCTTGGATGAACCCAAGGGGTTGATCCATATAAATTTTTTTCTTCTAGATATACATTTAAAAAAGTATCTGAGACATCTAGTTGAAAAACTTGCCATTTGAAAAAATAAGCAATAGAAATGATGATCTAATTGATACCATCTTTGCAACAGGAGCAAAAGTCTTCTCATAATCAAGTCCATAAACTTGAGCAAAACTCTTTGCACAAAGTCTTGCTTTGTACTTGTTGATTGTGTCACCTTGATTATATTTGACTCGAAAAACCCATTTGCAACCAATAGTGTGCTTGTTGGATGGAAGATCCACAAGCTCCCATGTCTTATTGACAATCAATGCATCATATTCCTCCTTCATGGCTAGAAACCATTCTTTTGAGTTGAGTGCATCATATACATCCTTTGGCTCTTCATGTGAAACAAAATATGCATAATTAGTGGAGTTGAGTTCCACTTGTTTGCCTTTATCTCCATATGTTAGGCTCGGATCTTTCTCTTTGTGATCTCCTTGGTGAAAAAATTCAATGTGGCTTCTCCTCAATTCTCGACCCCATCTCTCCATGATAATCTTCAAGGGTGATGATAGGAGAATCCTTTTGAGAATCTTTGATTTTGGCCTCATCAAAGATGTATTTTTTATTCTCATGAAAAATAACATCGCTACTCTCAATTGTAATTGAGGGAGGGAACATAAACTTTGTATGCCTTCTTGTTGGATTAGTATCCAACCATGATCCCTTTGACTGAATTTGGATAATCTGTTTTCCTTGTTTCCAAAGGTACATGAACAAAGCAAGCACATCCAAAACTCTAAGGTGGTCAACCTCAGGTTTTTCTTAAACAAGACTTCACATGGTGATCTTCCTGCAAGTGCATTGTGAGGTAATCTATTGCACAAATAATTTGCACAATTAATTGCTTCTCCCCAATATTCAATAGGCAAAGAAGTTTCAACTCGAATTGCTTTAGCACATTCACATAGAGATCGATTTTTTATTTCGGCAACTCCATTTTGAGATTGATTATAAGCACAAGAAAACTCTCTCTTAATCCCTTCAACCTCACATAATCATAGAACTTGTTGGAGATGTATTCACCTCCTCCATCACATCTCAAAGCTTTAACTTTGAAAGAAAATTATTTCTCAACATAAGCTTTGAAAACTAGGAAGTGTTCAAACACCATAGCTTTTGAAAAAAGAAGGTACAACCAAGTATATCTTGTAAAATCATCAATGAAGGTAACAAAACAAGTTGCACCACCAATACTTTTTGAGGAAGAAAATGAACATCCGAGTGAATCAATTCCAAAGGATGAGAAGTCTTAATGGAAGACTTTTGATATGGCTTTCTATGTGATTTTGCAATAGCACAAGCCTCACATGGCTTGATATCTTTGGAAAGTTATCTTGGTAGGCCAATAGCCTTATCATTCTTGATCATAGAAAGCATAGATTTATAGACCACCGCGCTCACATAGTGGAGAATGAGTGTGAAAGTACTGTACTTTAGGACCATAAATGGATCTACAAAAGATCCACAAGAGTGATTGGATGCTTGCTTAACAATCTATCAAAAAACTAGACACAAAAAAGTTGATCTAGATTGGCAATTTGACAAACAACAAGCATTAACAATCAAAAGCATTGATAAACATTGAAATACGAGCCCACACGTGTGTACTACAGGCTGTAGTACGGCCTTCAACCTGAGAAACAAGTAGAAATTGATTTGGTTTCATTTGGATCACAAAAACTCAATGTACATAGTGAACTAGCTTGAGATTGCCAATGAGCTCCAAAAAAATTTTATCTTCTCACTATGGAGAGAGGGAATACATAGCAAATTTGACTTCCTTCTTGAAGTTAGGTGGATTTCTAGCATGTAATAAGGAAGTTAACTCACTCTCCTTGACCTAAAATGAAACCCTAGTCTATTTCCTAGAGTTATGCTTGGTAGGTAGCTAGTTGGTCAAATTTTCACCTTACACTTAGGTGTAGGTCCTATAAAGTAGGGACGACCACCAAATAGACATGACCAGCTCTCTTGACTAGACCTAACCTACATTAGGATGGGTTTCCCATGTAGCATCATGGCCTCACATGTGTGGGACCCACTTGTGTACACAATCTACACTATTCTACATGGTTTTTGATCAAGCTAGATTTGCCAATTTTTGGCAATTCTTCACACTCCTCCTCAATATTAGCTTGATCTATTTACAACTCTCTTGATAGATCAATGAAAGCTTTTAGAAGTGTCTAAATAATCCAGCTACAAAGAAGGAACTTTTGAGACTCCAATAGCAAATGATGTCCATGAAAGATCTTTCACCACCTCTTAGAGGATCCCTTACAAGATGTTCCATAAATGTGTCTATATACATGTAGCACACTTCAAAACTAAACATCATGCCAAGCCATGGATTCCAAGGCATTTTGTGCACTTGAAGATACATCAATGAAAATATTAAGTGCATAAATAATGTTGCCAAAGACAACTTGTCTTGCTTGATCCATATGATTGACCCTAGATGGCTCCATCTTGATACTCAAGATTCTTCTTGGAGTCCTCGGGTCTTGAGCTTGATCCTCCACTTGACTTGACTCCAAAACATCAATGAATTGAATAATGTGTTGATCCAAAGGTGCTTCTTCAAGTTTACAAATCTTCCACTCTTGAAAGATCACATTTCCACCATTGACAAATTCTTTGGTTGAAAACAAGTAGATTCTACAATCTCTACTTGAAGAGCAAAACACTACCATTATTCCTATCATTGAAATAGGATAATCTTTGGTCCTTACATTGGAATGATCATGCACAAAGCATGTGGACACAAAGATTTTCAAAGCAAATGATGTTTCATCTTTTATGACTCTATTCAAACTATTACAAAAATAGTTATCCAATGAAATTGCTTTATCAACAACAAATGTAGATTTCAAAGCATCCCATTTCATTGTCTTGTCATACAAAGTAATAAACACCATGGATCTTAAAGGTAAGAAACAAGTCACCTCATATCTACTAATACTTTCCAAAAAGTATTCAAAGATAGTAGACTCTCCAATGCTCACCACCCTTGCAAGATGCACACTTGAATGGACAATTTGCATGCAATTTGATGACTCGGCCATTGTCATTGAGGACTCCCTTGGAACTCTCATACTTTGAGACTGATCCTCAATATCTTCCTCCTTTTGATGCTCCTCCTCAATGCAAGCAAGGTCACACTTTGCCAAGATCTCCTTTTGAGTGATCTCCTCATTTGCCAAGCTCATTCTTTCAAAAGCAACACTAGCTTCCAACTTAAACAATCTTCCATGCTTAAATCCCTTTGCAATGCAAACATCATTCTTCAAGATGAAACAAACACCATGCTTAAAGTGGACATCCAAACCACTTTCTAAGAGTAAACCAACACTAAGCATATTCTTGGTGATTGATGGTACATAAAGGACATTTTCTAGATCCATGCATTTTGAGGATTCTAGACACAAAGAGATGGTGCCAACACCATCTATCCTACACTCTTCATCATTTGCAGTAAAGACAAACTTTTTAGCAGCATTGAAAGAGTGTAAGGTTGAGAAAAAGTCCTTTTCACAAGACATGTGAGAGCTAGCCCCACTGTCGATCCACCAATTGTCTCTTGAATTGCTATTGCTTGTTGGTGAGGATGTAGATGCCATCAAGAATACATCTACTTCATCCTCCTCCTCCTTTGCAAGGTTTCCTTGTTTGTCCTCCTCCACTTGTGCTCTTAGCCTCTTGTAGCATTCAGATGCATAATGCCCCTTCCTTCCACAAAAGAAGCATTTTTGTTCTGACTTGTCCTTTGAGCTTGATGCATCATCCTCTTCTTTGGCCTCCTTTGGATGCTTCTTCTTTCCATTGGTCTTCTTTTTGCCCTTGAATGAGAAATTGGCTTTCTCATCACCATCTTGCAATGACAAGGAACTCATCCTAGATTTTGCATGGAGCATCCTACACTCTTCAGCCACTAATACACTGTGAAGTTTTTTTATAGTTGGCAAAGTGTCTTGGATGGCAAAACTTTGGACCAAATTTGCAAAGTCATCTCCTAGACCATTAAGGACAATTTGTACAAGCTCTCCATCATGAATCTTCTCTCCAATGGAAGCCAACTCCCTATTTAGAGACTTGATTCTGAGTACATAATCCTGTGCACTCTCCTCACTTCTCCTCATGCTTTGCAAAATTTGATTTCTAAGCATAAGAACTCTAGAAGTGTTGCTAGACTCATAGACTGATTTTAAAGACTCCCAAGACTCATAAAGGTCTTGGAGCACTAAGAGTGACTCCATTCTAACCTTTCAAATAGCATAATTTGTAGAATTCAACCTCTCACTAGCTTCTAGAAGGTATGCTCCAGCAGATCCCATCTTACTAGTGACTTCTACAAACAAGAAATAGATTTGATTGACTTGAAACTCACAAAGGTCTCACACTTGCAGTGTTTCACTCAAATTTGATTTTTAATCCAACAAATGGACTCATAATCACAGTTCTATCACTCCCTCACAAAGCTGGAATGAAGATAAGATGAAATAAAAACTACTTTCAAACAAATCTTGCCAAGAAATGGATTTGATTGTCTCTAGAAACTCACTAAGGTCTCTCTCTTGTAGTTTTTCACTCAAATTAGATTTCTAATCCAACAAATGGACTTATAATCTCAGTTCTAGCACTCCCTCACAAAGTTGGAATGAAGATAAGATGATGTGAAATCTACTTACAATCAAATCTTGCCAATTCTGGCTATTTTTGGACAAAAAAATGACTTAATCTCTTTCTTCCTTCTTGGTGTACTTTCAAGACCTGTTTTTAACCTTAATAGGACTTGAACTCAGCCTAGATTAATTAGATTCCATGAAACAAATTCAAATCTAATCAATGGCAAATGATCTTGGTAGATTATCCTAGGATCTCCACTAAAAATTACACCAACAGCTCACAAATTGAATTTTTCTGGATCAAATGAATACCATGCATTAAATGTAGGTTCAGCGGTGCCCACACATGTGGACAGTACGGATTTGGACCCCTACCAAGTTTGGGATCAAATCTCCTCACCAAAATCAAGATTCTAGCTTGCCCTCTCAATACTAGTTTTTAGCACCGAAACTTGCTAAAAATGGATTTGCATTAGATCAATGGCTTATGCTCTTGTACTTGGCTCTGATACCATGTGAAAGTACTATACTTTAGGACCATAAATGGATCTACAAAAGATCCACAAGAGTGATTGGATGCTTGCTTAACAATCTATCAAATAACTAGACACAAAAAAGTTGATCTAGATTGGCAATTTGACAAACAACAAGCATTAACAATCAAAAGCATTGATAAACATTGAAATCCGAGCCCACACGTGTGTACTACAGGCTGTAGTACGGCCTTCAACCTGAGAAACAAGTAGAAATTGATTTGGTTTCATTTGGATCACAAAAACTCAATGTACATAGTGAACTAGCTTGAGATTGCCAATGAGCTCCAAAAAATTTTTAGCTTCTCACTATGGAGAGAGGGAATACATAGCAAATTCGACTTCCTTCTTGAAGTTAGGTGGATTTCCAGCATGTAATAAGGAAGTTAACTCACTCTCCTTGATTTAAAATGAAACCCTAGTCTATTTCCTAGAGTTATGCTTGGTAGGTAGCTAGTTGGTCAAATTTTCACCTTAAACTTAGGTGTAGGTCCTATAAAGTAGGGATGACCACCAAATAGACATGACCAACTCTCTTGACTTGACCTAACCTACATTAGGATGGGTTTCCCATGTAGCATCATGGCCTCACATGTGTGGGACCCACTTGTGTACACAATTTACACTATTCTACATGGTTTTTTATCAAGCTAGATTTGCCAATTTTTGGCAATTCTTCACAATGAGCGCGTTGGTCGTGTGATCACTCGCATGAGGCAACTCACGCATGTCGTCTTCAACAACGACATTTTCAAGGACTGGCGCAAGCAAAGTGATGACGACAAGAACTATGTCATTGACCAGTTGAATAGAGAGTTTTCAGTCCCCTCTGACAATATGCAGTTTGCTCGAAAATGGATGTTTGCAATTTTTTTATTTATCAATTATGAACAAATGATTTCGCTTACCAACTTCATAAGAAGTGGTGCAAAAGACTCATGGGATTGGATGGAGTCCATTTTTAGGGCAGAATGGACTGGCTCCATTCTGTCCTAAATTTTTTTTTCCCATTTTGCAACCTCGGAATAGGGTGCCGTTTTAAGAGAGATATACCAAGGGATATCCTTCGAAACAAATATACCACCAAGTGCGTTTTAAGAGGAATATACTGAGATCCGTTGATATATCCCTCGGTTTATACATGCTATAAACAAAGCAAAAATGAGATGAAGAAGCCTAAATTCCTAAGTAATTATCGAGGATCTCTTTCCGAGGTGTACACCATAGATATCGAGGTTTGGGATCTTTAAGAAAAAAAAATATCGAAAACCTCCAAAATGTTGTAGTGTCTACCAGTGGTCATATATTCAGTTATGGTACAACTACAGTTTCATGGAGCATAAAAAAACAACCTACAATAGCCTCATCTTGGACGGAAGCTGAATATCGTGCACTCAGCAATGCTACACATGAAGCAGTATGGCTGTGAAGATTGCTTGTTGATTTAGATCAACCAAAGTGGATGCGACTTCTATATCTTGCAACAACCAAAGTAGCATTCACCTTGCCAAAGAGCTAATATTCAAAATTTTATGCAATATCTTGTATGGTTTCTAATATAAGTTGATTAAATTAGTATGTGACCGGCACAGATTTGGCCAGTATAGCCCATGCCAAAGGGGTCCCAGTTCGTCCAAAAAGAACTACACAGTTCCTAAATAAAATTAGCCTTAGAATTGGGTATAAAGTTTTTATTTTGCTGCTGCCAGCTATGAAGAAGTGAGCCATCGTTGAAAGGGAGTTTGACATCATAGTTTATGACTGATCCATCGTTGACAACATTTGTTCTTCAAACACTCATTTTTGTGACAGAGACTCACTGCTATGAAGAAATGACCAATTCTAAGATATCTTCAAGATCTTAGTGAGTGTCATTAGAGCACATTTCAGAGTCCTATTTTGAGCACCTAAGAACAATACCTCCTACACTTGAAGTACGCCTTTCTTTATCAATGGAAGAATCTATTATTTGTCATAGAGAGATGAGAGTACTAAATCATTAGAGAGTGGAAAGACAAAGTTTACAACCCTTGTTGAAAATTGCGGAAACTACTGGGAACATGGCTTAGAGTACTCTAGAAAACCATTTCGATGTTGCGGTTAAATCTTCCCATAGGACCAAGTATTCCCTATGTTGACACCTCGTATTTGAACATCGGGATACTGATTAGTTCAAAATTGATATATCGACAAAGGATTAGGAGCCTCTTATTTTGCCCATTATAAATTATCATCATTTTCGAGATATTCGAATTCTAATTCTTTTTCTAGAGAGTGAGGTGTGTTTTGAAAAAGTGAGAAACTATCATTATAGGAGAGATATTCCATGCATCACAAATTCTGAGCTATCTTTGGGGAAGATGTTCCACCCAAACCTCCTGCTAGGACCTGACATTCCTTATACTGATACATCCCATTTGAATATCGTCTTGTTAGTCGGGTTGAAAATCATGTATCGTCAACATATAGTGTCTCTTTTGGGAGCAGCGAGACTCGAAGAGATAATGGAATTGACCGAACCTTGCATTTTACCCATCGTAGACCTGAGGAGAACGAGAGATGTCATAATCTTGATCCTATTCTAGAGGATAGAATCATGATGAAAATGTAGACATTTCAGTATCACATCAACTAGAGAAAAAAAATCTCAAGTATTGCTACAATTTGCTACCTAAAGCAGGTTGGAGACCTGTATGACAGATCTCGATTTCATATCGTCTTTTGGTGATGTTTGTCAAGTGATCCGAGGGGGGATTTTGAGCCACTATTTCTATTTTCCTGAGATATATCACTACCTATACCCTGGTGACATCTTGATTAGACTACAACATTGTAGAGACTATAGCTATTTTGAGGTCCACGAATCACTGTTGATAGATCATGGCGCCTTACTGATGTTTTATCCACCCACTATGTATAAGTGACACAACCCTCGCTAGAAGCTCCATTACAATTACCAGGTTCAGCCAATAGTACAAATGCTAGAAATAACTCTGGGAGAGATCTTCAATGAGTATGATTGGAGAGTAGCTCTGGAGTTCCATAGGTAATTGAGATAGGAATGAGATTGAGAATAATTGTATACCCCTTCATCAATTATACTCTAGAGACTTAGAAACTCTCTATTAATTGTGAAGGCACGGTTTGGTTGATAAAACATGTCTGGAATCACCAGTCTAGAATTGAGTTTGAGACATGTGCAACCATCCTCGTAGCAGCACGATATTGAAAGGGTTGCACCCCTGTTGAGTTATTCCCTCCCCTATGTTGATCCCATGGTAAGAAAAAAGCCTAACAAATTTGGCGAGTCTGTTGGGAGCTTACTAGATAGTGTCATGATATTGTCTAGACAGTGGAGTATGCTATTGGTAAGCATCACACAAACTTGTGTGTTGATCCCATATAGAGTATGATCTACTTTCGATAAGGTTCAGTTAGTGTTTGAAGGGGAACAAAGGAGAGGAAGGATGTGTTCATGTTCATTTATTATTTTTTCCCATTTCTGCAAATTGGTTTTTGCATTGATATTGGGCTTCAATTTTTTCCAAGCAGTTGACTAGGACCTTCACCTACAAAATTATAATAGGATTGGTATATGCATTTTGTTCTTTTGTTGCACTTTGCTACAATCCATGTTTTGCTGGTAATGAGTTAGCCCGCCTAGTAACTTTGACCACTTTGTCAATTTGCGAGGGATTACTTATGCAAACTTGGTCAATCACTAGAAAGTTCCGGTAATTGGAGGAAATTTTGACATTTCTCCATAATTTGCAGATCTCTCTCATCCGAGACAAATCGGCTAGTTAAACCATATAATAATGTTATATTAAATGGTTTGGAATTCCATTGATGCAAAGAGGCAACCGTTTAATTAAAGGAAATACTCGTTTAACCCTATTATTAGGTCCTTCTTGAACAATGAAATTTATAGGTCAAATTGGTTGGCAAAATAACTCAATTCCACGATGGAATTCCAGAAGTGATATATTGCCATTTTTGATCGAAAATAAATTTCCTTTTTACTAAACTGTTGTACGGGCAACTGTGAATTAGTGATTTGTGTCCAAGAATTCACAGTTTTTTGGCCAAGTTAGGGTCAAATTGGCCTGTAACTAGAAATTTTCTAGGCCAGTTATAATGGAAAAGTTTTTTTGATATAGCCATTGAGCACCAAAAGCCAAGAACAACAAACTGATAACTAACTGTAGTCATCCTAAAAATCAGTTGGAAAAGATCGTAAGGCCTGATGGGCAGAACATTTTCGAGATTTGATTTTAGGGGTAATTTGTGAAAAATCTAGCAAATTCACACGTGTGGGGATCCACAAGAAATGTGTGAATGATCTTGACCATGCTTTGTGGTGGCACACAAAACAGCTATAGAGCAATCTTGCAATCTACCAACAGCTCTGAGGCTAGAGCACAATCTAGAATGCTACAGATCAAAGCAAAACTAATTCCTCACAAATAGAGAGAATACATAACCAAAATAATGTATGAAGAAGACACCAATCTCAAGTTAGAGAGAGAATATCAAAACAAGCAAAATAGCATGAGATCCAATTTTGACATTATGACATTACCAAAGCTTGATTCATCATTAGATATGAATGAGAATGATATGTACATATATAGGAGAGCCAAAATTCGTGGTACTCCTGACATTCAATGCATTCCCTACACCTAATCAAGTGTAAACTATTACCATATTGACACCTAACAGCTTGCATGTTGAAGCTGCACCTAACTTCTACCTACTTTGTCCAAATGTCAATTTCTCAACTATGAACCTACAAAACTACATGCATGTGTCAAATAGTATTTGCATGTCTTGCATGTGACTTCCCTAGATGACTTGGACATGTGTAGAACATGTATACTGACTTGCATGTTGCATGCAATCATTGCATGCAACATGCAATGATTGCATGTTGCATGCAATGATTGCATGTTGCATGCATGCACACTAACTGATTTTGCATGTCATCTAGTTTTATGCATGTCATCAAATCTAGATCTACCTAACTGAAACTCGCCCTAATCTACAAGGTTATGTGCTCAATTCACATACCTTTGATATATACAATGGAACAAAGTGAAATATGACCATCTAGACATTGTGCATGTCATGTACCTCGAGTTGTACATACTAGAGAATAATATTTACAACTTATAAATGCACAAGCGAGATGATTTTCCTCATCAACCCCTATAGACAAGTTGGATAACTTTTTATTCTTCACACTCCTCCTAAAAAGTTATCAACTTGGCTTGATCACTTGAACTTGAAAATCCTCCAAGGTTGTGTCCAATTGTTGATGAAGAACCTTTTTGTGTGTGGATTCTTTGCTTTGGATTTGAATTGAAGATGATCAAAGAATCCATCATAGCAGCACCCTTACCATAACCATGATAAGATCTCTTTGACAGAAATCTTTTCCAAATGCCTTTGAAGAATATTCCACCAATCTGCTACTATGCCAATGTACCTCCTCCATGCCTGATGTTGATCCTGGGTTTGCAAAGTTCACATGCATGAAGTTTGCTGCACCAAAAACTAAAAAATCCGAGGCCTCCTACCTAGCCTCATAATGACCACAAAGATCATATAGATTAAGATTATATTTTGAGCAATATTCAAGATTAAGCACACTGGCTTCATTAGTCCAAACACTATGAACTGTATCCACAAAGGATCTAATCTTGAAACCAATCTTAAATTTGATCAAATTGAGGCTAAATACTTTCTTAAGGATGTAAGTGTCCTCATTGGATGTTTCCTTACTCTCAAAAGAAATTCACAATATGCCTCAAAATATGAAAAAACTCTTTTTTTCAAACTATGAGTACTAATCTCATACTTGCTCTTACTCAATTTAAGAACATACAAATGATGATACAATATCTTGCTTTCTAGATATTTTGGAGACATAATCAAGTCACCAATGACAAGAATTAATTCCAAACTAAAGACTTCATTCAAAACTAGAATAGTCTTACTTGATCTTTGAGATAAGCAAATCTCAACTAAGCAAGGTACATCATGAATAAAAGAAAGAGAACCGTAGGTGAGTAGAATAGAATGAATACCACCTTCACTTATCCTTTCTTTTTCATGAAATACAATCAACAAGGACTCGGCCTTGTTCAATAAATAAGATCTTCTTGGATATGCTTGTTGAGGATACTCCTCCTCAAACTTCGACCCCATCACAACTTACTCACCATAGCAATGACTTGTGATGCATCATAAGATGATGTGCTCTCACAGCACTTTGTGTGAAATGATGTGACTATGACAACGTAAATTTGTTTTATCCAATTCTATCTCAGATTGAGTACCAAAACTGTGAATAATGAATCATGCATGCAATATATTCAAATCAAAAAGTATCCACTCGGGTTTTGGATCTCTCACTACCCTATTCAAGAGCTTATAACTCCTACTAGGATCATCAGAATGAATTGAAACAATTTGCAATGGAAAGAAGACTCTTTTAGCTTTCCAACAAGCTATAATGTCAGTACCTTTGGATCTAACATAGAGGAGATAGAGTCAAATGATGTCACGTGTGAAAAGTCAGAAAAATCCATCCTCTGTTCTGGACTGAAAATATCAGTTGTTAGCTCATTCACCGAAAAACTGTTCAAGAAAAGATAGCAAAACACTACTAAACAGCTTCCTAGCTTGAATTGACAAAAAAATCTTCATACATCTGATGTTAGTAGCATTCAAAGCATGGTATGGCTCTGATACCATGTGGAAAATCCAGAAAATTCACACGTGTGGAGATCCAAAGAAATGTGTGAATGATCTTGACCATGCTTTGTGGTGGCACACAGAACATCTGTAGAGCAATCCTGCAATCTACCAACAGATCTGAGGCTAGAGCACAATCTAGAATGTTACAGATCAAAGCAAAACTAATTCCTCACAAATAGAGAGAATACATAACCAAAATAATGTATGAAGAAGACACCAATCTCGAGTTAACAAGAGAATATCAAAACAAGCAAAATAGCATGAGATCCAATTTTGACATTATGACATTACCAAAGCTTGATTCATCATTAGATATGAATGAGAATGATATGTACATATATAGGAAAGACAAAATTCGTGGTACTCCTTGCATTCAATGCATTCCCTACACCTAATCAAGTGTAAACTATTACCATATTGACACCTAACAGCTTGCATGTTGAAGTTGCACCTAACTCCTACCTACTTTGTCCAAATGTCAATTTCTCAACTATGAACCTGCAAAACTACATGCATGTGTCAAACAGTGTTTGCATGTCTTGCACGTGACTTCCCTAGATGACTTGGACATGTGTAGAACATGTATACTAACTTGCATGTTGCATGCATGCACACTAACTGATTTTGCATGTCATCTAGTTTTATGCATGTCATCAAATCTAGATCTACCTAACTCAAACTCGCCCTAATCTACAAGGTCATGTGCTCAATTCACATACCTTTGATATATACAATGGAACAAAGTGAAATATGACCATCTAGACATTGTGCATGTCATGTAGTTCGAGTTTGTACATACTAGAGAATAATATTTACAACTTGTAAATGCACAAGCAAGATGATTTTCCTCATCAACCCCTATAGACAAGTTGGATAGCTTTTTATTCTTCACATAATTTGCTTAAAGAATCGAAAAATTTGTAAGTTGGGTTCAAGCAAATTTATTTCAGGATGAATTGATTGCAACTTGTATTGCAAGTACAATCAATTCACCCCGTTATTAGAAACTTTCTAGTTGAATCACTGTTTCAAATTTGGTCTTATGTGCAGAAATTCCTACTTATTCTTTTCCATTTCTTAATTTGTCAGCTTCAGGGATTCGTTGGTAATGTTATGATTCTCTTTAGTGACTGTGAAATTTAGGAAAAATTGTGAAAGAAAATTTAAGTTAGTTGTTCTAGGAAGTTGGAATTTGTGATAATTCCTTAGAACTTTGTATAAAACCGATTTACCCAACTCAATAGTTAAAGAGAGTTGTTCCAAAAACTCTCCTTTTCTCATCAATAACCTTTAGCCTCCCAGCTTGTTGATGAGTCGATTTGGACTGTTGCTCTCTTTCCTCGTGGTTGTGCCCCCCTCTTTTTCTTTCCACTTGAGGCTTTGCTTATCCCTAACCTATAACAGCCATATCACCCTTCACTAGATTGTCCATGTGCTCCCTTGTCAAACTCTAATGAGTGCTCCCTTGTCAATCTTGCTCCTTCTCAACGCTTAGATTTCACCTTAGCAGAGACCCTTTCTAGGCCCTTAAGGTATGGACGCTAACTTTCAAATCTTCCCTCTTTGCACCTTAGAAGCTTCTTTTCCCTCCTCCCAGAGTACTTCAATTTTCACAAATCTCTGTTTGACCCCCCTATACTTTGCAATGCACAAGAGATTTTTGGTTGTTCACTCCATCCTTGTGGCCGAGCTCAGTTACGTAGCTTATCACATTGTCTTTTGGTCTCTTTCCATGTGAGCCATATATGTCTTGCAATTATCAAATATATGATGATGCTATTTCTCGTCCCTTGGTTGCTATGCGCTTTCGGTGTACTTTGCATTTTTTTTGTGTGCAACTTAGTTGCTATTGTTGCATGCTTTTATTGCTTTACTGGATGGATGCTGTAAAGCTACCTTTATAAGCTTTACTTCCGGCGCCAGCATTGTCCCCAGCGCCAGCAGTGCCCCAGCTGCTCCAGGCGTTGGCGCCGCTCCCGACGCCACTGTGACCAGAATCCAGCCGGCGCCAAGTTCCTATGGCTGAAAATCTTTGATCGGTTCTAGCGAAGTCCAGATAGCTCAGATCGATGTGCAATCACCTCACACGATCTAGGCATGATTAAAGGAAGCCTGGGGGTCAATAAAATCTAGAGAGAGAAAATGACTTTCTAGAGAGAGAAAAATGTGCTTTACCAACCTGGGTAGAGTGCTTGGTATGAGGGGGGGTGCCGAATCCCACCAATACTATAGGGGAGTGCAGGTTGCGACTCAGGGCGAGCTCCAACCAAGTCTCAGCCTCCCTTGCTGGAATGTTGTCATGGCTCTCGCCTTGGCATGCTAGCGCCCCAGAGACTAGGGTCGGTCACACACTTGAAAGGTAACCTTCTCAGATTTATCAATAAAGTGGGATTTTTCTCAAACTGACTCTGATTACCTTTTGGGTTTCAGTGTTTGGTAAAAGCGCCAGTTGTAAGGCCGTTTCAAATTTTTTAAGTTGGCACATAGCTGAGGGTCGTATCTCGAGACGCCAGCGGTATGCCGTCGGGACCATTCGGTCCGTGGCGCCAGCGGTATGCAGTCGAGACCATTTGGTCCAGGAACTGGTTGTCTCCAAATCTGTCGCGGCTTGTGGTTCTGAGTGTTCCTTGCATGAACGTGAATGGGTTAAGCTCTTGGGGAACGGGCTCTAACTTGTCGGCTGAGTTGGATGGCTGGGTGGAAGTTACCTGTTTATGGCTGTCCAGTCTGGCGTGGTGCCAGGTTGGCTCCCAGCGCTCGTGACGAAGCTTTCAGTTGGTTAAGTCTGATGTAAGTCAGACCACTTGCTTGGAATGAATGTTACTCGTTGGTAACGAAGCTTCGAGTTGGTTAAGTTTGATGTATGTCGGGCGGCTTGCTTGGAGGGAAGTCACCCACATCTGGACCCCCGATCTGGCATGGCGCCAGGTTGGATCTCAATGTTGGTTTTCGGAACTTCAAGTTGGTTAAGTCTGATCGTTGTTGGCGAGTTGGCTGCTTGTATGTCAAGTGGGTTTGGATGGCAAGAGTTGAAGGCTGGGAAGCTAAGTCGTGGTTCCCGGCTCCCGTTGGGATGCCTGCGCTACAATGGCCTTCTTGTGTTGTGTGCAAATAGTCCACTTTATGTACACTGCTATATAGTTTTTCCCTTTTTAAGGATTTGATTGGTTCAATTTTGGGTTGTTGAAGTTCTTTTGTATTGCCATTTTGTGAATATATGTTAGTGCCTTAAGGTTTTGCAAAAAAGTAAAATTGTTGTTGAAACATGCATTCACATTGCTCAAGAGCATCAAATGTTGCAAAGGTTGAGAATATTCGTCAAGAAATTATATCTTTGGTCCTTGGTCATTGTACCTCATAAAGACAATGCTGACTTGTGCATTGTGAATTGAGACCCCGCTTATTTATTTGGCATATCATGAAATATTAAATATAAGATAAATTAAAAAAAAAACATTTTGATTATGAAAGGTTGTAAAGTGTGATACTAGTGCTCGAGAAACCTCTTTTGTGTTACACTGAACATACCTCCAATTTTTAAAGCTTTCAAATTTTAATAACTTGTAAAAAACAATCACATGTTTGTAAAAAAATCATCAAATTTTTTATGGTACTGGTTAGCCGTTGAGAAATGTTGTCTTGACATCCATCGATGCATTTCGAGGTCTTCAGCGGATGCTAACGCGATCAAAAAACATGGCAGTTCCATTCCTATATTTTGCCAATATTCTCCAGCACTAAGTGATACTCATAAAAACGAATTCAACACTAAAAGGGTGTATATTAATTTTTTATGCTCAACAAAAGTCTATTTTGGGTGACCTTAAGATTGTGTTCAAAGACAATTCAACCATGCTCAACTGGCCTTTTCAATGGTTTAATGCTGATTGTTTAGAATGCAAAAGTCTCTATAATAAATCTTTTCACAATACAAAAATGCCCACCACCACCATTGGTAGGTGAGCATAGAATCTAGTACCCTTGGGCCCTCACAAATATGATTGAAATTTGACATTCCCAGTGGCCACTGGCCACGTCACACCCGCCTGCCAAACATGTCCGGGTGCTATCTCCGTGGGGACGACTGGACAAAAATTCTGAACACTATAATCTACATATAGTAATACCCTGCGACACCAACTTGTCATTTCCTAAAACGGATGCTGAGCATTGTACTCATTACTAAAGCCGGAAGTTATGGCTCTCCTCATTCTTTAATGTCGACTAATCTGCAGTCGTGTTGCGTGTGGAGATCGGAGTCTCCAAAAAGGGCAGCGTCGCAGCGACACAGAAATTGATTTGAGCTTGTAGATGGGGGTCGTCATGAGGCTTGCTTGGATGTGAAAGGCCAACATCTACCCTCCGCATGCGGCTTTGGGTAGTTTTGCGCCTCTTTCTCAGGATGTCTTTCAAACTCCAAGGAGGTAGGGATCCGAATGATCAGTATTCAGTAGCGTCGAGAATCTGACTTCGTAACTTTCATGGCGATTTCAGAAGGCGGGGAAACGTGAAACTCATACGATGAAAGGAAATGTGTCTTTAGGATACCTATCGTCACAGAACAAACTATGTGGAACTGGAACTACAATGCCATTGTGTTTTGCTGTTTGGAAGTCTGACATTCAACGTTGTAACGCTACTGCAGGTTAATCTGGTTCATTTCCAGTTCGACAAGTTTTTTATTATGACATTGTAGGATTTGAAGATTATTGTTTGCTCTTATTGAAGAAAAACTGGGAACAATGGGGCGCGGCAAGATAGAAATAAAGAGGATAGAGAACGCCACAGGTCGCCAAGTGACCTTCTCAAAACGAACGAAGGGGCTGTTGAAGAAGGCTCGTGAGCTATCAGTACTTTGTGATTCGCAAGTTGCAATCGTCATATTTTCAAGCACAGGGAGGCTTTACCGTTATGCGAGTTCAAGGTAGGTGATGCTATTTATCTGAGATCTGTTCTTAGCAAATTCCTCACGAAGCTTAATTTAGAACCACAAACATAATCCAAACGATGCATGTGAGTCTATAGCTAATGGAATGTTGGTTATCATTTCTTTTATTGAGAAGTACAATACTGTTTTGATCAAAATGTGTTCCATTTGGCGTTTTCCTTTCGAGAGGGTAAGGATTTTCAGACGTTTGGAAGCGAAGTTTTCCTGATGGGCGAATGACATCATCCCTCAAGCGTGAATCTTCATAGGTACTTTATATATATGAAAGAGAGCTCGAAGGATAGTTTTGAAATGACCATAGCGCTGTTCTTCTAGTTACATATTCTATAGTGAACGATTGCCGGAGCGAGCATAGAACTTTGTTACTGTGTGATGGCGATATTATAGGAATCAATTCAGCAATATAGCAAAAAAGGAGATAAGCTGGAGTGTCCCGCGTTTTGAAGTGCACAGTTTTTCAGATCACCGCGAGCTTCAACATTCGCGAATGAACTGAGTAAAGTAGTATGTGCATCGATAGAATAGCCATCCCAAATTGTCACATAGAAGTACATAATAATAGAGGCGAGGATGCATGCTTTCACATTCAATCTAAAGAGAGAAATTTCTTGAAACTCTCTTGTGCTCACCTAGCTTGTTAGGACTAAAGGTTTCTGGGAATCGAAAAAAAAGTACGTTCTTCTTCACTTCTGGAAAGTTCCGCTCTTGCAACATCCAGAACCGAACGAATCTGAGTATTGACGAAACTGCCAACATTTTGCAATCTCGCAATCAATTTCCTGTTCTCTGTCCAATATCAGCAGCTGAAGCCTGAAATATAGTACCTAATCTTTTAGGAATAATTAGTGAAAAATTAATACTTTTGAACAGTCCACTGCCTGAATCTGAGGGCGAAGGCAGGTTCGCAGCTTTTCTTGTTTCTGATCACTGCATTTGTACACAAATCTTCTGTCTTTGGACTACTATGTCGATGGAAGTACGCTTTTCAACATTGTGAATCTTTTGCAGCAACATATAAGAGTTGATTGTCTGGATGACTAATGTGCTCCGACCTTCTATGTTGTGCAATTATTTTCCTCAGCTTTTCTTACTACGGATATAGATCTCGTGAGAAATGGAGATCGGTGGCAGTGTTTAGGTGAAAGAATGGCAGCCATTTAATTTGATATCAAACGTATGGCATTTGGACTTGTAGCAGCTCACAAGGGATAGATGCAACCTAGTGCCTCCTTGTTTTGGCCCTCTATGTGCGATGAGCGGGAGCAACCTAAATTTTATTTTTCATACTGTCAAACTAAAACTTGGTAGTTACAAAGGTGAATTCTTCAATACAGATTAATTATCGCTATCAAATGTCTAATCATTCTACATTTCACTCTCTTCTGATGAACTATTATGCAATTATGTTGTTTGAAATGACCGATTGCTTATTTACACCAATGTTTCATGGGGTCGTTTTGTAAGTGCCTAATTTGTAAATGGCAAATGCAAATTGCAAGTTGCAATGTTCACAACAATAATCATGAGTCACAAAATGTAACTTCAAAGCTCAATGTTGAAACTTGAAAGTGGCAACCGCATACCTAGACAACATTTTCTTTTCCGACCTCCTCAATGGCCTGTGAGATGTACTCAAACAATCTCTTGCTATCCAATGCCATGCCTGGCTCCGATGTATCAATGGATCTCAAAAACATGGTGCCCATGCAAGAAGACTGGTATATATTCACAATATGGTGCCTCCTTGCATCGGTCCAACCATCTGACAGTATGGTGCATCCATACCTGGAGAGAGAGAGTGTGTGAGAATTTAGAAAGAGGGAAAGAGAGAGTGTGTGTGTGAGGTAGAGTGAGATTAGAGCTTAGGTTTACCGTTTTAGAAATAGGATTAGTTTTTAATTTGAAGTTTGAATTTAATATGTTTTGTTGACAGTAGATAGCTATTAGCTATGCCCAGACAATGAGATCCTTTATGGGATCACGTCACCCTTAATTCAGGTTATGGCACGTCAGGCACGAAGAATTGGACTTGCGAATATTGCGGGAATACTTAATTGCGGAGGTGGCCCTGTTCGAATAAGGTTGCATCTTTTACGTCTTCGAGCATACGAGATCGCTGTTTGCACTCAGGCACCAGAGTCACTGAGGATTGTTGCGGGATCGGGGATGACTCTGATGCTACTACTTCGTCCACATGTGATTCTTGTTTGATCTAAAGATAAACTTCAAAGTTCAGTCTATAGTTTGATTATAACTAATGAGTAATTACTAATTAGTGACTACAATTTATTAGCTAATAGCATCTGACATTTGTGACCTGGAGTCTGTGTCATGTGACCTGTCAGATGTCTGTGTTTGTCCTGATTCATCGAATCCATTAAGGTTTAAACTTTAAACATTTGCATTGTGGCATGTGCACCATTATTGTTACATGTGCGGTAGAGCGCCTAGATTCCACAACACAGTCGTTACCTATAGCTAGCACTATCTCCAATGCAGTACCCATTTCATTTCCTTCTTCTGGAGAGCCTCCTGCAATGTCAGTAGGTGGGGCAGGCAGTAGTGCTACTGGTAGGGCTGGAGTTGTTAGTGGACAAGGTCAAGGACATGTGAGAGGCAGGGATGCTTATGTGGCAGCCTTCCAGCAGTTGCATAGGGATGCAACTGCTATTGCTGTTAGGAGAGGCTTTCACTTGTGCGACCTCCCCTTTCATGTGGCTATGACCTCTGCATGTAGGGATATGATGCGAGTAGTATCTTGTATCAGTGTTGAAACGTGAGTGGGAGGTCCCCGACCATGGACTAGTTGAGGACGAGAGAGCTACATGTCAAGCGGCAGTCCATGGATAATGACCTATAGCCCATTAAAAAGTCATGGGCGAGGTATACCTTACATCTTGAAAACCTTTACACTTACTACTTTAGTACCTTCAAGTTTCACGTTCACATACACACTCTCCCTCTAATTCACACACACACACTCCCTCTCTTTTACACACACATGTCACACACTCTCGCTCTCCTTCTCTCTCTCTCTCTCACGTGCGCGCACACACACACACACACACACACACTCCCTCTACTTCACACATACACACATATGTCACACACACACACACACACACACACACTCTCTCTCTCTCTCTCTCTCTCTCTCTCAAATCTATTATCTGACACACACTCTCCACACACTTCTCTCTCTCTCTCTCTCTCTCTCTCTCTCTCTCTCTCTCTCTCTCTCTCTCTCTGGCTCCCCTATCACTCCAAATCGGGACCGCACGAGTTCATAAAAAAATTTGGATTTTTTAACAGTTGTTTTGAACATTGAATAGACGTTTCGAAACAGGGTCGTTTTGTACGGCTCGTTTCGAACATGTTTCAGCGTTCGAAACGTGTTTCGAGGAAACATTGGTTTACACAATTGTGTCAAGTGTCAATTTGGTGTTGGTTGAGGGATCCAGTTGTCGAGGATTCAAATAGAAACAATATTCCATTTAGGATCAGTGAGTATCTACTTTACATAAATAGAATGTATGTTTCCGACTCAAAGAATTTTAGGTTCCTAGAATACAAAAAACTCGCAGCTCAAGTTGTCTTGTGCTTGTCATTCACCTTGTATTCTTTACCATCTAAATCAATTCATTGTTTTATTGCATTCATATCTATGTTAGTGTGTATGTGTGCTATTCTATTTTATCGTTCTGTCTGATTCTGCTCTCTTATCGACTTGTCTAAATTGTCTATCACTTTCAAAATTAACAATCATTTGAATTTATATTTGTCTGCCTAATAGATCCTATCGATTATGATGACTTCGATGTTAGAATCAAATAACATCAGTTGAGTCATTCAACTCATCATCCTGATTCGATTTGATAGATGTAGCACATGTACTGAGGGATTCTGAACTATCGAGCTCGAGAATACATTTTCCTCAACATAGTATTAGAGCCAATGGTTATCAGATCCATATATCTAATCTCAACTGCTTGAGATCAGAAGTTTTCCACGAAATCTGATTCTATCAACTAATAAAATAATCGTTTTTTTGTATTGATAATAGCACCAAACTATCTTTTCTTTAAGTCATGGATAGTTATCAGTATCACTTGACTAAGTTTGACATGGATTTCCAAAACAAGGTTGGTCTCATCATAGACAAGCTCAATGGATCCAATTACCTTCTATGAAAATTTAATATGAAAATTGTGCTAATGGCTAAAGAGTTGTATGGTGTTGTCACAGGTGTCGAAGTCATAACTGAAACAGATGACACATCAATCTCGAAGCTAAAGGATGACAATGCCTTCGTGCTAATCATCCTCAGCAACTCAAATACACAAATTGGCCATGTATCTGAAGCTCAAACATCAAAAGAAGTTTGAAATATCCTGGGCACATTGTATGACGTGAGAGACGTAGCCTCCAACCTACATCTCAGGAGAAGATTCTTCTCCCTCATGGTGGCCAATGGTGATTCACTAAAGAATCACATTAATTATTTTCAAAAACCTCCTGCAAAAAAAAGGCCATTGTCGGATCAATCATTGACGATCAAGACGAAATGATGACACTGATATCCACGTACAAAAGCTAGGTGATAATCTTCACAACACACTCATATCTAATTCTATCGAGAGTTATTGCCATGTTGCTACAAAAAGCAATTGAAGAAATGGAACTTCCAATTCTTCAAACATAGACTTTCATATCTTATATGCAAACATAAGCTCGAATAAACATAAGAGGAAAGGCCTGAAACAACCCAAGTCGAATTAGAAGCAGACCTTATGTCTAGAGCAGTCATCGAATCCACAAACAAAAAAGATGTTCTGCAAGTACTCAAGCGTTCCAACCACGAGGTTCAAGATTACTGTATATTGAAACCCAAGAACAACAACAACAAGCAATCGAATCAATAAGCAAATGCAGCTATAGAAAAATCTCATGCCTTCAACCAAAAAGTGGATGAAGATGCATTCATAATCTATCATCAGACGATAGCTCTTGATTTCTTGATTCCGGAGCCACTCAACACATGACTAGCCATATCGGTTGCTTCTAGTCCTATACACCTTACAATATTGAAAGCACGTTCACCTTGGCGATAATAGCACACATGCTATCGAAGGTGAAGGCACTGTAAGATTGAGCTTCATGAATGATCAATTCAAACTACTCTCTAAAGTCCATTATGTACAAAATTTGTCTACAAATTTGCTATCAGTCAACATAATTACATACCTAGGACATAGAGTAGAATTCGAGTTATCAATAGGACAGACAAGATCTTTGCACTCGGAAAGAGACATGGATACTTGTATAAATTGAGTCATTGTTGTTTTGCTACTAATCAAGCTCTGAATATTGTTCTTTCTTTGGCATTATAGACTTGGCAATTTGAATTATGCATTTAATATGTCTAAACAATCTACAATACTTGATTTTGACTATCTAGGTAGGAAAGTCAAACTCCTTGTCTACCAAGATTGCATTATCAGAAAGCAGACTAGGATACCTTTTGGATCAACTCACCAACATGTACATAAAGATCTGTTAGACCTCTGCATATAGATATATTTGGCCTGATGCAAACTTTGTCATTGAAAAGCATCAGATTTTTCATTACCTTTATTGATGGATACTTTAGAAAGTATATTTTACTAAGCATAAATATGTTTTGTGTTGTGTGTAGTACGAGATCGTCGTTGGGAGCGGCAACCTCGCCTCAACGAAGTATAGAGAGAGAGAGAGAGAGAGAGAGAGAGAGAGAGAGAGAGAGAGGAGAGGAGAGAGAGAGAGAGAGAGAGAGAGAGAGAGAGAGAGAGAGAGAGAGATGGAGCTAGTGAAACCAGCAAAGTTTTATTATAAATAGAATAGAAGATAAATTACAAAGGAAGTGGCTCCCTTTTATAGATTTGAAAAGTGATTCACTCTAATTGGCCAATTCATTGAGGCAAGGATTCTAATCCAAACCCTTCAAATAAACACAAACTCAATCTAATGGTTCTAAGAAAGCATAAAGTAAGTCACGTGAATCATGTGAGTCCAACTTTGACCAAGTTAGATTCCTTATTTGCAACTTGAGTTTGTAACTTTGGGCCTCTACATTATTTATTTACACCTAGGGTTCAAGTCTCTAAGAAACAACTTAAAATAACTAGCCATGTGCTCATTGGGTCGGGCTTATACACACAAGATGCCAGTGCTCTTGTACTTATTTTTCTATTTTGTTAGGCTTATTTATTTATATACAGAAAATACCCACAATAGGGCCTCCGACCTGAAGTAGTGCCAGTCCCTCAGCACTTGCCTACATTTGTCGTGGAAGAGAGCTGTTGACCCATTTATTGCTGGTGATGAGCTGCTTCAGGAAAAGCGTGGACAAGAGATCGCTTACGTAATATCTGAGGCTTTATTGGATGATGGTGATCAGCAAGAGATTTTCAATAATAATACCCATAGAGGTCTGGTGGCCATTCTAGATAACCTTGTTCATCGAGAAATGGGTAGTCGAGACCATCTATTAGAGGATCCCATGAATAAGCTTGTTGATATTGATCCTCATAGATTGGGCCAACTGCTTCCAATGTCATAGACTACCCCAATTTGTAATGTGGATAAGATGTGCTTGCTTGACTGGTTTGTCGATCTAAGTATGCTCGAATCTGAATGCTCTCCTCCGCAGTCAATCTCACCAATTGAGGACAAGGCGTAGACATTATAGGTGCTGATTCTTGCTGTACATTTGGTCTCTTTGGGCTTGAATTCCTTGGATTTGGCCTTTTAAGTAATGTTATACCTAGATTTGGCATTGGTTTGGGGGTCTATTGCATCGTGGGACCATCAGACCTTAGTTGAGTCTTGCTCATCATTGACGTTGAAGTTGATTGGCAATTGTCAACCTTAGCCTTCCCCTCAAGATTGCACTTCCCACTTGAAGGATGCGTGATTATGCTATTTTGTGGACCTTATGCTGAATTGACTTCATGTTGCTTCGTTAACACTGGTTCCCTTAAAGATTCGTCACCAAGAAATCCTTGCATTGATTGCACCAAGAGTCTTGATAGAACCTATCGTATTTCCTCGGTTGCCAATTTCTTGACTTCCTCAACTATCACTGGCTTGATGGATTCTACCGGCTCTGTCTTCTATGATGTCATTGTCCTCTTTCAACACATCTGCATCTTGATTTGTAAAAGCCAAATGTTTGGCTATCAGACCTTCTGCTCCGCATTTTTTCTGTATCACGGATTTTTTATTGGACATCTTGTACCCAGATGATCTTCAAAGCAATATGTACATTGGTATTTCTCAAAAAAATTTACTTCGCGACCTTGGGTTTGATGACGGCCAGAACTTGAAGTACTAGGTTTGTGGTCACTTGTTGCACATGATCCACTTGACTCTATTGCACTCGTTGATGATTCGTAGCCTTCCGCCCTTGTCTGCTCGACTAACCTTCAGACTTTCCTGATTCTCCATCCGATATCTCTATGTTTGGATAGGAGTGATCTACTTTCTTATTTAAGATAAGATTCTCCATAATAACACTATCTTGACATATTTGTGCCAATGAAGTGTAGGATGCAAATTTCTGCATACCAGATTTGATCTTGTCGAGTGATTTGCTATAATAGTTCTGCATTATGGTCTCTGGGCACAGTAGATCACTATCTTTTACCAGATTAAATAGTCTTATGGTGTATTGTTGAACCGTCTCATCAGGAAACATTTGAAATGAAGCTAATCTCACAAATTTGGTAGTCATGGCTGGAATGCAGTATTGGTGTGATGTAAGAAATTGCTTCAAGGGTTGTACAACTGTGGTGTTTGAAATAAAAAAGAGAAAGAGTAAATAAAAGATTGATCGGTATGGATAAAAAAATTACTTACAAAAAAATTAGAAAGTGGAATAACAGATGAATGCAACAGTTGGATATAACAGATAAACATGATAAAGAGAAAATAGAAGATGGTATTAAAAAGTGAACATTGTGGTGGCACGGATGGTAACTGATGTGGAGGACGGCTGACAATGATGGTGTGGATGGGGTCTGGGGCGCCATCGGTGATGCCCCAACGCAGGGGTCTAGGGGACTGGGCCGGTCCCCAACACTGAGACAATTGGTATGACTAGCCGATCATGAGACAATTGGCGTGTCAAGTCACTAGCCGATGAGACAATTTTTTTGAAAATTTTTAGATTCTTTTTAGTACTGGTCATCTTGATATGAGATTCATTTTTTAGCTCAATCCAAGGATGTTGGATCTGGATGGATGTTGTGACTGCAACCTAGATCTAGCAGGATCTGATCAGTTTCAGTTGGCTAATAGTGTGATTTTAGCCCTTTTTCTTTGTTTTTTCCAGATATCTCTGTGATCTTTGCTCAGATTGACATGAAACTTCTTGTCCGTGCCAAGAATAATGTCGCATGCCCATTTCAAATATCCAATCCAACTGACTTCTTTCAAGTGCGATAGTTTGATTCTTTTAGTATCGTGATAAACCATCTCTTGCATATCGAACCATTGATTTACGTCAAATTTTTTCTTGCTTTTCTTCCCTCTTAGCATTGCTTTTGTATGGCAGACAAGTAGTCCGCATATACTTTTTTGGTAATTTCATGCGTTTGGTTGCGAACCGCTATTTGGAAAAAAATATATGGAGCTTATCAACAATATTGCTTCTCCTCCCCCTCAAATTGGAAACGACCTTGTTTGTTGAATAAAGAGGATGAGTAAAAAAAATAACATTTTAAAAAAAGTATAGACTCTCTTGGAAAAGCATGGATCAATATTTGTTAACGAAAAATCAACAGTTTTTTCTCATACACACAATGACACAAAAAAACAATACAAAACAAAAAATATAAGCAGAAAATAACTTTAAAATTCCAGAGATTCATTGTATTTCTTCACTCGAGCTCCATTCACCCTCGTGTCCAATAATTGGTCTTGCAGATCTGCCAATTAAATCGAACCATTTTCAAATACTTATATTACCTTATATGGTCCCATCCACCTTGTATGCAACTTCTTTGGAAATCGCATGTGTCAATTGTCATAAAATAATGCCAGATCTCCTTCCTTTAAAGAAGTTTTCTTCAAATGTGCATCATACCTTGCCTTCCTTTTATTTTGTACCAGCGGCTGAATGCCAACAAACAACCAGATCAACAGGCGAATGCAGTCGCAGTATCATCTCTATCTCCCAAACTCGACATGTTGTAAAGCACAATATCGATCCTCTTCCATTTTCATATTATTGGAGAAGTCTCAATTTCATTCCTGAATTTCATATGTACGAATATCAAATTCGATAGGCAATATTGGTGTTTTCTTGGATGTTAACTTTTCTGTATTTCGACATGCCCAAAGAATTGCTGGTGTTTTTGTATCCCATTTAGTTGAATGATGATTAGTGATTTTATTCAAATTTTACATAGTATACCATTAGCTCTTTCGGTTAGTCCATTTGCTTTTGGATTATAAGGAGTTGTTCTTCGACAAGATATCATAAAATATTTAACTCGACAATAGTCTTATTCATGAAATGGGTGCCTTTGTCACCAACCAATTCTAGTGGACATCCATATTTGGTAATTATATTAACAAAGATCACTCTTCTTTGTAGCTTCGGCCGCAACCATTCTAGTACAGTAGTCAGTAGCTACCAATATGTATCGATTTTTCTTCTCCTTTGTAGCTGGCTTGATTGGTCCCACAAAATCGATTCCCCACTTTTCAAATGGAGCTAAAGATAAAATCAAAACCAAGGGCCAATTTGAAAAATCCGTTGGTTTACAAACTCTTTGACATGGATCACAATTCCAAATGAACTTGTGCACATCTTTGTACATTTTTGGCCACCAATATTTTCCATTTAAGATTTTTTCACTGTATTCTTCATGGCAAAATGCCCTTCAGCATCTTCTTCATGATAGGATTCGATAACCAATTGTGTTTGATGTTTTTCCAAACATCTTCTCAGTTCATTAATTATTGCATAAGGTGCAACTCAATATCGAAACACATTTTTCTTTCTCGAGTCATTCATGTTGGATATTCCAATGTTAGCAAATATTTTATAATATCAGCATACTAGGAATCATCAATATTTATAATCATAACTTCTTCATTTGGAAGTCGATCTGAAATTTTATCTTTGGGTTTTGTACACCAAACATTCGATGTGCCTATGATAGTAGCCGATCTTTTCTTGTTCTTGGGTTGAAGTAATTGGACCTTCAACTCATCAAACGTTTTGCTCAAATCCGACACCTCCTTCCAAATATTCTTTTGTTTATGAACGATCTTCCTATTGTCTTCATTTTTCTTCCGATCCTTACATTGTTTCGATCTTTCGTCTTCACTAGAAGAATCTAAATCTGAACTAGAGCTCGATGAAGAACTAGATTCTGATGAAACATCAGATTCCAATTCTTCAGAAGAATAAATATGCTTGTTGTTTTAGAAGAAGTATGTTTTGAAGATCTCCAACTTCGAGGTATACGAGAAATTTCATAGTTTTCTACAGGTGAAATGACATGTTCCAATGTTTCAATTAATCATTGTCTGTAGTATTGATCCACCCATTTGGGCAGACCTCCTAAAAACCATTTGATTTGCATTGCAACGGGATATTGCCCTGTCAATTGGCCAATAAGTTTCTTTACCATCTTGGTACATTTTCTTAAAGATTTTTTTTCCTTCTTTCTTATTGAATTCAATGGTGACAAAATCTGTGGGGAGTAACCAATCTCTCTGAACTGCTTTAGAAATTGGTTTTTCAAGTCTGTCCATGTGAAAACCAAAGCTCATCATAGTACTTCTCATACTATCCCTTGTAGAAATGGTGATGGTTAAAAGTTATTTGCACTTTATAGATGTGATAAGACACCTAGATCTCACATGGTTAAGGTAGATTGATAATGTAACAAGCAGGTCAAATGACGTGAATAAACAAGTGCAACTATCAATTGAATCAGGGTGATCTTATTATGGATGATTTGTGTAAAATTGACTTGAATTTTGAATGTTTTTAAATCATAAGTTACAAAATGTCGATCTAATTCATGTTTCTATTTCATTATATAGTTTGTAATTGGACATGCACAATTTTCTACTCATTACACAACTAAAAAATATTTGTCATTATTTTTGGATTCATTTCATTAAGCTTTCTCTCATTTGTGAGAATTTTTGTGGAGGCATACATTTCCACATGATCCAATAATTTGTTATATAAAGTCAATTTATCAATTTTTGCACCACGTATATATGCATAAGGCCTAAATACATGTAAAGGCCTATTGCATCTTAGAATTTCATTTCATCAAAGTAGTCGTATCGTTTTAGAACGACTCGTAGCTATTGCCAACCGATTTTTTGACGGTTGGTGAGCGACACATTAGCTCTAAGCGTGCCTCTATATAGAGAGAGCGATGCTATTCCATTGTATTCACGCAAATGACAGTCTATCAATAGGCGCGGATAGAGTACCCTCTCAGTGGGAGGGTACTCTATCCGCGCACAAGAGAGATATGTGGACTTTTTTTTTTTGGTCTGAAACTTTGACCGGCCATAACTTCTGAACGGTACCTCAGAAGTAGGTCATGTAGGATACTGTTGAAAAGCTCTCGTTGAGCGCTTTCCAACGGTATAATTTTCGTCTCAATTGGAGCTATAGTTAAAAAGTTATGCTATTTTAAATGATAATTGCATATTATACTATGAATAACATGTCATGCTTGCGGGCTGCCCCCGGTGCCGAATTATAGCATTATTAAGAAGATTTCAAATTTGAGTGTTTTGATTGGTCCATGTGTAAGCAAAATTTGAGAAAAAATATAAAAAGTATCTTTACAAAGGGTCTTTTTTGGATTTGGAACTCCTCTAATGGGATACGTACCTCTTTGTGCCAACTGTAAACCATCTAAAACTAATAGTGATATGATAGTTCAAAGGATAGAAGTAGAATCAGAAACATTTTAGAAGACCAAGACCAGAATTGCCTGAATTAGAGTTAGAAGTAAACAAAGTTACCACTAGAAGTAGGAAGGATGTGCCTACACTTCGCATAAAGAAGAAAATTAAAAAATTGAAAAACACGAGACCTACAAAAAATGCGACAGATAAAATGTAGAACGCAGAAAAAGATCGTAAATTATCCCGATGCGAAGGATCCGGCGGACTATGACCGGTCCGATGAGAAATATTATGACGCAGACATTAGTTCGAAGGCCAAAAAACTTCTTGAAGAAGAACTAACATTAGCGAAAACTAAGTTATATTTGCAGACCCGATAATAAGCGTAGAAATACCTAGAGATCCATCACCACCAAAGCGTCGTTCCTACGATATAGTGACGGACTTTTCTTCTAGGATGCCAAACGTAATGTTTCAGCAGTTGTTAGAAGATAACCAGTATTATAAGAAAGAGATTAAGCACTTCTTATAGAAAAAAAACGTAGGAAAGCTAAGTTGCCACTAGTAGATATAGGACTGGTAAATTTTGGCGATGAAGGCCAACCAAAAATCCAGATCATCATTAATTGATGTATTTTAGATAAGGTACCCATAGACTCAAGGTCAAGTGTAAACATTATGACCCAAGACGCTGCATATGAATTCGGGATCAAGTATAATTTGATGACCAAAAACATGGCCAAAGAATTAGGATTAGGAGATCAGATCCAACCCACTAGCCATCATGAAATACATTTAGCTGATTCGTCTCATTGTATACTAGTAGGAGAGCTGAGGTGTATTAGTGTAAACATAGAAACAGAAACTTTCCTCATGAATTTCTTTGTTATAAACCCAGCGGATACGCCACCATATTCAATATTGTTTGGTAGGCCATGGTTATATCAGGTTGATGCCATTCTAAATTGGGCTACGAAGCAAATATTTTTTCCAGGTATACGGAAGGTCAACCCGTCAGAAGATCATCTCATAAGATGGGATGAGGAAGTAGAAAAACCTATTGAGTCTCATTTAAATTTCATAGAATGCTATGAAGTAGACGAGGAGGATGAAAGAGAACTTCTAACATCCAAATCAAGGGAAGGTCTTGGTGGAACCAGAGCGAGCCTGACAGAAGGCATGATAGATAAAGACGATTATGAAGCTGTAGAAATAGGTAAAGATAGAACTTTGAACTTGTGCAAACATCAATCTGACCAAGAACGGGAAGAGTACATACAACTTCTATAGAAGTTCCAAAATGTATTTGCATGGTCCATGGATGATCTAACCAGAATACCAGTTAAATGGGAGAGCATAGGATAGATTTAATCCACGGAGCTATACCAGTTAGGCAAAGACAATATAGATTAAACCCAAAGTACCCTTTGTTAGTAAAGGATGAATAAGATAGATGCCTCAAAGCAGGAATAATATACCTTGTCCTGAGTAGCGAATGGGTTGTATACTAAGAAACCCATTTGCTACTTGATCTTTACTATAATAGATCTAAAACCACTTTCACCACTGACTGGGGGACGTATGCTTATACATGTATGCCTTTTGGTCTATGTAATGCACCCGCAACGTTTCAACGCATGATGACTAATAGTTTTCAAAATTTTCTAAGTAAATTTTGAGAAATCTTTATAGATGATTTTTGTATTTACTCATCTACAAAGGATCATTTAGAAGTACTAGAGAAAACTCTAAGAAGATGTCAGGAGACATCGCTTAAATTGCACCTTTCCAAGTATTATTTTGGAATGAGGGAAGGCATTCTATTAGGTCATAAGATCTCGAAAGACGGTATACAAGCCGACATTGAGAAAATTAAAATGATCCTAGAATTATTAGAACCAACCAATATAAGGGAACTTAGAGGATTCTTAGGTCATGTAGGATATTATAGAAGAATAATCAAAGATTATGCTATGACTGTTACATCGCTTACAGGATTATTAAAAAAGACTGTAGAATATCATTGGTCTAGAGAACACCAGAAGCCTTTGAAAAATTAAAACAGTCCTTAGCTGAAGCAACTGGAGTAAGACCTCCAGATTGGACAAAGAAGTTTCATGTATATGTAGATACTTCATCATTTGCAATAGGTGTAGTACTTAGTCAAAAAGATAGTCAGAATATAGATTATCCAATCTATTATGCTGGTAGTTACCAGCCTCAGAAAAGAATTATTCCTCTACAGAGCGAGAAGCCTTAGGCATGATCTATTCCGTTAAGAAATTTAGACATTATCTTTTAGGATATCCCTTCATTTTTCATGTAGATCATTATGCACTTAAGCACTTGGTAAACAAACCTGATCTTTCAGATAGAAGCGCTCATTGGGTTTTATTGTTAGATGAGTTTGATTATCAGGTAGAGTTAAGGAGAGGTAAAGACCATTAGAATGTTGATTATATATCACGTCTCCAAACTAAAGATCAATTAGAACCCATCTCAGACGAATTTTTGGATGAGCATATAATGGGCATCCAGGCAGAATCGTCTATCTATACAGATACTATTAAATTTTTACAAGATCAGATATATCCAGATAGTTTAATAAACAACAGAAAACAGTGTTCTTAGCAAAAGTTGGACCATATACCATTATTGATAAAGTTTTATATAAACTAGGACCAGACGATAACCTTCGTCGCTGCCTAGAGTCCACCAAATTTACCACCGTATTCCGTGCATTACATGGAGAAGATTCGGGTGGACATTATGCTCTCAAAAATACCGCTAAGAAAATTTTGAACGCTAGATATTGGTGGCCCACTGTTTATAGAGATGTTAGATCTTTTATTCAGAAATGCGCCGCATGTCAAAGGATGGGGAAACCCAGCTTTGCGACTCATTGGCCACTCACACCCATTGTACCCTTAGCACCTTTCGAGAAATGGGGAATTGACTTTGTCGGACCCTTAAACCCACAACTTGCAAGACTAGAAGACGTTACATACTCATTGCTATCGACTATGCCACTAAGATGGTAGAAGCTGAAGCCACTGTTAAAAACGATGTTAAAACAGTAGCAAAGTTTTTATTTCAGAAGATTATTACTCGATATGGCTGTCCATTAGAACTAGTTAGTGGTAAAGGAACCCATTTTCTCAACCAAACCATTTAATCATTACTCTCATATTTTTCCATCACACATAGAAAAACCACACCATACAACTCCAAAGAAAATGGATTGACGGAAAGAGCCAACGAAATTCTGTGCAAAATTTTGAACAAAATTACAAAAACACATTCTTTCAACTGGGATTAAAAACTTCCATCAGTTTTACGGGCTTACCGAACTATTGAGAAAATCACCACTAGGCAGACACATATTATCTTGTATATGGGATGCATCCCATGTTATCTATAGAGTTTGAGGTGAAAACATTCCGCATTATTAATGAGCAATGAATGGATGAAAACGATAGTCTCCAGGAGCGAATGATAGCTTTAATAGAGTTAGAGGAAGATCGTCGCTTAGCTTTAATCTAAACCGAAAGGGAGGAAAATTTTGATCAATCCATTCGAAAGATCGAAATTAAACGTGGAGACTACGTGCTTCTATATGATAATAGACACATGCTGTTTCCATAAAAAACTACATACCAAATGGATGGGACTCTACAAGGTGATTGAAATTTTTAACAACGGATCACTACAATTAGCTGATCTCCAAGGTCATTTGCTTGATACCAGAGTTAATGGATCAAGCGTGAAGCGATATTACGAGTAATTTAATTTCCGAGCAAAATGGACAAGTAACATTTTGCGATTTTTGCGACAGTTCGTACTTCGTGCTTTTTCTGCACAATGTTGTCATGTTTTATTTTCTGAAAAACGCGATATGCCTCGGAATTTGTGTGTTCGCACTTGTGCCACTTTATGTTTTTGCAAAAAACCCGAAATATGGCCCATGCCTTGCCATTTTCGCAAATTTGCCATTTATTTTTGTGAAGGACTTGACACATGGTCCACTATGTGTTGTTTTTGCAACCTGTGCATTCACAAAATGCGAAAAATGCGACACTTGTCGCAAACGTGTTGTTCCAAGTTTCTATGCATTTCATTTTGCAAAAAATTTGATAGTCATATTCTTGCTATTTCTGAACATTCCTTCCATTTCAATTTTTCGAATGACATCAATGCCATTTTGCCGAAAAAGCCGAAACATGTTCTAATAATTGTTATTTTCAGACGCTGTTAATTCAATTTTTCAAAAAATGCGACACTTTCCAAAATGGAATATGTGCATATACTTGACATTTTAACTTTGTGAAAAAGCCAACAAAAATGCGCAGAGTTGACAAATACGACTTTTCCCACACATTGTGTACATTTCTATTTTCGCAGTCCGATACTCAAATCTCCAAGTTCGACTTTTGCAAAACATTTGTTGTATTGCATTTTATTTGAATTTTTCTTTCTTATTTTTAGACTAGTTCACTTTAATTTTCATGGTTGTACCTTCAATACACGACGGTCACTTCCAATTCAATGCACCGTGATACCATTAAGAACATTCGTTCATTGCTTGATACTCTCACTCGCTCTTTTTCGCGTTCATGTTTTCTTCCACTTCCTCTGCTACTCCTGCTTTTGCCACAATCAAACGCCTTCGTTACCATCAAGCACTCTGACAACTTCCATCTCATAGTTACCATTGATCGCTTTGAAGCTTTTACAATGGCTACTAGCGATTCCATTACATTCAAGACCCACCCGAAACCTGTACTGCCGGTAGTGCTTCCTTTTTCCACAAGAGCTCAAATGGAGAACTTGTTGCAATTCGATCCATCAATCATTTTACCAGAGGTATGCCATGAGCTAATTCAGAATCTAGACAAGACCCAAGATGGTCATATCTGCAGCATAGTCCTTAATTTACTTGCTTGAGCAAGAATATACAATATTTTTGTATAAAGCCATAAATGGAGAACTAGTCGCCTCGCCTTTGGACATATTGCTTTTAAGCAATTCTGTAGGCTAATCAGGGAGAAGCTATACCCCAGATTAGGAATTCAGTTTGGGAGCTCGCGCCATCAGAATAGCACCAGTGCAGCAGGAAGTGCATCTATTGAAGAAGCTGATTCCCAGATGCAGACTACAAAGGCGAGTTCTACCCAACTGGCCTCATCATCATCAACCCAGCAAAACACTGACTCCATTCATGACGAAGCTCATGAAACATAGAGTGAACCTCTTGCAGGTCAACAAGTAGAGACGCAGCAGCAGGAAGTTCAAGAGCTACACGAGCAACAAGGGCAACAAGAGAGGGAAATTCCTGATACCTTTGCAGAGCAGGCTGCCTGCCATATTGGATGACGACACATACCACAGTCTTCGGCCAACTATTGATAGATACCCAGGACTCTATCCGACATATGGTTACCCTGTAGATAGTTTCTAGGAAGCTCAGCAGCAAGTTTACATCGAGCTTATGAGCTGCTGCTTTAGAAGATCAAGGAGTTGGACGAAGCACATGCCAGGTTCGATGCAACTCTAGTAGTACTAGAGGAGATGTAGGACCAGCCCAATCAATTCTAGAAGGAAAACTTGCTACTAAAGCAGCAGGTACAAACTTTACAAGGTTTGCTGCAGTAGGAGTGACACTCCAGAAGTATGCTGTAGAAGTCCAATGAAGTCTTCTAAAAAAGACAAATCCGAAGCCCAGCATAAAGGACTTGAGGATTCTGCCCAACAGATGCAGAATACCATCGAGATGCTGAGTTCGTACATGAGGTGAGAATCGATAAGATTATGAGTTGAACCACTATCTATTAAAATGAGCTGAGTTCGTACATGAGGTGAGAATCGATAAGATTATGAGTTTAACCACTATCTATTAAAATACTAACTTCTTGATTTTTCACTATGTCTTTCAAATTGGTATAAACATAGCTAATTCAACTAACCTATCCACTACAACTCAAATATAATCATTTTGCCATTGGGCTCTCAGAAGTCCAACTATAAAATCCATAGATATACTTTTTCATCTCTTCGATAAAATATCTAAGGGATGTAATAATCCTCCAGCTTTTAGGCGTTCTAATTTGGCTAGCTGACAGGGCTTAAACCTAACCACATAAGACTCGACATCTGGCTTGGGTTTTGGCTAATAAAACTCTCTTCTGACCAAGTCTAAAGTCCTATGTATACATGAATGACCTCACAGGGTACATCATGACATCCAAACAAAAATTTCTCCTTGATTATCATCCTCTCTAGCACACAAACTATTTCAAATACATTTCAAATGACAAATTATTCTATAATCTTCTTATTTTTTCTAATTAACTAAGATCCCTTTGATCCAATCAGTTCCACTTTTCATTAATAGCGATTTGTATCAACTTCCATATATGAGCAAAATGAGAATCATTTTTATACTTTCCTCTCAATGAGATACAGATTTGGAGAAATCTGGGTGAATGAAAATTCATTTAATTCATCAATTTGCATGAGAGCATCTACAACTTGATTAGAGCTATCTTTGATGTATCAAATTTCATGATTAAATTCTTGTATAAGCTTAACCGATCGAGTACCCCTCAAATAATGTTGATTGCAAAAGTATTTCAGAGGCTAGTGATCTGTATATACTATAAACTTATTATCATATAGATAATGTCTCCAAATTCTTAGTGCATGTATCACAACCAATAATTCACGTTCCTGAGTTGCATAATGCAACCGAGATCAAATGCAATTGTTGCTGTCAAACACTATTGCATATCGTTTTGCAAAAGAACTACTCTGATCGTTGAATTACTTGCATCAAATCTAAAGATAAAAGGTAAATCTGAATCCATAATCTGTAAAACAAGAGTAGAAACAACCAAACTTTTGAATTTTTCTAAATATCGATTCAATTTTTTATTCCATTCAATAGGTGGATTAGGTTGACTTTTCTTTTTTCTTTTTATTAATTCTTTAGTCAAATTATTTAGAGACGCAAGAACCTTTACATAATCCTCTATAAATCTCTAAAAGAAAACTGTAAATCCAAAAACTTCTTTGACTATTTTCAGTGTCAGCCATTACACTATTGTCTTGATCTTATCTTGGTCAATTTTCAGCCCATAAGAGGTGATCGTATGACCAAGATATACCAGTTCATGCTTAAAGAATTGACATCTCGTTTCTTTAACATAAAGTTTTTTTCTTTTGATAATTCACAAGACAATTTTAATAGGATTCACATGCTCTTCAAGAGTTTCTTTGTAGATGATGATATCATCTAAGGATACAACTACAAATTGACCCAAATATGGACAAAAACAATCATTTATCATCTGTTGAAATGTCATAGGTGCATTTCTTAAACCAAAAGGAAACATGAAGAACTCATAGTATCCGAATCTCATCCAAAAAATACTTTTTTGCACATTACTTGGATGAATCATAATATGATGGTATTCGATTCTTAGATCTATTCTGTAAAATATTTAATTCCACCTAACTAAAACTATCCATCATGGGTAATGGATATTTGTTCATAATAGTTACTTTATTTAATCCCTTGGAATCTATACACATCCGATATGCTCCATATTTCTTCCCCCATGTTGATTTACTGGGTTTTATATGCGTCATCTTAAGATAATTTTCAGATTGATTATTAATCTTTACTTCTTCTAAGAAAACTGATATAATTGTTTAGATATAGGATGACTACTTGGAATTAGCTCAATTCCATGATATACTAATCTAAAATGTGGTAAACCATGAGATAATTCAACCAGAAACACATCTTGAAATCCATTTATGATCTTATTCTTTTCAATTTGCTCCTGATCTTAATCCATTGAATTAAGAATTTTAGAAAATTCACAACTATTTACTTACATTTCAAAGAAATACAAAATGGGAACATACTTAGCATGTGTGAAATACACTAAGAACCAAATTTGACTCAAATACAATGATATTGTATGAAACAAAATGACCAAGATCTCAAAACAGTGTCTAGATCTCAAATAGATGGGATTGACAAGCATTCAACTGTGATTTAGGATCAAACAAGCAATCTCTTGACCAAACCAAATGTACCAACCAGGCCTAGGTGCCCTACCTAACCCTCTTCAAAAGCTTATAACTTTTGATTGGCTCAACCAAATGGAATAAAACTTATTGCTACAAAAACTAGACAAAACTAGCTTTCAAACAAGCTATCTAGCAAGATTTTTGGATCAAATATGAAAGAGAACTCTCAAACTGAAATTCGATGTTCCTCACACATGTCTGAGCACCTGATTCTGTATTGTACCAGGTCAGACCCAATCAATGCCCTATTGATCTCTTTTGATCCAAGATTGAACAAGATAGCTAGGAAAATGGGCCTTGTCACTTTCTAGCTCAATATTGATGCAAAACTTTCCATACTAATGATGAGAAATGTATGGTAACCTCAGGTAGGCTTGGATACCATGTGAATTTCACACGGGTAAAGTGTCCACTAAGTGTGATTTAGATCTCCTAAGGTGTGTGAATGCACAATGATCAAAATTAGATTGAGATTCAAGATCTATGTCACTCTCAAAGGCAAAAACACACTACCACATGCATTAACTCAAAACCAAAGTACATACACATGTGTGGGAAGTGTTCCCTCAAAAAAACTACGTATGGAAAGGGCCAACTCTCGGGTACATAAAGAATGCAATCAATAGCTCTCGGGTAGAGTGAGAAAGCAAGTAAACACTTAGACTCAAAAACTTGATTGATCTCCAAATTACTTAGAACAAAATGAGAAGTGCAATGATACTATTAGATCCACGAGGTAGTTCACCCTCAAAAACTATTGGACCTCATTTCTATCACCTCTTGATTCTATTGGACCAATGATGCATCCACCTCTTGATTCTATTGGATCATTCTCAAGCACATTCTCAAGCATAACTCAAATCCTATTGGACCATTGATGCTTCCACCTCTTAATTCTATTGGACCTCTTGAACTTTGATTTGTCACACATCCAATAACAACTATACAACCTATCTAGCTTGAGTTCTACCACTTACACTTCTTTGGCTCAATAGAGGCTTTACATGTGGATTTGACCAGTTTTGCCTTCTATGCCAATTTTGACCCTATCAATGTTTTACACCAAGATGCTTGACATAGAAAAAATGTAAGACCCCTACAACTAACATAGATAACCTTTTTGCATTTTTCACATTCATGACAAGGTCTTGTTGAGTTTTCATCTTCTATGTGTACTTGATGCATGATTTCTACATTGGTAGTGAAGCTAGATATGCTCTCCAAATTAGCTAAAGACCAAAGGGCATTATTAATCATTTGGATCTGATTTTTTCACATGGTATCATAGCTTTGTTTCAAGCTCTATTTGGAGGATAATCGAATTCTAATGAGTGTGATTTGGAGGCGCCATCAGTTCTAGAGTGTGCTAGAGTGGTTCCTTGACAAAATCAAATATTAACAAGTGTAGAAAAGGGATCTTTGTGATCCAAAGCTCAATTTAGTTCAAAACACTTGTAGTAGGATGATTTTCTTACCTACTTGTTGTATTGTACCGAGTTTAATTGCATAAGAAATGAGATACATCATTCTTCAAAATTCTATATTTAGTTCCTAGCTTTTGCATGTAGAATTTGTGTTATTCAATATATGCATTTTTTGTGAAAACCTTAAAGTTGATAGGATGTCTTAATTTTGAAGTTGCTGGACTTTTCAAGAGTGTGTGTAGAATTGATAGGATAGTGCAAGAGTTCATGATATTGTAGGTTTATCATGGGTTGATCAAGTGTTATCAATTCTATGTGTTGGATTGGCTAGTTTTGTGCAAAAAAGAGATTTGAGAGGTTCCATATCTTTGTGCTTTTTTCTTGGATTCATTTGTTGACTTTCAAGAGAGTGCTAAGTGCATTGGAACAGGTTGAAAGAGAAGATCAAATCATTGCAACGTGGCTAAAATAGAGGCTTCATGTTGGAGAGCAATGATAGGCTTATCTCAAGCAACTATTCAACTTGGAAGGTGAGAATGGAATCTCTCCTTGAGATGAATGAGTCGATGGAAATTGTTGTAGGTGTGAAGGAGAGACCTTTGGCACCTCAAAACCAATTGAGGTATGATAGGAGGGCAATGAAAGCTTTTAATGTGATCAAGATGGAGCGAGACACTGACAATCTCGCTCTAAAAATCAAACTGATAATTTGTTTGTTCTATTTTCGTGCATCTCCTTGTCTTCCACTATCTTGATTGCTAGAATGGAATCTGTTCTGTGATGTGTACTCGCGTGTCTAGGTTCCTGTGAAGCTTCTGCACAAAAGAAGATTCAAAAGAAACAAAATCGTTCGCAACAACGAAACGAAACCATTTCGCGACATGGTATCAGAGCTGATAGGTTATCACTACTGATATCTAAGCAGTGATTTTTTAGACAACACAATATGGCTACAACAATCCAGACAAGAGTAGCAATCAGTCTTGATGGCGCAAACTACAGAATATGGAAATTCAAAATCAAAACACTTCTGAAGGGTGAAGGCATCTGGTCGGTGACCGAACTCTTAGAGGTGCAGCCTCCAGAGGGAGACTCGAGGAGAGCATAATGGACCAGAAAAGATGAGCGTGCAATGGCGATCATCATTTTGTCCATAAACAAAGATCTACTCATGCAGATTGAAGACTGCGAAGGCAGCCATGCAGCGTGGGAAAGATTAAAACATAAGTATGAAGTGAGGACTGCAGCTTCAGTCATGCACCTTCACAATCAGCTGCAATCCATACGATGGGATGGCAACCAGTTAGATCAGCACGCTGAGAAGATCAGAACGATCTTCGCTCAACACGCTGCATCAGGACAGGAGCACCAGGTCCTAACACCACAGTAGCTGATGTACTTTATGAAGTCTCTACCGACGTCCTATCAGCCTTTGAGAATGCTCATACTAAGTCTACCAAATATGACATTCGACAAAGCAATCAGTCTTGTCGCTGATGAGAGATTGATGAGGGACGAAGGAGAAAGAAGCAGTGATCAAGAGAAGGCCCTCTTCATGAAAGGAAAGAAGAAAAACAAGAACAAACCCAGATTCGAGAAGACGAAGTCCTCGAATCAACAATCTTCTTCCTGTGATCACTGTCACAAACCAGGCCATACAGCCAACAAATGCTGGTTCAATCCAGCAATACCTTGCATGCACTGCAAGAAGAAGAAGAAGCACTCTGCATACGATTGCAGATTCAACCCAAAAAGAAAGAACAAAGCTGAAAAAGCAAATGTTGCAGAGTCATCCAAGGATGCAGATAGAAGTGATGAAGCCTTCACAATACTCGATGAAGCTTCAACGAGCTACACCGAACAAGACTACGATGTAGTCATTGATTCAGGAGCAACGTCTCACATCACCTGCAACAAGAAAATCTTGATCGACTTCAGAGAGCTCAAAAATAACAGAGCAGTGATTCTAGGTGATGGGAGCAGACACGATGTCAAAGGCATTGGCACTCTACAGCTGCGAACACTGTCAGGGCAAGCAGAGCTTCCAGGAGCACTCTATGTGCCTTCACTTATAAAAGATCTGCTATCAGTCTCCAAGATGGCAGATCTTGGAATTCGAGTTTTGTTCGATGGGATCGAGAAAAATATAAACAAGTTGCTGATGGTTGGATGCATAGAAGGAAATCTCTATCAAGCCAAGATAATCAACAACTCTGATAGCATATTAAATGCATCAGAAAATGAAGATTAGCTCTGGCACAGAAGAATGTATCATCTGAACGTGAGGAGCCTGCATGACATGTGTAAGAAAGACATAGTCACAGGTCTAAGGATATCAAGACCCGATACTGAGTTCTGTGAAGCGTGTCAGAAAGGCAAACAACATCGGAATCCATCACACATGAGGGAAGAAGAGCTAAAGAAGTTCTTGAGCTCATCCACTCAGATGTCTGTGGACTGATGAAAATGGATTCACTCTCAGGATCGAGGTACTTCCTGAAGTTCACAGATGACTACAGCCGGATGACCACGATCTACTACCTAAAGAAGAAATTTGAAGTGTTTGATTCCTTCAAGAAGTTCGTGGCATTTGTAGAGAGACACACCTTGAAGAAGATACAGATCCTCAGATCTGACAATGGAGGTGAGTATAAGAGCAAAGAGTTTTCAAGATTCTGCCAAGAACAAGGGATCGAGCATCAGTTCATCGAGCATCAGTTCACTCCTGCATACACACCAAAATATAATGGTGTTGCGGAGAGAAGAAACAGAACGCTAGTTGAAGGAGCCAGATGCATGATGGCACAGGCTCAATTGCCAACTCAATTATGGGCTGAGGCAATAGCTGCAGCTGTACACCTGCAGAACAGATCAACAACGACAACGCTGGAAAATAAGACACCATACGAAATGTGGACAGGTACAAAGCCTGATCTCTCATACGTACGTGTGTTTGGATGTGCAGCATACAAGCACATTCCAAAAGAAAAAAGAAACAAGCTCGATTATGAATCAGAGCAAACCATCATGGTCGGGTACTCGAACGGATCACAAGTGTACAGACTCTACAATCCAACCACGAAAAGGGTTGTTTCGAGTAGAGATGTGAAGTTCGATGAGTCCACATACCCCCTGGACTAAAAGATGAAAGAGGCCATGAGATCTTCACACTGCTACCAATTCAAGAGGGAGATCGAGGACATACGTCAAATCAGAATGTTGAGCCACAGACTCCAAAGCAGCAGGAAGCAGAAGATCAACCCCACGAACAAGAAACGTTCGAGCAGCGACGAAACGAACCTAGAAGGTCAACAAGACAAAGAAGACCTTCAGACCGTTATGTTGACAATCTTTAGTGGAGCGAAGACAAGACAGATGTGTTTCTTTCATGAAATTGGCACAAATAAATGCATGGTGAGTATTTCAAAATGGATTGTCCTTTGCCATATCCACATACGTGTATCACTCATCTTGGAGATATTTATGACAATCTGTTGGACTTAATGGCAAATAGATTGTTGTGGGACAATAATGATGTGGTGAAGATTGACGAACTTGTAGCCTTGGCATGTCATATTTATAACAACAATGATATTGTTGATTGTATGGATTTTGATAGAAATATAGTTTGTACAGCCAGCTTCAAAGGTTACTACAATTTTGACGAAAATCAACTGTTTGCCACTGTAAAGTTAATATTTGTAACAAATGAAGGAACCATTCAACAGCTGAAACGGGTAGTAACAATGGAGAGTAACTGATTAGTTGATTAGCATTAACTACTCTTGTAATTCTCTGTTTTAACTATCTTGTAAACTCCACATAGTGGAGATATAAACTATTCATTTGGATCATAACAAATACTGTAAGATACAGAGAGATACAGTGAGACATAGAGAGTAGAGCAGAAATAGAAACGAAAGAGCTGTGCATGAAAGTCTGCCAACAAGCAGAACACAGCGAAAGAGCAGAGCGTCAGGCAGCCAACGAGCGAGACACTGACGATCTCGCTCTAAAAATCAAACTGATAATTTGATTGCTCTATTTTCGTGCATCTCCTTGTCTTCAGCTGTCTTGATTGCTAGAATGGAATCTGTTCTGTGATGTGTAGTAGCGTGTCTAGGTTCTTGTGAACCTTTCGCACAAAAGAAAATTCAAAAGAAACAAAAACGTTTGCGACAATGAAACGAAACCGTTTCGCGACACAAAATAGATGCTCGACTAATGGGCTCTTAAAAAAAACACCTTATGAAGTTTGGACAGGCTCCAAACCTTCACTATCGAACCTCAAAGTTTTCAAATGTATTGCCCATGTGCAGATATTGCAAGAGATCAGGAAGAAGATGGACTCCCACAATATCAAATCCATTTTCATTGGTTATATGACTTTTAGATAAAATTTACAAGTTGTATGATCTTGTTGAATCGAAGGTATTCCCCAGCCGAGATATCATCTTTATCGAAGATTGGTTTATTAATCTCAAAGGAAAGGGCAAAGCTCAGACAATTGAACTATCAAACCCTCCTATTTTCAACTCAACCATATCTATCAAAGATTCAAATGCGTCAACCTCAGGCAAATAGTTTATCAATAGAAAATCAGAAGAAGATGTTACAGCTCAACAACAACAAAACCAAGTAAATGATTATCAGCCACAGTCGTGTCCCAGAAGATCAACAAGAGATCGTAGGCCACTTAACTGGTATATTGATGAATCTGTTTGTTATTTCACTCGAGAGCTGACTATTATCAAAGAAGCACTCAGTCAGTCAGACTCCGATCGATGAAGAGAAGCTATGGATAGAGACTATCAATCTCTCATCAAAAACCAGACTTGGACTATTGTCGAACTACCTACCAATAGAAATGTAGTTGATTACAAATGGATATTCAAGATCAAATAAAAATCAGATGGAAGTATCGATTGAAAGAAAGCTCGACTTGTCACACGAGGATTTTCCTAAATCCTAAATGTCGACTATATTGAGACTTTCAGTCCAGTCTCATGCTTTCTTGTGATTTATCAATTGTTAGATTTGCTAGTTGTTGGAATTTATCTTTATTATACTTTTTGTGAGAGAGAGAGAGAGAGAGAGAGAGAGAGAGAGAGAGAGAGAGAGAGAGAGAGAGAGAGAGAGAGAGAGAGAGAGAGAGAGAGAGAGAGAGAGAAGTTTGTTTTTCCTTCATTGAAGTAGTGTTAGTGGATCGTAGTGTTAATGGTTAGCTTGCATTTAGGCATCTTGGTCTTGGCATGCTAGGGTTAGCTTTGCATTATGGATGTGATTTGTGAGAGTTATGTCCAAAAACGTTCAAAAAATGAGTGGGGACTGTATTTTCTGTTTTTATTTTTATTTTTCTGCTCTTTTTTATTCAATTTTCACCCAATTTTCTCTTCTTTGTAACTCAATATAATAGGTAGGATCGTAGAGCATTGAAAGGGCTTTCTAGCCATATAATTGTTTTTGAATTCCGTTCAGTATTGAGCAAGTTACAAAATTTTGAAGTTGGCAACAAAATTTTGTAAACTTGTCAAAAACCAGAAACTTCCAAATTTTTTTTATTGTTTGATTCATTTTTCGCACAACCTTCTATTCTCTATAATTCCATCTGAATACCTAGAGTTGTAGAGCATTGAAAGAGCTTTCTGAAGATATAATGTTTTTCTCATTTCGCTAAGTATTGAGGAAGTTACAAATTTTTGAAAATGTCAAAAAAAAGAATTTCTTTAACCTTGTCCTTAGCTTCAACAATGTCATTGGTAGCAGCTGCACCTATCTACAACGATCAAAATCAACAAGCATTATCTTGGGATGCTTTTTTGGATAGTGTCGACTATCCATTTGTCAATGAACAACGTTATCATGAATGGCCCCCAGACTCATATGGCTATTATTGAAAATTTGCATTCAAGCTTCGAGGTGTCGTGGGACTACCACCAATTTTGGTGGGAGATACTGTTGGAGGGTTTGCGGATCCCAAGGCAACCCTAACCCTAGTTAATAAGTGAGAGGGATTTAGCACCTTGTGTGTGTAAGTCCAACCTGATGATCACATAGTTATTTGATTAGTTACAAGTTAATAAAAGGACTTTAGGCCTTTTTGCGGGACTTTAAATGTCGTAGAGCCTAAATGTCAAGTTAGTGAATAAAATAGGGGTTCCCACCAAAATTCAAATTCGAATTGGATCCTCTAATTAATGCAAAAGTTTCCCACTCTTTTTAGATTTGAATGGGCCAATGGGATTTTGAGGCCAAGGCCTTCCTCTTCACTATAAATAGGGGCAAACTCGAGTTTGTAAATCATGTTCTCTCTTGATTTCAAATACAAGCGGTTGAGCCTCTTATGAAATGGATTATGAATGTCCTTGCTCTCTATCTCTTTCCCTCCATCTCTCATGCTTTTGTTGTATTGTTAGATCTGAATGTTATAGAGATTGTATATTCTTATGCTTTTTGTGAGAGAGAAAGAGAGAGAGAGAGGAAGCAAGTATCTATTTTATTGTGGGTTGTAGTGTTAATTGGTTTAGGGTTAATGGATGTAGTGTAATCTGTAGTGTTAGTGGATCTTAGTGCTAATTGCAAATCATCTTAGCATGTTGGATTTTGGAATATGCTATCGCTCTCATGCGCGTGTGTGATGACTAACTTTATCTCCTTGATGCTTGTGTGTTTGGATCCGGGGTTGAGAATAGGATAGAAAATCAAGCCACTATAGTTTTAGAGAATCAAAACTTTTCTTATTGATCATGGTTATAATTGAAGCACTTCAGATTTGAATGTCTAGTTTAAGTCAATGCAACATTCTTTTATTATTATTACATTGTGCGTGGATGGCACACTGCTATTCAACAATAGTGTCGAACTCATAAAAGATGTGAACGAATGTTGTCCTCAAAATTTGACATGATAGATATGGTACTGTCTCGGTAATCAAATTAAAAGAGATAGGAGGTTCATTTACAATATCCTAATTAGATATAATTTGATGAATTGCAAGTTAACTAGGCCCACCAATGGACCCATGACTCAAATTGTCGAATGATCAGTGTCCTCAGAAAACAGATGAAAAGGAGCCGATGTGGGAGTACCCATATCATTCGATAATAGGATCTCTTATGTACGCGATGATCTATACCAGTCCAAGACATAGCATTTGTAGTCAGTTCCTTAAGTCAGTATATGGCCGAGAATTGTACATTAGAAAGCTCTTATAAAAGTTATGAGATACATTCAAGCTACTATGGGCCAATGCATCTGTTATGGAGCAGTCGACAATGACAAACTCATATACTCAGTGGGTAATCGGATGCAAGTTGGGCAGGAGATGTAGACACTCATAGATCCTCATCTGGATTTACATTCTTGCTCAATGGTTGTCCAAAATTGCAACCAAACCTCAGTAGCTCTATCATCTATAGAATCAGAGTATATTGATGCCTCTCAAGCAACAAAGGGAGCAGTGTGGTTGCAAAACTTACTATTAGACATTTGTTTGAAATAGATTGTTGTGATAGTCAAAGTGCTATAACTCTATCGACCAACTCTAGGTTTCATTCCAAGAGTAAACACATTAAAATCAAGTATCATTATGTCAGAAGTAAAGTTTTCGACAAAGCGCTTAGCTTGGAGTACAGTGGAACATGAGACATAACAACATATATTTTTGCGAAGGTGCTGAGCTTGGATGCACACTATGACGCTTCACAACTACATTTTATGACTAAGGGAACAAAAACATGTCCAAATTGACAAATGTAAATGAAGCTATTAGCATTGTAAAATCAAACTCCAATAAATGGTGCAATGTATTCACAAGCCAAAGGCACGAGAAATAATGGTAGACTAGCTCTGAAATGGGCCCAAATGTAAAAAGGGACCCAAGTACTTAAAATAAACTTAATGTAATGTTTCTTAGAAACTCAAGTTGTGGCACATGGTTTTGGGTCCATAAAACCCTAACCCTAGCCTTGTCTATAATAGGGCATGTGAAACCATTTTTGTTTACCTTTTCATTTGCAAGAATAGAGATTGAGAGAGAGTGTGTGTGTATCTTCTCTTCTCCCATTTCCTACTTCCATTGTTGAAGGGCCTCCCATTCTTTGTGCATGTGATTTTCTATGGATGATGAATGCTTATATTGTTGTTGTTTAATCATGCTATCACATTTAAGCACTATTATTAGCATAAGCATTCATCACATCTAGTTCTTGAACTAAATTCATAAAGTCCACATGCAAGCAAAATAGGTGTTAGATCCACAAAACCAAGAAGAGATCATTAAGACCCATAACCGTTCACCTCCCTGGAGAAGATCAACCTCATGAGGAGAAGATCTAGACCCAATGATGCCTAGATAAACCAAAAGAAAAGGAAAGGAACAAAAAGAAGAAAGCAAAAAAATGAACATCACACAAATCTAGGCTCTATTCCACTTTTAGATCTCACAATAAGGTGTCGCCCTTAGTAGCCAAGATTATCACTCCCATAACTAGTTTTACCCTCACCCCATTGGATCAATACCCATACTACACACGACCACTCACCTGGTTGTAGATCCATAAAACCTCGTTTTAAGCCTCTAAAGCCACACTTTAGAGAGACGCGGAAAAGAGACTACATTTTTTTGGTGTTGTTGCTGGAGAGATGGTGCGAAAACTGTTTTTGGAGTGGTTAGTTGTTGCTTTTTTGCTACTTTCTCTCATTTTATAGGTTTTTTACTTGTCCTATCAAAGTTTTCAGTGTTTCTGTAAAAAGAATTTCTCACCAATTTTCCAGTGAGCAAAGCAGGTTTTGTTCTCCCATCCAACAGCTCCGCGAGTAAAATCTTGATTACTTACCAATCTGCTTTACTCGTCTATTTGCAAATTTTGAGTTTTTCTTGCTATAATTACACGCCACTTTTTCAATGCCTTTAGGCAAGTCAGATCCATCACCAAGCAACTCGGTGAGTTATATTTTGATTACTCGCCCATTTACTTGCCATTTGGAGAAAAAAATTCCCGCTCATTTTTATTACTCGTCATCTTCACCGAACATAGTACAGTACCTAATTCTCCATCTGGCAACCGACAAGTTAATTTTTTTTTATTATTCACCTATTTTACTCACCATTTGAGCATCTTTACTCACCCATCTCATAGTGGTTTATGATCATCATTCACAGTCAATAGGCAGCACCGCATAAACATTGATCACTTGTGACTTTACTCCTACATATTGACTTTCTTGCACAACTCTTTCGTTTCTATTTCTGCTCTACTCTCCATGTCTCACTGTATCTCTCTGTATCTTACAGTATCTCTTTGTATCTTAGTTATGGACTCGGCTCATTACATTCGTCGCGTCCATTTACATTTACAGTTACTTTACTTTATGCATAAGCAGGCCTTGGGCCCTTTTTTATTCATTAGTAACATTCAGACTATATGGTTGGCCTTTGGCCTTATTATTCATTATTAGGCCATTTGGACATATTACTGGAGAGTGGGGGCCTTCTTGGAGGGTGCACTATTATCCCTCCCAATTGGGCCCTAGCCACTGGAAGCTTCCTTTTAGGGCTTCCTCTTGGCTATAAGTAGGGAAACTGTGTCATTTGTCATTCAGCTGATGATATTGATCTCTCTCTTTAGCCTCCTTAATCTCTCTCTTTCCTGCTTTCTAGGGTTAAGTCTTGCTTAAGTGATGCTTTCATAGCTTAATTCTAGATCAGTTGTGGCTCTATTCGTAACTTGGTATCAGAGCACTTTTCTGAGCACAACCTGGAATTTTTTTCTTTGCTGCCTTGCCTTGCTCCTCCATCGTTGTTCCTACAGCTCCATTACCGTTTTGACAGCCCTGTTCCATCGCTGCTCCTTCCACTCCTTCCTGCCCAGCGTTCCCCCTGTTTTGTCCCCTCTTTTCTTTGCTGCCCAGCGCTCCTCCTCTTCCTTTCCATCGCTGTCCCTGCCTTCCGACCTATCACTTTCGTCTGATATTTTTCCAGTTTGCAGCCATCTTCCACAATTAGTTCCCTGACTGTCCAGCGCCCATCCTCATCCAAAAACTACCCAATTCCGACATCATTTGCTATTCCAAACAGCTAAAATTCTTCAACCTGTAAATTGCTGCCTCAGTACTCCCAACTTGTCACTTTTGCCTTTTTTTCTCTCCAATTCCAGCCATCTTTTACAGCTTATCAAAAGGCTGTCGCGCGCTCATTCTCCACCACATTTTCAGGAATTCTGACTCCGTTTACTCTTTCAAATTCACATTGTATCCCTGGCTGTCCAGCGCATTTTTACAGCTTCTCCATTGTTCATTGCTGTCTGTTTTTCTTCAGTTGTGATAATATTGGTTGTAATAGGCTAATTTGGGGTGACGACAAGAGTCCGCTCCCTCAAGTTTTCGTCTATTCCTTCCACTATCATTATGGCACATTCACCTACCCCGAGTGAGACTACTAAGGAAACCTTATCCGATTAGTTTCGTCGCATGGATGAGACCCTTCTGGCCTCGTTCTTCGCTTCGATTCAGTTATGACCGGCTTTGCTACTATGCAGTCATAGATTGATTCTTTACAGCCTCATGGTCCTGGTAAAGCTCCTGTTTTTCCTACATTTGGATTTCCATCTTCTTCTGCTAGTCAGCCTGGTGGTGGACCGTTCATTCCATCTAACCCACCTCCTGGTTTCTTTCCTCGTCCCCCCCTTCCTGAGCCACACTTCGCTCGAGACTTTCGTGATAGGGTACAACTTGCTACCTATTCTGGTTCCTCCGACGGGAACTTATTAGAGAATTGGTTTGCTAAGCTTGACACATATTTTCAGATTTACCCCAAGTCTGATCCTCAGAAGATCCAGTTGGCTGCTTTACATTTAGATGGACGTGCCGCCACGTGGTGGCGAGTTTATAGAGTTGATCCTGATCGGGAAGGGCTCCATGTATGGCATACTTTTCGCCGTGACCTCCGCCATGCTATGATTGATCCTCAGTGGCTTGACCGCCAATGTGATACATTCCGTAGTCTCACTCAGACCAGTGATCTTGCTTCTTATACAGATCAGTTTATGGAGCTTTCTTATCTTTTCACAGATCTACAGCCCACTGAGCTTATTTCTCGTTACATTGTTGGGCTTCGTGGTGCTTTACGTTATGATGTTTCTTCCTTCCATCCTACCACACTTGTTGAGGCGATGTCTCTTGCCAGTACTTTACAACATAAGTACTCTGACACCCTTCCTTCCCGCTTCTCCCGACCCCGTCCTTCTTCTTTTCCCGCTACGTTCACCCCTACACCGGCCCCTTCTGTTCCAGCTCTCTCCATTGCCCCTTCGCCTCCTCGTCCTCCGACTCCTCGACCTGCTTTTGTCCGACGTTACACGTCTGTAGAGTTCGCTGATCTTCAGCAGAAGAGACTTTGCTTTCGTTGTAAGAGTCCTGACCATCTTGCCCGTGATTGCCGCCAGCCTCTCCCTACTACTATTGTTGTTTTTTACCATGAGGGCACTACTCCACATGATTCCGATATCTACATTCATATTTCTGATGAGCCTGACTTATCCTCGGAGCCTTCCCCTGATTTACTTCCTGCTACTTGCCATGCTCATCTTGCCTATGCTACTTGGACAGGGCATCCTGGTCCTTGCTCCATTCGGTTACGTGTGCGTATTACAGGTTGAGAGTATATTGCTTTAGCTGATACTGGTTGCACTCATTCTTTTATTAGCACTAGTCGGATCCGTGCTTCACTTGTTCCTGCTTCCCAGCCTCTCACAGTTGAGCTTGCCAGTTCTCATTCTTTTCCTAGTTCTCAGATGTTTCAGCGTTTACCATACCGCATTGGAGATTTCTCTGGACAGGCAGATCTTTACATTATCCCTATGGAGCGTTATGATCTTATCCTTGGTGCTGATTGGTTTGCATCTCTTGGAGCCGTTACACTGGACTTGACACAACAAACATTGACATTTGTACATGACGCAGTTACACACTCACTTGTGGGCATTGATTCTCAGGGAGACTTCCAGTTGATTACTGGGAAGCAGTTTATTCGCAGCCTGCCGAAGGCTCATTGTGCTGCCTTATTATGTGTTCAGCGGGCAGTACCAGTTCCTCCAGTTTCTACACCAGCAGCTGTTCCTCGGGTGATTTCTGACTTATTACATCAGTATGCTTTTGTCTTTTCAGAACCTACGATGCTACCACCATTACGTGACGTGAACCATCATATTGATTTGCGTCCTGGTTCTGCTCCTCCCTCCCGTCCCCCTTATCGTATGTCTCGATCTGAGCGTGATGAGCTTGAGCTCCATATTACTGCCTTGTTAGATCAGGGTCTCATTGTTCCTAGTCACAGCCCTTTTGGTGCTCCTGTTCTCCTTATTAATAAGAAAGATGGTACCAAACGCCTTTGTATTGATTACCGTGCTTTAAATAAGTTGACTATTCGTAATCAGTACCCTATTCCACACATGGATGACCTCTTTGACTAGCTCGGTACCTCTAAAATCTTTTCCAAGATAGACCTTCGTTCTGGATATTACCAAATCAGGATGCACCCTTCTGACGAACATAAGACTGCTTTCTGTACTCATCTTGGTTTATATGAATTTCGTGTGCTTCCTTTTGGTGTTACTAATGGCCCTCCTACGTTCCAGAATGTGATGAATAACGTCTTACGTCCGCTTCTTGGTCATTGTGTCTTGGTTTATTTTGATGATATTCTTATTTTTAGTCAGTCTCTTGCTGAGCATGTTGCCCATCTTTCCTCGGTCTTTCAGTTACTTGTACACCACCAGTTATTTGCTAAGTTGTCTAAATGTTCTTTTGCTGTTTCTGAGATCGAGTTTCTTGGTTTTCTTATTTGTAATGATCACATTCATCTGGACCCTCATAAGATTCAGGCCATCCAGGATTGGCCTATACCTACTGATATTCATCATGTTCATATGTTTCTTGGGTTAGCCACTCACCTTCGTCGTCCAGTTCCTCATTTTGCCACTATCGCAGCTCCTCTTCATGCACTTTTGAAGAAGTCTAGTACTTTTCTGTGGACTCCTGATTGTCAGACAGCGTTTGATACTCTTCGTCGTGCTGTTGTTGATGCTGCCGTTATGTGTTTACCACAGTTTGATCAGAAGTTTCTTGTTGAGACTGATGCTAGTAATGTTGGTTTGGGTGCTTTACTTCGCCAGTCACAATGTATTATTGCTTATGAGTCGCGTCGTCTTCGCTCTTATGAGCAACGTTATTCTGTGCATGAGAAAGAGCTTCTTGCTATTATCTATGCTCTTAAGAAGTGGCGTCATTATCTGTATCGAGTCCCATTTGACATTAATACTGATCACCAGTCTTTACGTTATCTGTTTTCTCAACGTGACCTTAGTGATCGTCAATTTCGTTGGTTGCAGTTTTTACAGTCTTTTAATTTCTCCATATTGTATCGTCATGGTCGTGCTAACACTGCTGTTGATGCATTATCTCGTCTTCCAGCTTTGTTAAATACACTCGTTTCTACTATTCCTCCATGGTTTGATGCTCTACCTGCAGCATACCTTACATGTTCTGATTTTCGTGATGTTTATAGTTCTGCCCCACCTGTTTCGTCCAGTCTTCATCAGGGTTACTCCATTATTGACAATCGTCTTTATCATTATGATTCTCTTTATATCCCTAGTTCTTTGGGTATCCGTTCCCAGTTGTTGTCGGATACTCATTCCTCTCCTGTTGGGGGTCACTTTGGTTTTCAGAAGTCTTATGCTCGTCTCAAAGACCATTTCTATTGGCCCTCTCTTCGATATGAGCTTGCTGTACTTATTCGTACCTGCCCTTTCTGTCTTCGTAATAAGTTCTCCCGTTCTAAATTTGCTAATTTGCTCCAGAGTTGGCCTATTCCTCATCGCCAGTGGACTGATATATCTATGGACTTTATCCTTGGCCTTCCCCATACCCAGCGTGGTCACGATTCATGTATGGTGGTAGTTGACAGGTTCTCGAAACAAGCACATTTTATCCCAGTTCGCAGTACTATCACAGCAGAGCAGTGTGCACGTTTGTTCCTATCAGAGATTTTTTGCCTGCATGGATTTCCTCGTACTATCCTTTCTGATCGGGATAGTAAGTTTACATCTATATTCTGGACAGAGCTTATGCGTATTTTGGATGTTCAGCTTTTTATGGGTTCTGCTTATCATTCTACTTCTGATGGGCAGTCTGAGGTCCTTAACAGGATCCTTGAGGATTATTTACGCCATTTTGTTACTCCTTCAGGGAAGGATTGGGATCAGCATTTATGTTTAGCAGAGTATAACTATAATAGCTCTGTTAGTACCAGCACAGGTGTCTCTCCATTTTTATTATCTCATGGCTATGCACCTCTTTTACCTGGCATTCCTCTTCCTCCTGAGGATACACCTGTTACACTTGCATCTTTTCTATCAGGTGCTCGAGAGCTTATTACTCGGGCCAGTTCTCATTTACAGCATGTTCAGCAGCGTTATCAGACCTCAGTTGATCGTCACCGCCGCCATGTTGAGTTTCAACTTGGAGATATGGTTTATCTACGCTTACGGTTTGCACGTCATCATTTTGTCCAGGGCCATGCTTCTACTGAGAAGCTTGCACCACGTTATTATGGGCCTTATCGCATTGTGGAGGTTCTTAGTCCAGTTACATATCGCTTACAGCTTCCTGCTTCCACACGCGCTTGTGATGTATTCCATGTCAGTTTATTACGTGCTGCTATTGAGGATGACGCTCCTTGTGATGCTGAGTTTCCTACTGCTCCAGAGTTATTTCCATTTTTACCTGCTGCTATATTACAGGTCCGTCTATACCATAGTCGACGCCGCCGGCAGATTCAGTTTTTGGTCCAGTGCAATGGTCGTCCTATTGAGGAGGCTACATGGGAGCCTATTGATGTGTTTTGGCCGGTGTGTAGAATCAACCTCCCTACCATAGGCACTCCCTCTTTGAGTCCTTCTACCTGCTATTTCTATCAATTGGCACATGGCATTGATTAGTCCACTTGGCATGCATGACCATTGTGACCTGTGAATACTGAGTGATTCATAGGGTGCCACCCCCGTGCCCCGCCAAAGACTTGTGACCCGCTTGGTCATCCTGACTTCTTGTCGGCTAGCATCTCGTCACTGACGGCTAGGGTCAAGACACAGCGCATCTCTGACAACTTGTCAGGCGCCCACACCGGATCACTACTTGTGACGCATCGGTCCCTACTTGGGACAGATGTTGGCGACGCACTCACACTATCAAAGGTGAAAGTACTGTGAGATTGAAATTCCAGCTTCTATTACAAACGAAGGACGAACGATTCGCGAATCGTAAACATATCTCCAGGACCGCAAAAACCGCAAAGCAACGCAAAAACAAAAAGAACCGAAAAAAACGAAAGGAAACAAAAAATACAAAAGGGAATCTTTCGCGCTGCCAGCTGGCAGCTCAACGGGCTTGGAGTCTCAAACTTCACGCCCAACTGAAACGGTTAGTAACAACGGAGAGTAACTGATTAGTTGATTAGCGTTAACTACTCTTGTAATTCTCTATTTGACATTAGAGGAGTTTTGAGCTCCAAAAAGACCCTTTAAAAATTCGTGCAAGATGTAGTTTATTTTATTAAAATATTATAACACTAATATTTTTGACTCGCCATAACTTTTTAATCGTAGTTCAAAAGTATGTCATGTAACATATCATTGGAAAGCCCTTGTTGAGCGCTTTCCAATGCACCAAACTCCGCTAAATTTGGACTTACCACTAAAAAGTTATGCCATTTTTAGTGTGGAATCAAAATGTGGACTCAAAAAGTTACGTTACGTAGATTTCAAATTTGAGTGTTTTGATTGGTCCATGTGTAAGAAAAAATTGAGAAAAAATATAAAAAGAATGTTTACAAAGGGTCTTTTTTGGATTTAGAACTCCTCTAATGACTATCTTGTAAACTCCACATAGTGGAGATATAAACTATTTTTCTGGATCATAACAAATGTTGTACGATAGTTACGAATAGAGCCACAGCTGATTTAGAATTAAGCTATGAAAGCATCACATAAGCAAGACTTAACTCTAGAAAGCAGGAAAGAGAGAGATTAAGGAGGCTAAGGAGAGAGATCAATATCATCAGCTGAATGACAAATGACACACTTTCCCTACTTATAGCCAAGAGGAAGCCCTAAAAGGAAGCTTCCAGTGGCTAGGGCCCAACTGGGAGGGATAATAGTGCGCCCTCCAAGAAGGCCCCCACTCTCCAGTAATATGTCCAAATGGCCTAATAATGAATAATAAGGCCAAAGGCCAACCATATAGTCTGAATGTCACTAATGAATAAAAAAGGGCCCAAGGCCTGCTTATGCATAAAGTAAAGTAACTGTAAATGTAAATGGACGCGGCGAATGTAATGAGCCGAGTCCACAACTCTCCCCGACACAAAAAAAAGACCCAACTGCCGAAAAGATAACCGGATCAAGTAGCAGCAAGCCCTGGTGCATCAACAGCTAGAGGAACATCTGATATAGAGGAATCAACAAGTGCAGCAAGAGCACGAGCCTGATCCGCAAGTAATGGTGTATGATCTAGGATTCATGAGCTTGGAGAGACTTGCTTGTGACAATTGGTATCAGAGCCTCATCCTAGAGAGGGAAACGTTCGTTCTAGAAAGAGAAAGTGTGAAAATCTTCAAATTTTGCTTGATTTTTGAGGATCTGGAGGGGGAAAATCAGGGAGACAGATTTCAGAAGTGTAGTGGACCGACAGCGCTGCTGTTCCAGCCTATTGGGATCTTGAAAGAATCCAATTTGAGGCCCAATCTCTTCAGAAGGACCATCGCCCTCCTACACCCTTTTTTGAGCGTTGGCAAAGAAGGCAAAAATGTTCAAAAAAGGTGTAGAATCTGGTGGAGAATTGGGTTGGCCAGTTCCTATTGATCTAGCGCTCAATTCTTACTGTTCTAGCACTAATCTAGGGAGGAAAACAAATGTACAAATCTGTGGAGAATTGGAGAGCCTAGTTCCTATTGTTCCAGCACTGATCGCGCCCTCCTTCAAGTGTTTTTTCGGAGTTTTTCTATGCCTCTTTCCAATGTTTTTTAGAAAGCTGTTCTGAGGCTATTTTGAGGCTATTCTGAGGCGGAATTTTTAGCACCAGTCAATGCCCCAATCAGCGATCATCTGCTGCAGCCCAGCGCATTTCTGAAAGAGTGGGCGACCCCGATTTTTCTTTGTGGTTATTGGGGAAGTTCTGATGGCAGAGTCGGCGCTCTCTTATTGCTAGCCCAACGTACTTCTGTGGGGATCCCTTTGCTTGGATTTCAGGGAGAGCTCGCTCCTTTTTATTTATTTTTTTGGCTAGCGTGGTCTTGTTGTTTGAAGAGTTTTGGTCAGATTTGCCTTTTCTCAATGTTTTACAATAAGTGCAATTTCTAGTTTCATTTTGTGATGTCTTTGTTTTTTTTTTCATAATGGAAGATGATAGAGTTGATATTCTGATTAGCCCTCCTGTTGCTCTCCAATCACCACCACCCAGCCCTGTGCTTAGCCCTGATCGTAATCCGCCTATAGTGGCTGCTAGTTCGCCGGCTGGTACTTCCCCTTCTGTGCAAGATCGAGATAGTGTGGAGACGACCATCACAGAGATGTGAGCGATGATGGTAGCTGGTGGTTATGCATCTTCCTCGTAGCATGCTCCACCTTATCCTTATCCATTTCCGTCTTCTGTTTTTCGTCCTATGTTACCTCCACCCTACCTAGAAGATAAAGTTGTTTAGCCTACCCATTTCGTAGGAAACACTCCCGAACGCACTACTGATATAGTAGATCAGTGGTTGCATAAGTGGGAGGAATATTTTGATTTGAAGCGGTTCCCAACTGATGAGGGTTGGCGGGTCCGCAAAGCTGCTTACCATTTCACCGATCTTGCTAACAGGTGGTGGCGCAAGTTGTTGAAGTCTAATCAGGCTCCATCCACCTAGATTGATTTCAAGCGGGCTTTTAGAGCTCAGTTCATTCCTCCACATGAGCATGTGTGTGCGACGGATGCTTGGCTTTTGCATCGTCAGAGGCAGTACATGGTGCAGGAATATGCTTATAGGTATCATGAGACGCTTATCAAGATTCCCGAAGAGATTCTCGAGTGGCTAGTAGTCCACAAGTTCATTTTTGTCCTTCGTGAAGAGTTGAGGCCTTCAGTGCGTACTGAAGGTTGCAAGACCTTAGAAAAGGCAGTTGCTACAGCTCTCAACTTTGAAGGTAATGTGCGCACCAAGGCTGAATTTGGAGCGCCAAGCTGGCCTCAGAAGAAGGGTTCGCGAAAGTCTGGCCAAGCTAGTTAGAAAGGCTTTTTGCAAAAGGATCCTATCCAGATGCAACAGACTTTGAAGCGCAAGGAGGAAACTCCTATGGCTCATCGTGCTTACGACAAGTCTCCCCTTAGTCCAGAGCAAAAGGAAAAGGCCAAGAAAGACGGATTATGCTTTTTCTGTCTTGGCAAGCATCTTTTCAAAGATTGTCCTCGACGTTGACCCAGCCAAGGTGGTTGTGGTTAAGAAGTGGTCGAGGCCTACCGATATACGCCAATTGCAATCTTTCTTAGGCTTTTGTAAGTTCTACCGGCGGTTTGTTAGAAATTATTCCTGGATAGCTACTCCCCTAACAGACCAGTTATTGAAAAACAACACTGTGGTTCGATGGGATGCTGAAGCTCAGCAACGTTTTGAGAACTTGAAGGAATCAGTGGCCACGGCTCCAGTCCTCAAAATTGTGGATACCCATAAACCGTTTGACCTAGAGATGGATGCAAGTGGCATTGTTGTAGGTGCAGTGTTGAGACAAGAGGGTAGACCAGTAGCCTTTGAGAGTAAAAAATTGACACCAGCTCAACAGAGATATCCTACACACGAGCAAGAGTTGTATGCGATTATACATGTGCTCAAGGTGTGGAGACATTATTTATATGGCACCGAGTTTTATGTGTACACATAGATCATCATACTTTAAATTACTTTTGCACTCAGCCAGATTTGAAAGGCCGCCAAGCTCGGTGGGCCGAGCTGATGCAGGAATTTCGCTTGGAAATTCGCTTAAGAAGAGAGAAGGAAAATGTGGTCACTGATGCACTATCGTGAATACTGCATCAGATGAGCTTTACTATGGTAGACAATGGTCTCTTGGAGGAGATTAAGAAGGCTCAGGAAAAGGACCCGCATTGTTAGTGTGTGTGGCCTAATGCGTGCAAGGTAGTCCACCAAACAAAAGAGTCAGTCGAGGTTGTCGCTTCCGTAGAGGCACACACTACTGCATATCTAACATACATCGTGAAGGATGGTATGTTATTGAGAAATGAAAGAGTTTTCATGCTAGACGTGAAGGATCTTCGTCGTACGATACTTCATGAATGCCATGATAATCCCTGCGCAGGGCACCCGGGTATTGATAAGACTAGTGAACTTTTAAAAAGGCATTATTCCTGGCCACGATTGAAACGAGATGTAAGAGAGTACGTCCAGCATTGCACGGCTTGTCAAGTGAACAAGGCCGAGAGAGTAAGTCCTCCGAGCTTGCTACATCCACTTGAGATACCTACAGGAAGGTGGGAAAACATCTCTATGGATTTTATTGTTAGGCTACCCAAGACCCAGAAGGGATTCAATTCCGTTATGGTAGTGGTAGACAGGTTTTCCAAGATGGCTCATTTCATCGCAACAACCAAGAAGGTCACAGCTCCGCAAGTTGTTGAGTTGTTTATTGAGAATATTGTCAGGTTGCATGGCCTTATGAAGTCCAGTGTTTTTGACAGGGATCCCAAGTTTACGGGAAATTTCTAGATTGAGGTGTTCGCCAAGTTGCTAACACAGTTGCGGATGAGTAGCTCTAAGCATCCTCAGATGGATGGTCAGACTGAGCGTTTGAACCAGATCTTGGAAGATATGCTTAGGGCATATGTTAGTAGTACGCAAACAAACTGGGTAAAACATTTACCGCTATTGGAGTTCGCATACAAAAGAGACATGCGTCCATTGGATTGAGTCCATTTGAGCTCAATTATGGTTTCCAGACACTTAGTCCTGCAATCATAGGGATTCCGCATAGGGTACCTAGTGTTGTAGAGTTTTTGGCTCAGATGCAGCAGAAGCTAGAGATGGCACAAGATAACTTGTCCAAGGTTATAGCTAAGGCAGAGAGTTATGCCCGTGAGAACCGTACCTATCGGAAATTTGAGAATGGAGATTGGGTGTATTTACTAGTCCCTTCGAAGTCGAAGGTGCTACGCACAGGAAAGTGAACCAAGTTATCTCCTAGGTATTGTGGACCATGGTTGATTATTAAGGTGAGCCAAGTAGCTTTATAAGCTACAGCTACCTGTGGGATGCAAGGTGCATCCAGTTTTTCATGTTAGCAAAATGAAGAAATGTTTGCACGATGGTGATAGCCTGGTGGAAGGTCTACTATCTCTAGAGGAGAAAGACACCACAGGTTATGGGCCAGAAAGAGTCCTAGATCGAAGAGAGCGACGATTGGGTCATCGCCTCCTTCAAGAGTATCTAGTAACTAGGGAAGGCCATCCTTTGTCAGATGCTACTTGGGAGCCGCGACAGGCGTTGCAGAAATCTTACCCAGAGTTTGTCATCGAGGACCGATGACTTGCCAGAGGAGGAAAAGATTGTTAGGGCCTAGTTATGGCTCTATCATGATCTCGGCACGGCCAATCACCAGAGGGCCTGAGGCCAAAGTATTGGCAAGGGCTGGTGACCGACAAGGACATCTGTCCCAAGTAGGGACCGATGCGTCACAAGCAGTGATCCGGTGTGGCCACCTGACAAGCTGTTAGAGATGCAGTGTGTCTTGACCGTCAGAACCCTAGCCGTCAATGACAAGATGCTAGCCGACAAGTAGTTAGGGTGGCCAAGCAGGTCACAGGCCTTTGGCGGGGCACGAGGGTGGTACCCTTTGAGTCACTCAGTATTCACAAGTCATAGGGGTCATGCATGCCAAGTGGACTGATCACCCACAGGTGGATGCCATGTGCTAGTTGACAGGAATAGCAGGTAGAAGGACTCAAAGAGAGGGTGCCTATGGTTGGGAGGCTGATTCTACACACCAACCTTCTAGGGTTCACGAGCTTGGAGAGACTTGCTTGTGACAGACAATGCCATGAATTCCAAGCAAATGGGAGAGATTCTGACAAAGGAGCACCCCATCATTGTGTGGACACCATGTGATGCACATTCCATAGACCTCATCCACTACCTCTGCGATCTTGCATGAATATGCCAAGTATAGTTATTTTCGCTTGATTTTCCATCTGACAATGCTTCATATGTTGCTCTTAGCTTCTAACCCCACTTGGCATTTCTCTAAACTTTTGGTTGTTAGTTTGTGTGGCAAATCATGTCTCAGGCCATGCGCGTGGTTAGTTTTATTACCAGGAAGAAGCGTGTGTTGGACTTGTTTTGCACCTTCTTGCCGCTGGACTTGAGGAAGCTAGCACCCACGTGCTTTGCCTACTATTTCTTGGTCTTGGAGTGACTGTTGGTAGTGAAAGACCATTTGTGGAGGATGGTTGCTAGTGATGAGTTCCAGCCCTTCAGAAGTATTAGTGCATATGCGCATTTCCAGGCCACCTTGTAAGGTGAGGATTTTAGGAGCCAAGCAACAGAGCTTGTGGGGGTCGTATGACCCATTTTCTATGTGTTGCGGCTTGTAGACCGTGAGGTTTGAACTCTCGGTCTGATATACAAGTTCATGGACTACATCGGCGAGGCGATCCACAAATGTGACTTGGACGATGATAGGTATGGCTCCAATATCTTGTAATATATCTGATTCAAGTTCGTTGCATTTCGAAGTTTCTTTTGTGCTATGACACACTGACAACTGATGATTGCAATTTGTATGTCACGAAGGATATGATCATGCAGATCTGGGAGAGCAGATGAGACTACTTCCACCGACCCATCCATGTTGCACCTTTTCCAGATATGAGGATGACCCAGAGCTCCACATAGGATGGTTGGAGTACACTGAGCATGTATGACTTGGCCCAAGTATACCCACCTATCTTAGTCCTCTGCACATATCTATACTCAATGAGTTTGTGGGCCGTACTCAATGAAATCTATGGACTGATGCATACCATGGTTGTTTTGCCAACAGGTCCAATGCTCAGGAACATAGGGCGATAACTAGTGACTTTTGAGTGGAGCCAAGGACCATTTGATCGAGAGTAGTGTTGGTTGAGGGAGAATCAGCTGAGGCCCGTGACGTGGTGGAGCATCCATGGGCGTAGCACCAATGACCTGCGACAATTGGTTGCGACATAGTCCTCGCATAGGGCTGTTCTCAACATCCGCATGCAAGCGGAATTGGAACACCTAGAAATAAGAGGAACATTCTATTGATGGACTAGCGTAGGCGATTGGTGTTTGTGATCTCCAACGGACGGATGTTGAGGCGCACATGTGCATAGGGTGCCAAGTTGATTGAGGTGAGTCATTGCAGACTTTGATGTTCGAGCTATTTTTTGACACATTGAACTGCTTTTGTTGTGCTTGAATCGCAAGTTACTCACTTGTCAAAACTGTATGTTTGTGGTTGCAGGCGAACCCTGACTCCTGCATGGTTGACTCGTCAGTTGCTGCTCCTCGGGCACCACTTACACAGGAGGAGCTGGATGATGACATACATAGATAGATGTATAGGCAGGCTGAGGCTGAGGCATGCACTTTATGGTGACAGAGGAGCGCAACTAGGGGGCGGGAGAGGGCCTGAGGAGGGGAGTGATGAGGGCTCAAGGGGGGGAGAGGAGCTCAGGGATGACTATCTGGAGGAGGAGTGGGTAGAGGAGCGGGATACAGAGCGAGACGAGGAGGAAGTGAGGGGAGGAGAGGCACAGGGGAATGACTTGGCTGATCTCTTGGTGGACCCAGACGCAGAGACACAGGAGGAGCCAGCCATCCCTTTGACTAGGGCTAGGGGTGAGCCAAGGGTTCCGTGAGGGAGGTTTGAGTAAAATTTATGTCAAGCAGAGCGGAGCATCACAGGAGGCCATTGGCCAAGCATCGTCCCAATGGGTAGGGCCATCCCACGGTTTAGGACTACACGGTCCCGATACGTAGACATGCAAAATCAAAGGGAGACCACCATTGGGTACTAGAGGTAGGGGCAGCCAGAGAGGCACATGAGGGGGGGAGATAGCCAGATGTACGGGGGGAACTGGAGGAAGCACTGGCAGCAAAGGCAAAGGCAGGAGCAGCAGAGGAAGAGGCTCACCACAGCTCATGGTTCCCTCGGATTCATCTATGGACTCCCTTGGTTTAGCCAGCACAAACATGACTAGTCTTAGTTATATTTTACTTTTTATTATGTCCATCAGACATTATTGTACTCCATTTACAGTGCCATGTGGCCTGATCTTATATATGATGTTTCTTTTGCGCATCTGCCACAAGCTCAGTATGGTTCATTATGGTTCAACATGGTTTAGTACGATTCAGTATGGTTCAGTGTGATTCAATATGGTTCCTTGTGATTTCAATTCGGTTTCTTGTGATTTCAGATGAAGAGAGAGAGAGAGAGAGAGAGAGAGAGAGAGAGAGAGAGAGAGAGAGAGAGAGAGAGATGGATCTACAAAATATCCACAAGAGTGATTGGATGCTTGCTAAACAATCTATCAAAAAACTAGACACAAAAAAGTTGATCTAGATTGGCAATTTGACAAACAACAAGCATTAACAATCAAAAGCATTGATCAACATTGAAATCTGAGCCCACACGTGTGTACTACAGGTTGTAGTATGGCCTTCAAGCTGAGAAACAAGAACAAATTGATTTGGTTGCATTTGGATCACAAAAACTCAATGTACATAGTGAACGAGTTTGAGATTGCCAATGAGCTGCAAAAATATTCTATCTTCTCACTATGGGAGCTTGGAATACATAGCAAATTCGACTTCCTTTGTGAAGTCAGGTGGATTTCCAGCATATAATAAGGAAGCTTACTCAGCCTTTTTTTCCCTAAAATGAAACCCTAGTCTATTCCCTAGTCTATTTCCTAGAGTCATGCTTGGTAGATAGCTAGTTGGTCAATTTTCACCTGAAATCTAGGATTTAGGTCCTATAAACTAGGAATCACTACCAAAATGACATGACCAACCCTATGGACTTGACTTAACCTACATTAGGAGTGGATTCCCATGTGGCATCTTGGCCTCACATGTGTGGAATCCACTTATGTACAAAATTTACATTATACTACATGGTTTTTGATCAATCGCGTGCCAATTTTTGGCAATTCTTCACACTCCTCAAATTTAGCTTGATCTATTTACAACTCTCTTAATAGACGAATGAAAGCTTTTAAAAGTGTCTAAAAAATCCAGCTACAAACAAGGCAAGTAGCACACTTCAAAACTAAACATCATGCCAAGCCATGGATTCCAAGGCATTTTGTGCACTTGAAGATACATCAATTAAACTATTAAGTGCATACATAATGTTGCCAAAGACAACTTGCCTTGCTTGATCCATATGATTGAGCCTTGATGGCTCCATCTTGATACTCATGGTTCTTCTTGGGTCCTTGGGTCATGGAGCTTCCTTCTCCACTTCACTTGACTCCAAACCATCAATGAATTGAATAAGATTGATTCTGAGTACATAATCATGTGCACTCTCCTCACTTATTTTCATGCTTTGCAAAATCTGATTTCTAAGCATGAGAACCCTCGAAGTATTACTAGATTCATATATTGATTTTAAAGACTCCCAAGCCTCTTTAGCACTTTTACATGATGATACTTCCCTTAAAAGATCATTGCTCACATTCATTTTCACACAATGAAGTGCTAGCCTAGATCTCTTTTTGTATCTCACTAATTCTTGTGCACTTAGAGGTTCATCTTCATCCTCAATCAGAAAATCATAAAGGTCTGGAGCACCAAAAGTGACTCCATCCTAACCTTCCAAATAGCGTAATTTGTAAAATTCAATCTCTCACTAGGTTCTAGAAGGTATGTTCCAGCAGATCCCATCTTACTAGTGACTTCTACAAAGGTTTGATTGACTTGAAACTTACAAAGGTCTCACACTTGCAGTGTTTCACTCAAATATTATTTCTAATCCAATAAATGGACTTATAATCACAATTCTATCACTCCCTCACAAAGCTGGAATGAAGATAAGATGAAGTGAAAACTACTTTCAAACAAATCTTGCCAAGAAATGGATTTGATTGTCCCTAGAAACTCACTAAGGTCTCTCTCTTGTAGTGTTTCAGTCAAATTAGATTTCTAATCCAACAAATGGACTTATAATCTCAGTTCTAGCACTCTCACAAAGTTGGAATGAAGATAAGATGATGTGAAATCTACTTACAATCAAATCTTGCCAATATTGGCTATTTTTGGACAATAACATGACTAAATCTCCCTCACACTTTTTGATGTACTTTCAAGGCCTGTAAAACAAGTTTAGAGGACCTTATTTCAGCCTAGATTAATTAGATCTCATGACCCTAAGTCAAATCTAATCAATGCATGGCACTCAATCTTGGTAGCTTATCCTAAGATTTCCACCAAAAAGTACATCAAAAGCTCACAAATTGAATTTCTTTGGATGAAATGAATACCATGCATTAAATGCAGGTTCGAAGGTGCCCACACATGTGGACAACCAACAATCTATCAAAAAACTAGACACAAAAAAGTTGATTTAGATTGGCAATTTGACAAACAACAAGCATTAACAATCAAAAGCATTGATCAACATTGAAATCTGAGCCCACACGTGTGTACTACAGGCTGTAGGACGGCCTTCAAGCTGAGAAACAAGTAGAAATTGATTTGGTTGCATTTTGATCACAAAAACTCAATGTACATAGTGAAGTAGCTTGAGATTGCCAATGAGCTCCAAAAATATTCTATTTTCTCACTATGGGAGGTTGGAATACATAGCAAATTCGACTTCCTTTGTGAAGTTAGGTGGATTTCCAGCATGTAATAAGGAAGTTAACTCAGCCTTTTTGCCCTAAAATGAAACCCTAGTCTATTTCCTAGAGTCATGCTTGGTAGATAGCTAGTTGGTCAATTTCTCACCTTAAATTTAGGATTTAGGTCCTATAAACTAGGAATCACTACCAAAATGACATGACTAACCCTATGGAATTGACCTAACCTACATTAGGAGTGTATTGCCATGTGGTATCTTGGCCTCACATGTGTGGAATGCACTTATGTACAAAATTTACATTATACTACATGGTTTTTGATCAAGCTAGATTTGCCAATTTTTGGCAATTCTTCACGAGAGAGAGAGAGAGAGAGAGAGAGAGAGAGAGAGAGAGAGAGAGAGAGAGAGAGAACATGTGTCGTATCTCTTTAGTATGGTTCATTATGGTTTCAACCAGGATTCAGTACGATTCAGTATGGTTCAGTATGATTCAATATGGTTTCTTACTCATTTTGACCTTGATAGATAGCAGATAGCCAGCAGAACAGTTTAGCTTTTTTCGGTAAGGCTAGGGTTTGACATGGTTCAGTGTGCATTTCAATGCGTTTCAATAAGGTTCGGTGCTAAATGTCCGTTCAACAGCATATCTAGAATTTTTGTCACTCAGGTTCATGCAACAAATCAATATTTTACCTAACTGCTTGTGGCGGACCAGAATCCACTGAAACATTGTCTATCTGCAATCCTCTAATTTTCCTCTCTCTATTGATATCCATATATTGTTTTAAAAAGAAAAAACCATTCGTAGCAAATCGCTGATTTTCTGGACAATGATTCGTGAATCGCAATTTGAATCACAATTCTAGATTCATTAGTGCAACTATGATACATAAGTATTACCTACATAAATAAAGATGTGTATCCTAGATGTAGTAGAACGCATTCACATTTTGGTATGAGCATTGTGGAAATCCTTTAAAACAAATCTCTGAAAATTGAATAATTAACAAATTTTTTGAAGTCTAAAAATATCTACAAATCCCAAATAATAGCTAAAACATCAAAAAAACCAAAAAGAAGTGAAAAAAAAAACAACACGTTCCAAATATTCCTAATTGCATTTCTTGCGATGCGTTCAATGCCAGCGGTCAGCATTTATGGTGGGTTTGTGTGTGCGTGTAAGCATGTGTAAGCTATTTATATGTATGTGTACATTCTCTATGTATGTATGGAGAGAGAGAGAGAGAGAGAAAGATGCTCAAGTCATAAGATACACATTGTGTTATTGTTCCTTGTGTGTTTTTTCCCTGAAACATTAAATGTTTGTTGCATTGCTAACTTCACTTATTGCATTATGGACAGTATGAAAGAGATTTTGGAAAAGTACCATAAATGTCCAAATGATGTACAAAGAGCATCATTATTCTCTTATGACCTTGAGGTAAGGAAGTATGAGTAGAACTAAAGATCCTTAGTGAGAATTATGATACTGAAATGCATTGGCTAGAAGTCTAAGAGTCTATATTTATATTTTTATTCTCTCTGGTAATTAGCTTGGCTGTGTTGCAAAACACAACTATGCAGCAGTACAATCAAGGATACAACGTTTGATGTAGCACAACTTACAACATGAGAAAATATTAGTAAATATGAGTATAGGAAAGGATTATGCCTACAATGTAGAGTAAATTATTGCATAAGATCAACAAACCACATGATGAACAATGAATGCCAACAAAGTTTTATAGACATTGAAGCTTTTCGAATGTTTTAGGGTTTCAATTCACCTCAAGGAGCAAGTTGCTAAACTCACTTTGATGCCTATTTGCTTTGTTGAAGGTGTCTGCATAACAATGATCTATCACTACTCCTTTTTTTGTATCCGAACAAGCTTTTCTTTGTAAGATTAACAAGTTTTTGAGAAGGTTTTTGGATTTTGTGAAATTATTTGCAACAGTCAACCCTTCACAATAGATTAGCATCATTGTTTTATGAGCAATTGACTTCATGACCTAATTGATAATGTATCTTGATATATATTTTTTAATAGTGGAATCAAGGTTTATATATCAAAGCTTAACAACTTTGTTTGTCACAAAATAAGACCCCGATTTTAAACTACATGAGTTCTAGCCTTCTCAAAACAAATAGCTGCTTGACTAGCTTGCGAATGAAGCTAAATATTACACCTTAGTTGGTGACTATGGAAATGTTAGAAATAAATTCATAGATTTCACATCACATAAGAACAGTAGACCATAAATCATGAAGTTGATGAACTTCTCCAATGTGGCTATTGAATGAAGATCATAAACATTCAACGGTTGATCTCGTACAATTAGTCTCCAAAAAAAATTTGAGTAATCAAATCATAAGTTATAGAATGATTGCAAGGATGCTAGTTACATCACCCTAGAACTCCTTAGAAAAACCTTTAAGAAGCCTACTAGGTTAGGGCTGGCAAATTCGACAATGGAGCAACAAGCCTTTAGATGTCACTTTAAAAGCTTATGGCTGATAAATGGTCCCCTCGACTAATCAATAGGACTATGTGCCTAATGTTGTCTATATATTCCCAGTACTTCTACAAGTCGACACATTGCCCTCAATGCAGGTTGTAATGTCTTGGATTTTGAAAAAGTGCATATATTGAATAAGTAACTACAAAAAGATCCATGTTAATTGCTACACTACATGAAGCTTTATCAAGCTACAGTGACAGCCCGAAGGAATCATGAAGAATGTCAGGAGTGGAGTTTGATAACGATGATGCTCCAGTAAAAATGAGCAAGTCTCTCTCCGAACCTCAAACCACCATGCCTCGTCTTGATAATTGAAGAGTAGAATAGGAAAATATAGACATCAACACTAGTTGTGCACCCCAATAGATTGCATTATCCAAGAATGCCAATGAGGTTAAATAAGGGTGTACTGCAAGCAGTAGGATAATTATTCATGAACCTACCAAGGTAGCAACATGTATACCAAGCCACTCTAAGAAAACAATAGTATAAGAGGAATCTAGACTTATGACCATGCTTCTACTATGTCAATTTGATAGATCAAGAGTGCCAAGGGAATGCATCATAGCTACATAGATCCCCTAAGGTATTCAAAGTGACCATAGATGCTAAGTAGCCTCAAAAGGACATAGGGAAACTACATTCCAAGATAGTCGCATCAACCAAGAATTCCACATATTGTTAGGAATAGATAGATTAAGTGACGTGTAGAGAGACATCGAGTTATCTATAAAGTTGCCAATTCACATCATCAAGATCTAGCTCAAATGTAATTCATGCTAGTTGTCTATATGATGAATGTCTTATAGTAGTGGGTAGGAAAGCATCTGGAAGTACAAAGACATCACAAGTCATCCAAAAGGACCATGCATGCCAATCAACATAACGATGGATATTAGCTCCACCAATGCATAAGATAGAACAATAGCAAGAATCTCTTATAAATTTCCATCAATCGAATAATTTAATTCATAATAGTTGAGATAGTATGTGATAAGACTATTGAGTGCTTTGAATATCATAGTGAATGTTAAGCAACTGGAAAACACTAAAATTCATAACTTCAACACGTACCCCAACTCCAAATGTAGAAACAAGCAAATGAACATTGTATGAATGAACAAGTGGTTCGAGTCAATAAATGGATGCACCTGAATTAGAGATGCAGGTGCCTCATGAACCATCAATTAAACATGTGGCCTCTATTCTAGTTGTAGGCACCAAGAGGTTAACCTCATAACATTGATCATTATATTGTACCTCCTACGCATATCGTGCATGCTTGAGATATGTAGGTTTGTTGTCCCATTGAGCACATATCATGAGTGCTTAGGATATGTAGGCTCATCATCCCATTGAGCACATGGCTCATGAACACCATCTAGATCAAGGGCATGAAGAGTAGTTGTAGATGACCTCTTTGGATATGAATATTTCTCATTTAGAGCTAAGAATGCTACTTGGTTATTAGTTATTATTATCGTATATGCCTTGTTAATTTACAAATTTAAGTAGTTCTTGAAGTTGCTTCTTGTTTTCTTCTTTCTTTTAGTTTTGTTCTTAATTTTTTTAATGCTCTATTTCTTGTCATTTGATTTTTTCTGACTAAAGTATACCTCAAAGATTTTCATAATTTCTCATGAGGTACTTGATATCATACATGCAAGCTGGACCATCTTCTACCCAAGGTGTAGAGGATCACTCATCAATAGATATCATATTCTGTAATTAGTAGACCATAATAACAAGATTTTACAAGAATCTAAACATACAGATAAAGGAATTGTACCTGAACACAACTTTTATAAAGTCAAAAAAAGTTACCTTTCCATTTTGCTTATCGATCAAATTTCTAAGCAAACAACATTAGTGAAAGTTTACGTTATTCGCTTTGCATGTTTACCATATGCTCCAAGCATATGAGCCTTAATTTGATTTGTCAAAAACTCATAAGATATTGGTTCACTAAGTTATTACTCCAATTTTCATTCTCAAAATTTCAAGAATGTTCAACTGATCTAATTAGTTTGATCTCTCACTTTCTAGCGTCAATTCAAAGTCCAAGAAATATCACTTGTAAAAGTCATTCCAAGTTCACTTAAATGTCCTTTGTACCAAAGTGCTTATGCACGCGTATTGATTTATGCTTGCCAATATACTTAGTCAAAGAAAGGTAAGAGTACAAGATTTGAAAGGTGCAAATATAAGGTCCTTTTATTTCCTCTAGGACAACATATCACAAATCCATTCCAGAAAACACTTTGTCGTAGTCTATTAACATAGTTTCTTTTTTATTCAAAATTTTAGTTTAAGAATTTTGTGGCCCATAGATAACTATGAAGCCTTACATGAATTACTTGGATTATATATAGACAACTGATCAAAACTCAAAACTATTTTGATCTCAACCAAGTCCATTGAGAGATGATAAATATGAATACACATAGTTGGTGTAGGAAACCTTTAGATTTCATGTTAAGAATCTCTTTCTAAATTGTGATAATAGCAATCTCAACATAAATTGCCTAATATGTTCATCATCAAAAAACAATTAGTTTTAGTATTGGTCTTATTATCGAGTTCATTATTCATATCTAACATGGTAACCGTGATGTAATGCCTCTAAAACATATCAATCACTTGGCTTCTCCAGAATCCAAAAAATCATGTTTGATTCTCACCATGATCCATTATAGCAACTTCAACTACTGCTATAAACCAAGCATCACAACTCTCAAGATAATGGTGTATACATATTCATCCAAATCTTAAGCCTTCAATATGGCTCATGTTCTACTCCAAGGATTTAGAAAGATGCTAGCATTACATACTGACAACACTTGCCGCTCACTCTAATATGTTTCAACTCCGAATGTATATATTATTGAGTTGAGAACAAGATAAGAAAGATATTTTGATCAACAATACTTCATCCCTCATCAATCTCACATTTTTGATTGACATAAGGTTCACCCTAGCATTGCCACTCTTGGCACTAGAGAGTTTTGCCCTATGTATTTTCATAGGTTGCTAATAATTACATTCCACTAAGTCATCCATGTATTTTCACCATCACCAAATGATCGACACAAAATTATTTAAAGTCTAGTGAATAATTGTTTCTCAATAGACTCAACAGAGCATTAATTAGTCTAACTGGAATAATCCTAGCCAAGTCCACAATCAATGATCCTGCATAAATTCCATATTTCAATTTTGCCTCATCCTCAGATATATAATAGATAATAATCTTACTTTATTTTGAAATTTTATTAGGTCACCTTCATAAACAAATCTAGATTCAGAATCCAAAATTGTCCACTCTTAAATTTAGATTGTTGAGATATATCAAACTTATTGGCTGTTTTTTTTCAGTAGTAGCTAAATCATTTAACCACTAGAGATTGCAATATAAACCAAAACCTTTTCCATCATTCAACATCCCATCAGTCCGAATATAATCAGTAAGAGAATAAGAAAATTCGCACTTCAACTCAAGGCTTTTAATGATAACTACTAAGCATAGATTTTATAGAAGTATTTGATGAATTAGGAGTTTAAGTTAGCACCAATAGAGAATTATTAAATTTGTTTTAGGGTTTCTTGGCCAAATTGCATATATGATCTCCAATCATATCTCAATACAACACAATGATTTGATGTAAGTTCATATGACAAAACTGGGTAAATATATATCACATGATACTTTCTAAGCTCGTATCTCTTGTTAGTTATCATCTTTTCAAAATATTCGACAAAGACAATGCCCAAAAAAAAATATTCACCATCCCTATATAGACTCCATCATGGGAGTTAGCATGTTTTGGAACAATAAAATTTGTTTACATAGTGCCCCAATCATCATGTATAAAAATGCAAAATGCAAAGATCAATAGTAATGAAAGAAGATCTTTGATTAAGCCTTGCTATAATCCAATACAAATCTTTTAATGATCAGTTCTAGTCTAAATAAATGTAAATCAGTTCATTGTTCACTAACTCTTTCAAAAGACCATGCAAACTTAGAGAAGTAGGTACGCAAGAGACAAATTGCTATCACTCTCATTATGAAATAACATAGGCATGTAGTATAAACATATCATATCCTATTGTTAATTGTGAGCTAATTTGGAAAAATGTTCTCCATTAATTGTTTGGCCATTCAAATACAAATAGACCTTCATCAATACACAATCCTGTTGAGTTATAATAGCACTAATCTCTCTAGGCGAAGCAATAACTAAGAAAAAAATTGATTGTCACTACTATTGTCTTTAAAAATAACACGTTTACAATATTAGTTAAAAGCACAATGCTTAACTGCTTTATTCTTTTACGGTTTCTCCCTCTGTCTAGACTGCTAGACTTATGAGCTAGTACCTAAGAAAAGCCCTAATCAGTATTTAGCTTGTAATTATGGTTCGACTTTAATATAGTTGCTATGATGCTTGTGTGGAATTGCTCCTATGATATTCCTTTATGTGATTTTGATTATCAATGGGAAATTGCCAATTTTGATATCAGTTTGTTGACTTGGTATTAGCCTTGGTAGCTGCTAGAATCATTATTGGTGCAACATGTTTAGGGTTTTACGTTGTGTGAATTTGGAAGGCAAGATTAGCAAGCAATTAGGATGAATTTCAAGTACTGCACTACTGTACTTTTGCCATAAAAAGTAAAATTTGTTGTTTTGAAACTGCAAACTATTTGTTTCGACTCGATACTTAATGGAATTTGTTGAGATTTTAGTAAGAACAGATGTTCTAGACTAGACCAAGGCTTTTGCAAAATTTTCCAAGGTATTGAGAAGTGATTTGGCCATACTGTAGCTGCAAAATTTTGTAGTAGGATGCACTTTTAGGGTTTGAAGGCAAGAGTTTTTAAAATTCTTTGTTTTTGGAGGAATTTGATGGTAAAGATTCTACTCATCTCTTAGATAGGTCAGGGTGACCTAAGAGAGCAGGGGGCTGCAACTATCAAGATTCTAGATTGTGGAGAGAGGAGATAAAACAACATGGGCACATTTTAGGGTACCTCAAACCTTAACCCTAAGCAAGATAGTGAGGAAACAAGAGACGAGTGTTACATAGCTCACATGCATCCAGCATGCGTAGGCACTTTCTGTAAATGAGTGCATTGTGTTTCCAGGAGTTTGGTTTAGTGCACACAAGCATCAAAATCTGTTATATCAGAGTTGTAGAAGATCGACAATCGAGGTTACTACAATGTGGGCCATTGTATCTTGGTCAAATTGTATTTGGTGTGAAACGTGGACCAAAGGCTAGTGAAGCTCAAAACAGCCTTCAATTTCATTAAAAACACTTAGTTTTAAAGGTCCTAAAAGGGGCATTTTTTTGACAGTGGAGGAACATTGCTAAAATTTGCCAAGGTCTTAAATTTTTGGTCTTTTGTCGGTTTGAGGTCGTCCGAAAGCCAAAATCCTCCAAATTAAGGGCACGAAAGGAGTATATCTTGTAAGTACAATTTTCCTAGATAGAGTGAGTGCTAGTTCATCGGGAGAAAGTTGATCAGAGGTCTAACTGGACCATTTTAGGGGTAGAAAGTCAACGAAGATGCATTGGAGCATTTTCACAAATTTGAGTTGTTTTTGGTATTTTCTGGAAAATAAAGTAGCAAAAGGGCCCGAAACTTTTTTGGTTAGACCTTGAAGTTGACCAATATTAGTATTAATCACTCTATGAAGCTCTCATTAAGTGGTCAAAAGGCAAATTATCTTTGGCATAATGGCAGGATTTCACGAATCCGGCTTGGAGATGCTAGCAAATTGGATGGTATGTCCAATTACAATATCTGGAAGAAAAAATGAAGAGTATTCTAATGGAGAAGGAGCTCTAGGACATCATGATAGGAGTGGAGTTGAGGCCAAACATGACTCCTACAAATATGAGAGCATATGATAAAAGGGCTCAGAAGACATTATCCTTGATAAATTTGTCGGTGAAAGATCATGTAATCACACACATTATTGATGTTGTGATGGCGAGAAGTGCTTGGGAAGCACTAAGAACTCAGTATGAATCCATGAATCCATCACGCATGATGTTTTTAAAGACCAAGCTAAATACTAGGGATGACAACCTCATACCTGATGAAATCAAGAAGGATGATTGTGATGGACTTAGAGAATCATGATCGAACTTTTCCCATTAGTGAGCAAAGAAGAAGATACTTGTCGATTGGAGTGGTGACAAAAGAAAAAAGCAGGACACTCCTTGGAATACCTACTCACCAAGAAGTGTTTCACCTCAACAAAAGGTACCAAAGTGGTAGGAAACTATGATGAGAGATGCCAAGGTGACAGTCTCATTATACGGGACAGGGTGCTAGGGTGCGGCGGACAACTGACGTGTGTTGATATTTATGGCATGACCATGTTGGTGGATATGGATATGGAGGTGGATCTCCTTGAGCTAGGCATTCATTCAAGTTTTGTAATAAGTATTATATGCCCATAGCATTGACTATAACTTTTTTTCCCCAATCATGTTGAGTCTCAGAGGCAATTTTTTATCATGGCAAATGAATGTTTGTTAGTAATTTCAACTTGGTTGATGGCTTGTAGATGATAAAGAGTGTGTTTTTTATGTTTGATGGGTTGGTTAGATTCTCAATTGTCTTGTTCAAAAAACGTGTCCCTCTATCCAACACCAACTCTTTAGCGGCACCAAATCTTCCTAGTACTTGCTCTAATATAAACAAAACAGTTTCTTTTGCATTACCTTTAACCAAGCTCATGCTTCTATCCATTTGGTAAAGCAGTTTATAGTGACTATTATGTAGCTTTTATGAGTAATGGAAGCCGGGTGTATTGGCCCCACAACTTTGACTTTCCATTTCTCAAAAGGCAAATGCTCTTGTATGGAGATGAGGGAACATGTCATATTCTCTAGTGGATCCACACTTTGGAACATATTCCAATGTTTTACATGATCATGAGAGTCCTTAGATGGGGTAGGCCACCAATATTTAGCATGTGTGGCCATTTCATGTGTGGCCCTATGAAATGGCCACACATGCTAAATCATGGCACTCTTATATTAGAAACTTTGTCTCATTCTATGCGACACATCCCTAATAATGATTATCTTTACTACATAAGTAAGTATTCCATCTAAACTCATGCATTGTTTGCCTCAAAAGATTGTCATAATCATTCTACCTGAAGTGAGATGTCCTATTTCATTTGACCTAAGTCATGAAGCCCAAAATCCTTTCTATGTATCTATCTCTATCTACATGTCTCTCTTAAAGTCTTTTCTGTGCCAAGTAATTAGGAGATGATCTTTCACCTAGCAAGGGTGTAATATGTAGGAGCCAAGAGTTGGACTATGAACCTTTCGGACCCACAACATATAAGATAAACACTATTGTAAAAATCACATGGTGATTAGGTGTATGTGGCATATTGCATATGTTATGCTTCTAATGCCCCCAAAGATATGAAGGGAACTAGACTTGAGTTGCATGTAGGCAATCAATGTTTGGCTCATTTTTTGTGTTTTATAGACATGTGCCACCTATGTTATGCCGCACTTTGTTATGGACATATATACATCGCGTAGTTTATACTTCTCTAATTATGATCATATGATACCCACAACTAATTGAGGCCTTGCAAATGTTTTACATGCCTAATTTATTATTTCAAACCTCCTTTTGATATGGATATGCCTATTGCAATAGATAAGGCTAAATGCCCCATTTTGCCAATTTAGTTTTTTTGCACCATGCACTAGCTCCATAGATCCAACTAGAGCATCTGGGCCCTCACAAGGTTATTAATTACATGTCCGGCCTAGTTTGGAATAACATGGTGTAACTAATGGTCTCGTACACTGGAGTACTGGATATCCATGTCAAGGACTATTTCAAATCCTTCATGCATCTGGGCCCTCACAAGGTTATTAATTACGTGTCTGGCCTAGTTCGGAATAACATGGTGTAACTAATGGTCTCGTACACTGGAGTACTGGATATCCATGTCAAGCACTATTCCGAATCCTTCATGCAGGACATGGATGTAACAATTTTACTCTTGTAGAGTTGCTAAGTGAATGTATTTGTGGGAATGATTTAGTTAAGACAAGGATCATCCTGTTTCTCATTCTGGCTATATAATAGAATGGTTTGAAAAAACATGTCACCACGTAAGCTTGACATGCATGATATTGTTTTGATCATTGCAATAGTATGCTTAGACTTTCTTGCAATTAATCTCACCCTCCTAAAACATATAGGGGAACTATCGTCACGATCGCTAAAACATGCCATGTAAGATCAAAAGTCAATCTTTGGATTTTTCAATCTAGGATCACCTCACCCAAGGAGTCTACTGAAATAGATAGACTTTGGGTGAAACAACTCTTGACATTTGAGAAACAAGGAGCCAAGAGACTCAAACACTTGCACTTAACCACATACCAAGTCTTATTTTTATTCTTAATTGATTGCAATGTATGAGGGGTACTTGAACCCACTGTAGCTATTGTAGAGAGACAAGAACACATAAAGACACCTTGGTGTTAACCTTTTGTGTTGAGATACAGTTTTTTTTGGCTATCAACGTGATGAGTGTGCTTTGTGCACCTAGTGCTAGTAAAGAAATAGCATGAGACAAGATTAGAGAAGGGTGATAACTTGTTTATGCAATTTGGGTAAAAAACAAGGGCGTTCCTTTGGCCATGGTATATTTTCATGGAGAGGGCAAGAGATAGGATGAGGGGTAAGGAATCAAGAGAATTAGTAGCTCATTGGTTAGGTCGAGGTCCAAGATGGGAAGAGTATGCAGAGTCGCAAGTATAGCATGAGTGTAAGGTAGGAGCAAGCTTTTGGCCTCAACATATTTATATAAGGAGATCAGGAGGTAGAATGTGCAAGGAGATAACAATCATAGTATAGCTCCGTAAAGAAATCATAGACAAAGCAAGAGCGATGGTCAAAGACTGATTGAACTTGAGAGCTCATAGATGGAGCTAAAAAGCTTGAAATAATAGAGAGATGTGAGTGTGCTCAGACCTTGTAAATTTTGAGCTTAGATAAAGGCCATGTATCCTGACTTTATGTCTTGAATTTCATGTAAGAGAAGTACATATTGGGTATATATTTTCATGAGCCTTGAAGTAGCCCATCAATTTGAGGAGAGTATGTCCTTGATCTCAAGTCAAGAGAGAGTGCATAGGCAATATCTTGAAGGGAATCTTGGTCTCTATTTGAGAGAAACCCTCATTGCAAAGGGCTATGTGTCTAACGTGTAGAAATCCATATGTTGAGTGTACATTCTTGAGACCTCAAGATTGTATGGAAAAATTAGTCATTATATGTCAAGCTCTCCTTGATCTTCCTATCGACACCCATCCAAAACATGCACTTATTGCCACAAATTTCAAATCTTTTTAATTCCATGTAAGCACATAGCATCAAACACAAACACAATGGAGTTAGGTCACGATGAGGAATGCCTCCTCTCTAGGCTCACTTATCTATGACCCTCAAGCACCCCTTAACCTTGACCCAGGCCTATTGTTGACACATGGGCAATCCCATGCACAGTCGACGCTCGCCGCTCGGCAGTACTCTGACACATAGGCAAGCATGTAGGTTGTTGATATGTGTCACTGATTCACTAGACCAAGTGTCCCACTGAGCATATGACACGTGTCTTGTTTGACTGGTCGACCCTGACATGTGTCACTCATTCATTGGACCAAATGTCCCAGTGAGCTTTAGACATTAGACGGTAATCCATGAAGTCTGAACACATACTCAATAAATAAATTAGCTACTCCAAATGCATCAATCTTTTTATGCGTTGGAATAAAATAAGCCATCTTAGTGAGTCTGTCAACTTTGACCAAGATAGAATCAATGTTGTAACAAATTCCATGGAGATACTCCCCCATCTTCCACCTGGCACAAGTAGTGGGTGTACAACTTGAGGAGTCTTAATCTTTTCAGCTTTATTGACCTGGCACTTCAAACAATGCGTCACATAATAGTAAACATCTTTTTTCAATTTAGGCCACTAGAAGTTATGTAAGATCAACTTATAGGTCCTATCCACACTAGGATGACTACACTAGGGCTATCATGACATAATTGAACAATCTTCCTATGCAGCTCTTCACAAGCCGGAATGAGAAGTTTGCCATTTCTCTTAATCATACCATCTTCCATGGTATATCTAAGGTAAGTGTGAGCAAGGAGACCAGAACTCTCATCTTGAGATTCTACTGGTGCAAGATTTGCCTCTCTCACAATTCCTCTTTCTGAGCCTCCACACGATTTTCGGCACCCTTCTTGTACCGAATTTCCATGTGAAATGTCTGCATCAACTCAGCCCACTGGTTGCAAAAATATCTCACAGTGTTATGGTCGGTGTACACAAAATTCCGCACCATACAAATAATGCCTTCAAAGTGTGGATAATGGCATACAACTCTTTCTCATGAGCTGGATAGTTCTTCTGTGTAGGGTTGACCTTCTTGTTCTCAAAGGCCACAAGCCTACCCTCTTGCATCATAACTGCCCCAACGACAATGTCACTTGCATCCATTTCTACGACAAATGGTTTTTGAGGGGCAAAATTTTTTTAAGTGACAAAGTCAACCACAACTTGTTTAGCATCAAAACTTCGCTGATGAACTTCCGTCCACTCTTTCCATTTATTTTTCTGTAACATATTGGTCAATGGTGCAGGTACGTGTGAATAATTCTTACGATAAAACACAGCCAACCCTAGAAAACCTCTTAGTGCCTTCAAGTCTGTAGAAACATGCCAGGCAAAAAGAACATCAACTTTCTGAGGATCCGGTTTTATCCCATCTACTGACACTATAAAACTCAAATATGTTATTTCCTTTTTAAACAAATCACTCTTTTTATCATTAGCAAATAACATGTTTTCCCTCATGGTTGATAACACAGTCCTAAGGTGATTAACATGCATAGCAAGCATCACCACAACTGTAAACAGGTATGTCATCAACAAAATTAACCACAAACTTGCCCATAAATGGTAGAGCACATCGTTCATCAACATCATAAATGTTGCAGTGGCGTTAGTCAATCCAAAGGCATAACTAAAAATTCATAGTGTCCAAAATGATTCTGGAAGGTATTCTTATGCACGTCCTCTTCTTGAACTCTCACCTACTATTAACCACTCTTCAAGTCAATTTTGGTAAACACTGGGAGGGCATCCAAAAGATCATCTATATGTGGCATAGGATATCAATGCTTAACAGTCATCTGGTTCAAGCCTTGATAATCTACACACATTCTCCAAGACCCATCCTTCTTTTTCACTAGAATTATCGAGAGGCAAAGGGGGAGAAGCTAGGTCTTACTGCCCTTTGGCAAGATAGTCCTCAATCATGCTTCTGACCTCTTCCTCCTCTTTCAGAATCATTCTATAAGGTGATCTATTCATAGGAGATGATCCAGGAATTAAATCAATTCTATGCTCCACATTTCTCTTAGGGGGTAAAACAAATGGGAGTTCATTCATGAACACATCCGTAAACTCCTCCCAAATTTGGTGATCTAGGTTCTTAGTAAGGTTAGTTTGTTCTTGACATACATCAGACTCACAAGCAAAAACAGACATATCATACAAGAAGCAAGCATACATGCACTTACAGTGAACCTTACGCAGCTGCATCACCGTGATCAAAGGTCTTGGAGGCATATTAGGCTAACCATATAAGGTATGAATCTTACCATCATGTTGGAACTCATACACATGGGTATCCTAAGAAATGTAAGGTTTCTTAGCCACATGCCAAACGATTCCAAGCACCACATCAAAACGAGCCAACTAGGTAATCTCAAAATCTAACTCCTCAATATAGCTCTAAATTGTTAGAGGCATGCCCACAACCCTGGCATCCCATATTTCTGCACCCTTTCAATCAGCCATTCCGACTGTGTACTGGTATCGGGATGGTTGTGTGTTACTCTTAACCGTTTAATCAAAGCAGAGTTAATGACATTATGTGAGGACCCAGTGTCAAATAGAATCAAGACATCTCTACCACACCCTGTCCACATATAACAATAAAAAAAGTGCAAGGAAACTGATACCCATGTTGCACCGCTCTCAATAAATATAGAAAAGGAACCGAGTCCTCCTTTCGAATCACTGACACATTCATCAACCCTAGAGGACCTTGAGGTTTTCCCTAAACAGCCAAAGCAAAGGTTCTCTTTCTTTGACCGCTCCAAGTCCTATGACGATAGCGTAGAAAAGCGCCCCCCTTGGGCATTGGATGTCTTAAAATTTTCTTTTTCCCCAAGGCTGCAACCCTCCTGCAGTAGGCATCTTAGAATCCTTGGCCTTTTTTCCATCTTCATAACATAGGGCCATCTGCAAAGCCCTGTAGAGGCTTGGAGCCTGCTCCTTCCTTACAAAAGGCAGAAGGTTTTCACACAAGCCCTCCACAAAATGAAACACATGTAGAAACATCAGCACCTCCTCAAGTATCCGCATCAGTGCCTCCCTATATTTGTCCGCATATTCCTATACGGACACATTGCCTTGTTTGAGACTGGTCCATGCTTGCATCGCTTGGTTTTTCTTGTCCAACGACAGCCAATTATCTGAAAACATATGATTGAAGTTTGAACTCTTCCCAAGTTGTAGGTACTAGATTTTCCTTCTCGATTTTTTGCCACCAGCGTTGTGCAGTCAACTGCTCCAGTGTATGTTGGCGGTTTAAGATCCTTGATTGAGGGTAATTTTTGCATCTTCGCTAGACATTCGGCTTCTTTGTCAACTGTCACAAGTTCTGTGGCTACCATAGCTGTTCCACGAACTCTTTCCGGTTTCTGTGGGGATTTGGTCGACTTCAATTTCTCAAGAATTTGTCGTAGCACTATCTCCATGGTGTCAACCTTGGCTGCCACTTCCTCAATCCTTAGTATCTCAGTGCTTGAACCTTCCAATGGATCGATTCACATTTACATATCTTAGTGCTTATTGTGTATACTACTCTATTTGTCTAGCTATTTCCTCCTCTTCCTTCTATAGTAGTAAGAAGACTAGATGACTGCCAAGCAAAATAGCTCTATCCAATGGTCTACTGCTCTTTGCAGAGGTTGGTGTAGCTTCTTTGAAAGACATCTTCATATTTTTGTAGTAAAGTCTATAGCATCTAATTTTTATTGCCTACTTTCTACTTTAGCCCCATCAAAGCACTATGAAATAAAATATTAAGTCCAAACCCTGAAATTTTTAGAATTATCTCAGTGTGAATTGTAGGTACAAGTATCAACTATGAGAAATAATGCGAAATATAGCTTGATTAGGCCAAATTTCATGTATATAGTGTCATTCCACACATGTGGAACCTGTTCCAATGTGTGAAGCACAGGTCTAGGGTGGCTTGTACATAATATCAAGAGCCACGTACGTAAATAGTCAAGTTTTGTAGCCAAATGGCAAATTTGCCAATTTCTAGCTTTTTTCAAGAGGCACAATTTCATTGGTTGGCCTTGGATGAGGATGAGACTTTATGACTGGAAAACGTACAAGTGTAATTATTTCCCAACCCTACTTTTTGTATATACTGCAAATTGGAGCTCATTTGGATGTGAATAATCAGGAAGATGAGTGAAATTTCCATCAAGCTTGTGTCTCTCTCTGTTTACATGCAATTTTTGTGATCCAATGCTTCAATCAATGTTAGTACTTCATGCTTAGATCTCTTTCCATACCAGAGGCTGAATTTCACACATGTGAAGCCAAACGCATTTGATCATAAGTCACTTGGATATTAGATTGTTCTTGCTTGTTTTCAAGGTAGTATCAATTCTAGCTTGCATTTGAAGCTAACATTAACCTGCATCTGAAGCTCTGGTTTGGGAGCTATCAAGTCCCATACTTTGGTAGTCCTCTCTTTGGCAAGTTGCATCACACAGTATTGATTACTAGCCTCAATAGAAACCTGTGGCTTCCACAACAACCAAGCATTCAAGGGATCTACCAATAAGATAGAGAATGTCCTGAACATGATAGGTTAGGTAAATACACTTTTCTTGACCCGAATCTCTACTGACTTGTACATGTCTCTTAGAGGGTTTTGCTAAGCCAATGTAAATTTTGGTCAAATATGGGCAAAGACTTAGCTCAAGATTACAAGATTCCCCAAAGGACTAGTTAAAAAGTGAGGTGGTGAGTAAACTATATTCAGTACATGTTAATGTTCCAAGATGAGAAGGTATGTGCAAGAAAATGACAATATTAGGCACCAAATTCTATGCGAGTGTCGTGATGATTCAAGTGTAGGCCATTAAAGCAAACACCAGTTCTATGACTACTATGGAAGGATTTCAAGGACTAATAAGGGTAATGATGTTCGTTGGGTGATAGTAGATCATGTACAAAAATTAGCAACATTTATCTCAGTGAAAAACATGAGCCTTCTAAATTGGCTCAAATATTTTTGAGCAACTTTTCAAGCATTACTGTTAACCCATCGATGTGGTGAGTGACTGATGGTCAATTTACTAGACACTTTTGGACTCCTATTCTTTTAGAAACTGGAGACCATTTAAAGCTTCAGCTCATCAGAATATCCTGAATTTGATTCAGATAGAAAGGACCAATCAAACTACAGAGATTATGCTTCATGCATATATTTGACATATGCAAACTGAGTGGGAAAGATACCTTTCAATTGTTGAGTTTTCTTATAAAAGTCACAAGCATTCTGCCAGCAGGTATAGCCCTTTTACCCGTTTGTGCTTATGGAATGCAGTCGAGACCATCCATTGCTATAGAAACAAGACGAGTTAAGTTCGAAAAAGTGGCTGAGTTGTTGCAGAATATGTAGGAGCTGTTATGGCCAGTGCAAAAAAATGTCCATAGTGCTCAAGATTGAGCCAGACAGTATGCAAACTTTAAGAGAACACCTCTAATTTTTTGGGAAAGTGATTGGGCATATCTTCAAATACCAAAGGACTCAAAAGTAATGTGGGTGGGTGGTATTCATTTCAATTTGTTTGTCAGGTATTGTGGAATTTAGAAGTTATTTTACTTTTAAGATTGGAAATTCTGGTTTGAAGCAAAGTGCATTCCGTATCTCATTTGCGAAGGCTGAATGCTAGTTTGCTCAAATGTGATTCAATTGCATTTGAGGATGAATTAGGCCAGGTTAGGGACCTTTCTTCCAGTACTACTTTGGAACATGAGATAGTGCTAGATTAGATAGATAGCTGATTGAGACATCGCCTTATTATCCTTGAGTACTTGATTAGGTGGAAAGGATGATCATTAGATGATGATTCTTGGGAGAATGTTGAGAGCCTAGAAAGAATGTTCTTGGCTTCATTATTGAGGAAATAAATGTCTAGGGGAAGAAAGTATGTTACGTATGACAAATGCCATAGGCAGCAGAATGTGTTTCAATGTTTTAACAACTGCATTCACCTCAAGAAGTAAGAGAATTAGAACAATAAATAAGATAAAAAAGACAAAATGATCCATCTCTAGTGTCGACGGACACGAGTTGGCTCACTCTTGCTCTCCCATCTGCTCTAGGTCTGTCTCTGTTTCTTTCAATTTCCATGAGCTTTCTTTTAATCCTATCTTATAATGTGGACTTAATCAATTTAAATATGCTTAAACAATTCGCCTGTAACAGATCCTTATAATGTCTATATACTTTGCTGAGGCTTCTTGTATAACATTAACAGATTGATATCGTTTTAATGGTTTAATTCCAATGTGAAGTATCATTATGTCAATCCAATAGGCATGGCTTAGCTGCAGAGCCGTTTTGCTTTAAGTTGACCGAAGGGTTCCAGAGAATGAGTCACAACAGCTTGTTAAGTTCTGAAAATTGCCTTAATTGCTTGTCTGCCAGTTCCAGCATGAAGCTGCAAAACAGGAGTTGGATCGATGCAATCAGACAAACAGGTACCAGCTGGCAGTCATGGGCTTTCGTTATATGGACATCACCTATTTAGAGGACTGATATCTTTGAAAAACATGTAGTGGTGAATAAGTTAATAAAGAGAATTTTGCTTGAGTTGAAATAAGCTACGTTCACAGGCATATGCTAGGTGAGGAACTTTCGGATTTGAATTTGAACGAATTGGAGGAACTCGAACGACAGCTTGATGTTGGATTAAGTCTTATCCGTTTGAAGAAGGTAAAAGTATCAAGGTCGCGATTGTTCAGACTTTCCAACTAGAGAATACAAGAGGTTTCACTTTGTTTCTCTGTCAATTTCATGATTTTGTAAGTCTTTTCCTCTCTCAATGTGATCGATAGGGTTTAATATGATTCTGTGGTTGGTTTGCAGAATGAGGTTCTTCTAGACCAAATTAATGACCTAAAGAAAAAGGTACATGATATTTCACATTTTTCTATGTATTCAGCGAGAAATAGCTGTTTCTGCTACTGAAGTTTATATCAGAACAAACACAGGATATAATTGAAGAGAGGGAAAGAGAACCAGCGTTAACTAACTAACGTGAAGGTATTCAATGAAATTTGTGGGCAACAGCCCATAAAAGACGTGATAACTGTTAGCGGAAGCCTTACATATGTATTCAAACTATGATGGATAGAAAATTTAACTATTCTACACTTGGAAGGACGGACACTGTACAATCTACCTTGAATTCACTAAATTGGGTGAGTGCATTGCATTCCTTACTTACCTGACACGAGCTGACCAGAAGAACAGGACTGGACAGTCTATGAATAATCATTGACAGTTTGTCCTAAACGATCATCGTCTAGTTGCACGGCACATATTTCACTTAAAGATTTCTGGGGGTCAATATTGGTCACATAATGATCTTGTATATCTTATTCAACAGGAATCTACCTTGCTGGAGGAAAATCAAGTTTTGTGCAGGAAGGTAACTGTTTTTCTCTTTTGAAGTATCCGGTGCCACAATATAGGGCCTCAATCTTCTAGCTTTTGTCTCAAACTTTTGCTCTACGAAAATTTTGCTGATATCTAGTGATTGCTAAGTTACTCATACTTTTGCAGATTGCTGCACATCACGAGAAGACGGAACAAATGCTAGATAATATGAACATGGAGACAAGGGAACCTCCATGTGAGCAAACCCCAAAGGAAATCTCAGTTCAACTAAATCACCTCACACGGACAGAAGACATCCACGACCTCGGAAAGTTGTTGAAATTGGGGTAGATACTAGTAGACACTTTCATTCAATGCTAATTTATTATATTCAAGACTTGTGACTCACCTTCATCATGTTCTATGTTTCAACAGCCCATATCAACCGCATCCACCAACTGAGAGGCCTACTGCAAATCATTGATCTAACTGATTTGTACCAAAAGAGGTAGACGTTTCACATCCACATTTTTGTCCAATACGGAGACAATAAGCGAGTGGAAGTTCAGGACAAAAGATGTACAAAGCTGTATGAAGCATGTTTGTGATGTACACAAGACACTACGAGGATGAGCTACATATCCACTTCTACCTTAGATAGGATCATAGGAGATTGAATCAACATTCTGAGATTGAATTTTACTTTTTTTAATGTTGCATTTGTAAGTTTGCGTGTCCCTGCTCCCAAAAAAGCAATTTGAATTACGCTACTACGATATATATACATACTATGGAAGGAGCTGGGCACAGGCCAGGCTGCCCGGTAAGGATTTCCAGAATTTTTTGGGCGAGGCCCAGAGGGATTGAGCCCAAATTTTTTTGGAAAGCCGAACCAGGTAGAATGGCTTGTGCCCGGCGCTTTCCATTGCGTAATGGATACGTTGACTTTATTCATCCTTTATGAAGCATAATCAGCACTTTGACTTTTTCTAAGCAGTCAGAAACTGCCACATGGGCAGTCTGACACTAGGATGCACACGTTAGAAACAGCACCAATTTTTTTCTGAAAAAAACAGATGACTATTTTGCTTATTAAGCTGTTCAAAAACTGGGCAAAATACTCACCAAGTATCCATTACAATCATATAAAATACTATAGCCTTAAAAAATAGGATAAATGGGAAACTTTTTGCTATTTTGAAAGTCTACATTGAGTGGTGTGGACAACTGAATTGTGACAATAACAGGAAGGGGGGAGAGAGGGAGAGAGAGAGAGAGAGAGAGAGAGAGAGAGAGAGGGGTTTTCCATCCCATACTGGCCAACTTTTAGCTTACAATTTTTCTTTATAGTTAGATGTCCCATCATTATGAATAGCTACCACCCTATGCTACGTGTTGTAGGGACTTTAAAGGTAATGAGAGGAACTCATGGTAGTGAGAGGCATGGGCCGTTATGCCGCTACCTATGTAAAAGACAGTTGTCAGCAGTTGTTCTAATTGGCAACATGAATATTGATGCATTGAGCATAAAAAAAAAAATCCAAAAACTTCAATCGTTCATGCGTCAATATGATATACACCTATCCTTGCAACACGTGACAACTATATATGGCACACAATTTGATCATGTTTGGACAAACATACAAAATTATTCAAGAGCGTTATCTAGATCTACATATGCCTATTGCTCAGATCATTCGCCAATATATTACATGTGTGATTAACAAAATCCATATCACTTTCCTATAAATACTATCTTATTAAATATAAAGCTGAATTTGTGATCTATTATTTTTACCAAAATATGCATTTCCATGCTTTCAATTAAGACAATTTTCCAAAAATTTAAGATAGTGCAAATTAGGACATAATGCAAAGGCAGGGCCTTATTCTAGGTCTACATAATGCTTATTGATCAAATCATTCACCAATATATTACATATGTGATTTAAAAAAACCATCAATTTTCTTTTTAATAAAGTGCAATTTAGCACATAATGCCACAATGCCCATTTTTTATAAAAAGCATATCATAACCCAGAGAAAGTCAATAAGATGTTGAAGAATTATTAGTAAATTTTTCAAAAAATATTATGGCAATACAAAACACTCTAATTTAACAGAATGGGTGTCTCATTTTTGTACTAAATCAAAGTACAAACATCAAACATTGATATTTTGTACTCCCCCCCCCCCCTCTCCTCTCTCTCTCTCTCTCTCTCTCTCTCTCTCTCTCTCTCTCTCTCTCTCTCTCTCTCTCTCTCTCTCTCTCTTCCAAAACGCTAATTTCAAAGAAACCCTAACTTTTCACACTTCTTATTTTGAAGGTCGCATTTTCACATGTTTTGCAACTATGATTGAGCCTTGATGGCTCCCCATCTTGATACTCATAGTTTTTCTTGGAGTCCTCGGGTCTTGAGCTTGCTCCTCCACTTGACTTGACTCCAAACCATCAATGAATTGAATAAGGTGTTGATCCAAAGGTGCTTCTTCAAGTTTACAAATCATCCACTTTTGAAAGATCACATTTCCACCATTGACAAATTCTTTGGTGGAAAATAAGTAGATTCTACAGTCTCTATTTGAAGTGCAAAACACTACCATTATTCCTATCATTGAGATAGGATAATCTTTGGGCCTTACATTGGAATGATCATTTTCAAAGCATGTGGACCCAAAGATTTCCAATACAAATGATGTTGCATTTTTTATGACATTATTCAAACTATTACAAAAATAGTTATTTAATGAAATTGCTTTATCAACAACAAATGGAGATTTGAAAACATCTAATTTCATTGTCTTGTCATAAAGAGTACTAAATATCATAGATCTTAAAGATAAGCAACAAGTCACTCCATGTCTACTAATACTATCCAACAAGTATTCAAAGATAGTAGACTTTCCAATGTTCACCATCCTTGCAAGATGTACACTTGAAATGAAAATTTGCAGGCAATTTGATGACTTGGCCTTTGTTCATTAAGGACCTCCTTGGAACTCTCATGCTTTGAGGCTGATCCTCAAGATCTTCCTTCTTTTGATGCTCTCCTCTTGAGTGATCTCCTCCTTTGCCAAGCTCACACACTCAAAAGCAACACTAGCTTCCAACTTAAACAATCTTCCATGTTTGAATCCCTTTGCAATGCAAACGTCATTCTTCAAAATGGAACAAACACCATGATTAAAGTAGACATCCAAATCACTTCTAAGAGTAGACCAATACTAAGCATATTCTTGGTGATTGATGGTACATAAAGGACATTTTTTAGATTCATACTTATTGAGGATTCTAGATACAAAGAGATGGTACCAACACCTTCATCACTTGTAGTAAAAACAAACTTTTTAGCATCAAAGGAAGTTAACTCAGCCTGTTTTTCCTAAAATGAAACCCTAGTCTATTTTCTAGAGTCATGCTTGGTAGATAGCTAGTTGGTCAATTTTCACCTGAAATCTAGGATTTAGGTCCTATAAACTAGGAATCACTACCAGAATGGCATGACCAACCCTATGGACTTGACTTAACCTACATTAGGAGTGGATTCCCATGTGGCATCTTGGCCTCACATGTGTGGAATCCACTTATGTACAAAATTTACATTATACTACATGGTTTTTGATCAAGCTAGATTTGTCAAATTTTGACAATCTCTCTCTCTCTCTCTCTCTCTCTCTCTCTCTCTCTCTCTCTCTCTCTCTCTCTCTCTCTCTCTCTCTCTCTCTCTCTCTCTCTCTCTCTCTCTCTCTCTCTCTCTCTCTCTCTCTCTCTCTCTCTCTCTCTCTCTCTTAGCCGGGCCACATGACGGAGGCTGCCATCGATGGTTGCCTCTAGAAATGTGGGTGTAGCCACATGTTGAAAGTAGAGTGCTACCTTCAATTACGTGTCATCATTTGATTGGGCATGTTTCTGCCAGCTGACAGAGGTTGGCCTGCCTCCAGAGGTTGACTTTTTTTTACCTCCGGAGGCAGAGCCAACCTCCAGAGGTAGGGAGGGGGTAGGTGGATATATTCTAAGAATATTCCTCCATTCCTCTACCTCCTCCTCTTTCTCTCAACTGTATCAAAACATAGAAGAATGTTGTTGAGTATTATGTTTAGTTGCTCAATAAATGTGAGAATATTAAAATTGGTTGTCTATATATTGCAATTATATGTAGACTATAAGTTTTATAACTAAATGTAGCATGAATAATTTCAGTATGCAATGTATTAAATAACTGAATATGTTTAGGGTGTTGAGTTTTATGATACAATATTGTCAATTTTGTAAAGGCATTACTGCAATGGCTTTGAAGGTTGTTGGAAAATAAAGTTTGTGATGATGGGCTTGTATTTCTTGTAAACAAAAAATATGTGATGCCATTAGATTATGATCATTTACAATATTATGATTGTATTTAGATAGGGATCTAGTGTTTATGGATTGAATTATGAGATCTATTTTCCGTAGGTATACATAATGGGAATATGCAAAGTCCATTTTGTTGTTCTTCTTAGGCATGTCATTTTCTGTTGTACTGATGAATCAATTTTAAAGTGGTTTGAGATCAATGGTGATGTGATGTATAGCTACCTATACTCTCCAAGCTAGCTCCAATGCTGCTCTTGTGAGTGATTCCAAACCATTCCCTGAAAATAGATTGAGATGCGAACTCCAAAGCCACCATCAAGTCCCTCACAAATTGTGCATGCTCATGGTGGCACATATATCTAGAATAGTCCTTTATACAACGGTTAAAAGATATATATCAAAAAAATAATATTTTTAATCGTTCCAAATGACACTTTTTTTTTTTGGATTTTGCAAATTTGACACCATGAGCAACACCTTAAAATTTTGGTGTCCTTGACCCTAGGGCTGTGCTTGGATCCAAAATGGACTTTTTTAGTAAAATGAGCTACAAGCTCACTATGAAACATTTTGTACATAGCTTTGTAGAAATCAGGTTAACTCCTGAACCGCCGTCTATCACGGCTGCTTCTTTAGAAAATTGTCTATGTTGTATTGGCAGAGTGATATTCTTTTGTTCACTTTCCCAAGCTGCTCCAACATGTAGTACATCGTTAGATTCTTCAAATCCAGCACAAAAGAGCGGCTCCTGATGGTCTTCTGATTCTTCTTGAGCTAACTTTTGCGCTAAGACTTCTTTTGCTTTTGGCACCAACTTTAGAAGCTCTCTCAATGAAATATTGATCTTGCTAGACAAAATATTCATGAGTAATTATGTATGCGATGCTTTCGGTTCCATCATCTTAAAGGGTTCTTCGTGATGATGTAATTGATCATTCATATCCGTACGTAAATTTCTTGAAGGCTACAATGGTGAAGACCAAACTTCAGCTATTACTTTAGCAGCTTCAAGTTTTTCTTCTTCTTGCAGATGCTTAATCCTCTGTCTCATATCCTGATATCTTCGTTTTTCTACGTTAAGATTTGGATAAACTTTCGATGTTGTTGGTGTAACCTTCAATGGTATAGAATCAGCAGGTACTGAATCCACTACTGGTTCTTTTTGCTTTTGTGCTCTGGTGACCACCATCAAGGGTGCACTTGGTTTATTATGAGCTACCGATACTTGCTTGATTGTTATCAAATTTACAGGTGCTGTAGTTGATGGTGGCTTTGGTCTTGCTGGACAGTCTTTATAGCAATGTCCATATCCAGAGTCATGACAGAATGGTACAAATTTTTCTTTATTTGGACATTCTACAACTCTGTGATTTTCTCCACATGCAAAGCATCCAGGTGGTGCTCTGGCCCAATTTCTCGAGACTTGTTGTTGAGCGGCAGCATAAATGGCATACTATTTTGAAGATCCACCTTCCTGATCATTACCATAGCTCCATTGCTCAACACTTCCGTAAGGTTCAGGTTCCATCAAATTGGCAAGAGGAGCGAAGTGCTTTGGTGGGGCAGGCAAGGCCAGACGCTCCAGGTATCCAAGAGTAGATTGTCATAGTCTTGCTGCTAGATTGCCTCCATATCGTGGATCTCGATATCCCATTTGGGCATACCGTTGCTGAATCATCTAAGGGTTGAAGTTGCCAAAGGCGGTCTCATGGTCAGGTGAATTACACAGATGGCAAACATTAATTTCCATTCGTTTTTTCAATTGTTCGTTCACTGTGTTATTTCCTGTACAAATAGAACACCAGACATTTTCCCTGGTAGGAAAAGTCTTTGCAAACTTCTCAGGTTCCTTGTTCGCTTCTCCGTGGAAATTTTTCAATGCTTTGATCTTCTCATCAAATTGCAACTGCAACTTTTCCATCTGTTTCTGTTGGGTCTTTCCAAGTTTCTCGAACTCATTGAGCATCATTTCTGCAGTAGCATTGGCATTCGTTGATGCGATAGTGGTGGATGTCGTAGTAGTCTGCCCTGCTGTATAAGGCAACATACTGACATTTGGCTCATCATCTGAATCTTCATCCTCCTTCCGAATTGCATCATCCATCGCATTTTGCAAAAGTGCGTACTCATTATGGCATTTCAGTTCACGTTTGATCCGTTTAGGTAGACCTGACAAAAACCACATAATCATGGCATTTTCATTAATAAGCTCAGGCTCACATTCAGATCTACGACGTTTCACCCTTTCGATGTAATCTCGAACCATTTCCCGCTTTCCCATTTTAATTTTACTTAAAAGTAAGAAAGGGTCTTCCATAAACTTCCGCGGTTTGAACCGTGTGATAAGGGCTCGTTTAACAACCTCCCAATCTGTACACTCAATTTTATCTTGGTTATAGTACCAATCTTGTGCTGCACCTGTTAAGGCCAAAGGAAACAACTTAAGTTTATCTTGAGAATAAATCTCACCATAGACCTCACAGGATTCAGCATAGATCTGAAGAAATCAAACTGGATCTGTTAATCCATTATATTTGGGTAGATCCAATCGGGGTGCTCTTCTAGCAATAACTGGATTGACCTCCTGTGGAGCACCTCCAGGAGCAGCTCCAAGGGCAGCCATTTAGATCAAATTGATAATGTGATTGGATATAGATTTTTCCAAAAACTATCTCAGATTAGATCTGCTAGCTCTATTCCACTTTTCAAGAATCTGATTCTATATGATGAAAAGCTACCCAAAATTCGATCAATCAATACTTCTAAAAAATGATAAATCTCTCAGAGTCCAATTCAGAATATATCATATCTGATCCAAATTTTGACAGAAACTTGATCTGGAAAATCAGAAACTAAAAATAGGACTGACGAAGGTTATCTAGACAAAGGTTAGCTCGGCGAAGGTTCAATAGTGCTATTTTGGGATAAAAACTCTCTGAACACTTTTCTGGCAATTTTTTGAAAAATAACCTTCGTCAATTTCTCAGATGGAAGATCTGACACAGATTAAACTATGGACAACCGGACGAAGGTTTATGACACAAGAAAATACAATTTTTGTGATATGGCGAAGGTAAAAATCAAGATTTTTTGTGATCTAATCAAGATAAATCTTCGCCAAACTCAAAAATAGTATTTTTATGTAAATAGAATGTTCTGGAAACTCGGCGAAGGTTCTGGCGAAGGATCAAGAGTAATACTGGTAATTTTGCAAAAAAGTGACTTTTTTGGCAAAAATATGACAATCTGACAACTGATCCTCTAAAAAACCTTTCTATTTTTGGTATTATTCTTCGCCGACCTGGCAGTAGATAGATCTGAATCACATCTAAGCACAGTGAATTGGAGGAAGGTTCTTTTTCTGTATTTTTTAGGATATTGATAATTTTTGGTATTTTTTGGTGGTTTTTCTAATGTTTTTGGAAATCTGCTGGGAATTAATCTTCGCCCTTCAAACTGAAGGTTTTGTAAACAAAACCGAAGGTGTCTGAAACTCGGCGAAGGTTTATTGAAAGAGGGTAAAAAGTTCTGGGCTCTGATGACGCTTTTTGCCTCTTTTTGACCAAATTTGACAGATTTTTGTTATTTTCTTTGATATCTTAGATCCAAATGGATCTTAAGATTAGTGATCTGAATAGCTTTCCCTATTTAATAATCAGATTAGATTTCAAACAATCAAATCCACTCAAAATCTAGCAAAATCAATCCCAAACTATCCCTACAATGCAGTTTTAACACTATTCATGCCACGACAAGATGCCTAATGCAAGCTAACCATCAGCCAAACATGTTGCAAACTAAAAAATTGGCGTAGCTCCCCGGCAACGGCGCCAAAACTGTAGTGGGTTTCTTTCCTTGCCTAACCTGAATCCAAGATCTAGTCAATCTAGCATCAAAGAGATGAAGTTAGTTGTCACGCGGAGGTTCGTTCCCATGAGAGCGATAGTATAGTTCAAATTTCAACATGAATGGAGGATCTAACACTAACATCCATTAACACTACATCCATTAACCCTAAATCCACAACAATGATAGAAACTTGCTCTTGTCTCTCTCCCTTTCTCTCTCACAAAAAGCATAAGAAATAGCAATCCCAATAATGACCAGATCCAACAATTAGCAAATACCAAAGAAAGCATGAGAAATGGAGGGAAAGAGAGAAAGAGCAAGGACATTCATCAATCCATTTTTAAAGAGAACCAATCTGCTTTATTGAAATGAGGAAATGAACATGAGGAACAACTCGAGTTGGTCCCTCTTTATAGTAGAGAGGAGGACCCTAGCCTCTGAATCCTATTGGTCCAGTCTTGCCTCTCTTTTTATTCAAATTTAAAAAAGTGTGGGAACCATCAAAATTAGAGGGAAACCCAACTTTATTCACTAACTTGACATTTAGGCCCTGCGACATTAAAAGTCCCGCAAAAAGGCCTAAAGTCCTTTTATTAACATTCTAATTTATCAAATAACTATGTGATCATCGGGTTGGACTTACACACACAGGGTGCCAAATCCCTCTCACTTATTAACTAGGGTTAGGGTTGCCTTGGGATCCGCAAACCCTCCAACAGTTGTTCAACTAGAAAAGATCCACAGAAACAGGCAAAGCAGCTAGAAGAAATAAAGAGAAAGATCCAAGAAGCTGAGGAGGAAAGGACAAAACTTAAGCAATAGATGAGTCAAATCAATCTTGATCAAAAGAAACTCTCTGGAGTAATAATAGTTGAATCCCCTCTTATGAAGCCCAAAGAGATCCAAAATTAACGGATCAAAAGAAAGAGCTGCACAAAATGAAAGATGAAGACAACCGTGAACTTGCAAGTAAAGCAAGCTCCTCACCCAACAAGTGGTGGTTAAAGCTCGACATTGCAAGGGTCCAAGTCTGCAACTGTAAAATTATCAATTCCTTCACCCTACCACCAAGCCTTCATCATGTTTTCTTATCGTTACCAAACCGTCCATCCAAAATTGTTCCTACCACCAATTTTTGATGATTTCATCCCCTTGAGACTGATAATCAAAGTTTGTGCAACTGCAGATCAAAGGTTTTCCTTGAGACTGGAACTTCAACTGAGAGAAGAACACAGAAACACCCAGAAGCAAATGGAGGATACAGACCTCCCAAAAGATAGAATCTGCCAAGACACCAAAGATGAAACCGTAAATGGCATATACAAGTGACAAAACAAAGAGACACATGGAAAGCACTCGAGCATGCAAGTTGTGAAGCTGCTGAGAGCTCTCCAATTTTGAGAATGTCAACCAATTGCAGGAATAAGACACTCTAATTAAACTACGGCAATTTGTGAAAAACAGTTTTTGTATTAAAGACTGGCGACAATAAGCACTTGGTTTTATGTAAGCGAACGAGGATCTATGCTTTTCCAAGTGACGATTGAAGATGCCAATGCAAATCAGAGCGACATCGTCCAATATGAGTTGCAGTGGGTCCTGCAACACATTAGGGGTGGGATGATGTTGGCTGATTCTGACCAATCCCAAAGATACTTGGACGGAGCAACCCAAGAGCACCTCTCACCTTAGACCGAGGAGGTCTATGAGAAGACGAGACTAATGAAGACTGAGAGCCGAGAAATACTAGCTAGGAAGGACATGCAAGAACTGTGTAAGCCTCATGGTGAATCCCGGAAGATGGAATGACCATGTAGGAACTAGTATTTCTAGGCAAATGTAATAAATGCAAGTAGACCCCTCTTAAAGAAAGTAGTGAGCCACCTTTTGATGGTGACCTCTAGTGGAGAGCATTATTCCATTTGTAATTTGTGAAATGTGGAAATTCCACTAGGATGCCAACTAAGGAGCTCTCTTGCTTATTTAAGAGACTCCCTCTTTGTGAAGAGGAGCTTTTTGTGAATTGTATCAACTCCATGCTGAAATGAGAAGAGCCTTCATGAGTTTGGTGCATCCATTGAGCTCCTTATCATGTTTGTTTCTTGATTGATGCATTTATGATCTTGCCCTTCCCTCCTTTTGTGTGTGGTTGTGGACTGTAGAGTGGATTAGATTTGTTGCTTTTGTAAAGTGGATTAGCTTCTTTTCGTGTTTGTGGATTGATGTAGGAACCAACATTCAGGTAAACTAAATAGGCTGGATCTATGGTGTAAATCTTGCATATTCTCTGACATTCCAGTTATTGATGTTCTTGGAATGTCCAAAAATCAATAGATTGGTTGGTTTCTTGATTTTTGGACTTCTAAAATGTTGTAGATTAGCTCTTGGTTCTTGTTTTGTCAATTCATGCAAGTGTAGCTCAGTTTAGTAAAGAATCTGATTCAGTTTGTTTAAGAGTAGGTAGTTGTAGAATCTATTGCATTTGGGCTGCATTCTGATCTATGAATGAGTGTTCTTGGCTTGCATCTATGTATGAATGTAAGTGCGTTCAAGAGAGTTTGACCTTGAATAGTCCTCTGACAGGCAGGACAGGAAAAATATACTACAATGACAATCTATCCCTTTTGTCTGGTTTGGCATCATAATATTAAGAGCACACATAACGAATGCCCTGAAGCCTGGTAACAGGCAGAATACCAAGCCGTATAAGCTATAAGCAAGAAGAAAAAGAATTGTAGTAAACAGATCCTCTGGATCAGGGGATCTGTAAACATTTCAGTAAACAGTTTCACGACAATCCAAAAGTTCAACTATTTTAAACACCCTCGACTTTTTCGCAAAATGTTCATGACAGTTCAAAAGTTCAAATAATTTTTAACACCTTCAACTTTGTTCGCAAAAAGTTCACGAAGAGAGAGAAAATTCTCGAAGGTCATCCATTTTTCATGTTGAACTGTTTTAAAGACATGTTTGTCTTTTTAAGAGCACCTTCGTCTTTTTCGCAAAATCTCAAAGAGAGAGAAAAAATGCCGAAGGTCATCTACTTTGAACGAGGAATGTTCCTAGCCACTTCTGAAATTTGCGAAGTGAGAGAAAGCCACTTCTGTTATAAAGCAAAGTGAGAGGATTTGCAACGCCCTCGTCCACGTCAACATTCCTTATGGGTTGACAGTATACACTATGTAAATTGTCACAGAAGCCATATACTTCCAAGTACAAGCGGCTTACCTAATTAGGTGACAATCATTTATTGTAGTTAATACACGGATAAAATCTATAATTAGATCATCCAAGCACAGATTGTTGGTTGGCTCCGTCCATGAGACGCATTATTTGAGCCTCCCAATTACGCCGTCAATTTTTGGTTGTAATTGCTAGTGCTTCAATGTAATATAGTAGCAGCACGTTTTTATCTATGTACAACGTAGATGAATGCTTGTCGTGATTGAATGCACTTTCTTTGCTGTTTGATCGCACTTGTATACTCACTCTGATCAGAACACGGACATTTACGACTCCTCAGTTTTTGATCAGACGATGGCCATCTTTGACGCCTGAGGAACTCGCGATATCATACTGCTCTTCCATGTATTTTAGAACTGTACTTCACGTTGAATCTGATTTCAGTAGTACCACACACAAACCATTTCCAATCTCTTCGGTGGACTATACGCTTGTTTTTAGAGTATGAATTAATTTTTAAGATCCTGTTGGGCAATCAGAACGCATAAAGTTGTGATTATCTTTAGCATAGGTTGTCTATTAGACAAATTTTGAACCTAGTAGCTGATTAAAATGGGAGAGCTGTTCTGCAATATTCCTGCTCTCTTCTCCATTCTCATTTTTCCTATCTCCCTTGCCCCATCAGATTGGTATCAGAGCTTAGTCCAAATAAACCGAAAGATTAAGTTTTGTCCTATTTGTATACTGTTATCATGTCTCATATAGGTAAGTCTTCATCTTCATCACTCAATGAAGCTAGAGTCATTGACAAGTTCAATGGTTCTAACCTATACATTTGAAAGTTGAAACTTAGAATGATGTTGATAGATCTTTGGGATGTAGTAGAAGGTGCAGACCTAAAACCAGAAGATGGTGATCAAGCAAAGGCCCAGCTGGAAGATCAAAGATCAGAAGGCCTTAGCATGTATCACACTCAATCTGGCTAACTCCCAAATATCTCACAGGCACTGGACTTGTTATCAAGTCTCTATGAGACTCACGATGTAACCATGAGATTACATCTTAGAAGAAAGTTCTTTACTCTTAGCATGTTTGATTCTACTGCCATCACTTCTCACATCAACAGCTTCAAGTCCCTGTTAGATCAGTTATCAGTTGTAGGATGTTCTATTCAAGATGATGATGTTGCCATGACCTTGCTTTCTTCTCTTCCAAAGTCCTATGGGCACTTTGTGGTGATGATATCCACACAACCGGACCTCACCCTTCAAAAGGTGATTGGTCATCTTCTTCAAGAAGAAATGCGGAGAAAGACTAGTAGCATGTCCATCAAAGACAAATCCATGGCTCTATACACCAAGAAGAAAGATCATTCCAAGGGCAAGAAACATGTGCAACAGCAACAACAGAAGCCTCACACTCAAAGTGAGCATGGTGGATCATGCAAGAAGCTTTTCTGCAGATATTGCAAAAGAGCTGATCAGACATCAAGGAGAGTCGCATCAGGATCTACAACGACGCAAAGAAGTAGCGACAACAGCAGCAACCAGACTCCTTCAACACGGCCGAATTCAAGGAGCAAGACACACACTTGTTAATGGCTTACAACAATAGTGAAGACTGTGATAGCTGGCACTTGGACAGCGGCGCTACCCAACACATGATCTCTCACAAGGAATGGTATACGGAGTACACAGCTTACAACAGAAACCAATTTATCTACCTCGGAGATTCTAGCACCATACGCATGGAAGGAAAAGGAGCAGTGAAGATCAGCTTCAACAATGGTCTGTCCATTTATATTCCTAACGTTCTTCATGTTAATCAGTTGTCAAAGAATCTGTTATCAGTCTCTAAGATAACTGATGAGGGCTACACTGTTATTTTCTCATCTGAGCAGTGTACAATACTCGAGGAAGATACGTCATGTTCATTAAGCACAAATATGAATCCTTTGAATGCTTCAAGAGATTCAAGGCCATGGCTGAGACACAAACGTCTAGGAAAGTGAAAGACCAAGGGAGTCAAGAAGAATCAAATCAAGGAGGCCAAGGAGGAGGATAGAGCATCAAGTTCAAAGGGAAAAGATAATAAGGACAAGACCAAGCTAAAATGTCTCTTTTGTCGAAATAAGGGGCATTTTGCATCCGAGTGCTATAAGAATGAGAATGCACAAGGGGGAGAGCAAAAAAGGAAACCTTGCACATGAAGAGGAGAAGGATGGAGACTCATCCTTGATGGAATCTACATCCTCACCCACAAACAAGAGCAACTCAAGAGAATCATGGTGGATTGATAGTGGGGCTAGCTCCTACATGACATACCAAATAGACTATTTCTCTACTCTACTCTCTTTCAATGGTGCTAAAAGTATATCTTTACTACAAGTGATCAAAAGTTTAGAATAAATGGTGTTGGAACCATTCCTCTGTCTCTAGGATCTTCTAAAATAATGGATCTAGACAATGTTTTTTATGTACCATCAATCACCAAAAATTTGATAAGGGTTGGTCAACTATGGATAATGTTTTAGATGTCAACTTCAAGCATGGTGTTTGTTCCATTTTTAAGAATGATAATTGCATAGCAAAGGGATTTAAACATGGAAAGTTGTTTAAATTGGATGTTATCGTTGCTATTGAGATCACGTGTACAAAGGAGCTAAATTTTGGCCTTCCAAGACTTTTTCAAAGTGTGATCTTGCTAGGATTGAGAAGGAGCATCATTTTAGATCTTGAGGATCAACCTCAAAACCTGAGGTCCTCAAGGACAAAGGCTGAGTCATCAAAGTTCATGCAATCTCTTCACTCATGTGTGCACTTTTCAAGGGTGAGGAGCAATGGAGATTCTACTATCTTTGAATCTTTCATATATAGTGTTAGTAGACATGATGTGACTTATTTCTTATCTTCAACATTCATGATTTTTAGTACATTATGTGGATATGACACCATCAAGTCTTCCTATCCTATTAGTAGAAAGACAAATAGGAATTGAACCAATACCTTCAATCACACACTCACCACCATTGGCCATGTGAATCACTTTCTTGGCTCCATCATAAGTAACCAAATAAGTAAAGAACTCCTTGTGACTAGTCATGTGTGAACTAGCTCCACTGTCAATCCACCATGAATCTTTGTCACCTTCACTTGATATTGGTCTTGAAGAACACATTAAAAGAGAATCACAACCACCTAGATCCTCATCATTAGTAGTAAAGTTGATTTGCTTGCTACCTTCATCTCTTTGCTTCTTCAAACATTCATTAGAAAAATGCCCTTTGATTCCACAATAAAAGCATTTTAACTTTGGTTTATCTTTCTTATTTTCAAAAGAGGAAGCCTCACCTTTATCTTGACCCTTTGACCACTTGCCTTTGCCTTTGCCCTTGAACTTGCCTTTGATGAACATAGCCTCCTCTTCATAATGAGATATTGAAGTGGATCCACCTCTTGCTTGAAGCCTAAACTCCTCCTTTACCAAAATCTCTTGCAAATCAACAATGCTTGGCAAAGTCTTTTGAATAGCAAAGCTTTGAACAAGATTAGCATGATCATCCAACAAGCCATTAAATATAACTTGAACAAGTTCTACCTCCTTAATACTCTCATCAATACATGCTAACTCATCATTGAATGCTTTAACCCTCAAAACAAAAGCATGAGTACTCTCTTCCTTCTTTTGCATACAAGAAAAGATTTGTGTTCTTAGAGTCAACACTCTAGATGTGGTCTTGGATTCAAAAGCTTCTTCATTGAATCCCAAGCCTCCTTTGATGAAGTACACTTACCAACTTCCTTGAAAAGTTCATTGGTAATATTCATCTTTATCATGTGTACAGCTTTCTTTTCTCTCTTGTCATACCTCACTTGATATTGAGGTGCTTGAGGCCTCTCCTCCACACTTGCAACAATCTCCATCAACTCATTCATCTCCAATAAGGATTCCATCCTCACTTTCCAAGTAAAATAGTTGATGGAGGTAGGCCTATCATTGCTCTCCAACATAAAGCCTCCACTTGTAGCCATGTTGAAGTGACCCCGATCTTGTCCTTTCAACCTGTTACAATGCTCAGATCACTCTTTTGAATGACACAAATCTATTTAAAAAGAAATCACAAAGAGATGGAAACTCTCAATTTTCTTCTAGCACTATAACTAGCAAATCAACAATAGAATGAAGAATTTTTTATCAACCTATGATCTGGCAACAATCTAATGAATCTTGCCAGTTCCTAAGATTGAAACACACTCTAATAAAGTCCATCAACTTCAAAAAATAGAGATCCAATCAAAATTAGGGTTTTGACAAAATCACAAAAATTCGAATCTTCCAATTTCTACATGCAATTGCAAAAATCTTGATATAGAACCTTGTAGCCTCTAATGAGACCTTCCTAATGCATAAAAAATCACTCAATTCCAATAAGCAACATGTGAAATCGGAGTTCCTTAACTTCATAAACCTTAATTGATTTTTGACCTACAAAAGATCCAATCTACATATGCAAAGAGCTCGATTTTTTAGTAGAAAGCAATCATGTGTGATTCCAAAAATAGCAAAATATACACACAAGATTGCAAGACATCATCAAGATAGTGCATCAAAGGATAGATGAACCCAAGAGAACTCATGTATAAGCATGAAAAAGAGAGAGAGAGAGAGAGAGAGAGAGAGAGAGAGAGAGAGAGAGAGAGAGAGAGAGAGAGAGAGAGAGAGAGAGAGAGAGAGAGAGAGAGAGAGAGAGAGAGAGAGAGAGAGAGAGAGAGAGAGAGAGAGAGAGAGAGATCTTTCTCCATGAGTTTACATCCTTTTATAGTAGTTCCATGTCTCATTAGTGAAACTTTGGTTTCCCTCCATAATGAAAACCCTATCAACAATGTGACTAGATTCAATGCATCTAACATTCAAATTTGAATGTGTCCAAACTCGACCTCCTAACTTTCCCAAGCTTTTCAAAAGTGGTAATTCAAATGAACTTTGACTAAAATAACTTTCATAAAGTTTATCTCTAAGTCTAAAATGCATATTGGCCGACAATTAACCAAAATATGACTAAATTAGTTAAAATTTCTCACACTTGATTCTTGAGGGAAAGTAATCTTTCAAATGAAACCAAATTTGGAGGTACAATCACTAGATTAGCAACTAGTAGCAAGGACAAAGCCAATACTACTTAAAGCTAGGATCTAAGCTTGAGAAAATCAAATCTAAAGCACACTTTTGATTAGGCTTTGATACCATGACCAAATTTTACAGAAAATTTAATCCCAATCAATCATAAAAGTGATAGATTATGCACAAATCAAAGATCTAGATCCAAACTCTGAGCTAGAATCAAGACTAGTTACCAAAACTAGCTAAGTTGGCATGTAACTCCACAACCACATAGATTTGATCAAATACACAAAAAGTAAAGTGCAACAAGCATACTAAACCTGTAATCAACTTTAGTACCTTCCAAAACATGTGATTAATACATAAAATCACTCACATAAAATAGCTATAACTCACCACTCCATTTGGTTCTAATACTAAACAATATAATTGATTACTTATTTCCATGTTCTTTAGTAGAATGTCTTCCAACAGAACCATCTAAGTTACAATGATCTTGCACAAGCATCAATGCCCATAGGCCAACCTGATTCCAAAACATATTTAGTAGACATGTTGCTATGTACCAAAACGGTACGCCTTGTAGTGATGGCCTCACAAGGGGCAAGACAAAGGTCTGTTGGTGTTATCGACATGTCTTGGTGCCACACGTCACCATCCTAGGTGGTCATGTGTCATCAGTGAGACCGTGCTCGATGGGACCCACTATGTTATGCCTATATAGTGGTGGGGTTTCTCTTTTGTCATTCACTCAGTTTACAAGAGAGTTGGTGGATGGAGAGCACCTACAATAGCCAAGATGTATCTCTAGGCCTAGAGATGTGTGCTAGGGAGAGCCAAGGGGATGGTTGGTGGTATGGTCTATGGATGGGCGGATATGGTGTGTTGTATGGGGTGTGCATCAACCTTCAAGGCAATCGGAGATCTAGGGAGCTGTAAGATTTGATATTAGCGCCATTGATATTTTTTTAGGTGCACATGTTTCCTTTTATGGCTTTGTGGTTCTTAAATCCCTTATGGGTTGTGGTTGCTTTGTTAAAGTTTACTCTTTAAAAGGTTGGTAACTTGTCTTTTTTTACGTATAGATGTTTTTCTTTGGAACTCTTGTTTACCAGTAGCTGAGTTTATCTCATTTTTGGTTCTTTAGAAAAGCACTTATCATTTGGTGGTTTTCTTTTAAGCTTTCAGCTTAAAAGAATTTAAGACTTAAAATATACTTGATTTTGTAAGTTTGTTTAACGCCCCCCTCCTTAAATCTGTTTTTACTTTTTTTTGTATCTCAAAAAAAAAAAAACTGACAGTTTGACCCACCACGCGCTAGCCACATTGGGCTACACACACTGGGAGTGTTGGCCAACAAGGTGCTGTCAGTAGGGTGTTGTACGTCGGTTTGGAGGGGGGGTTATTCAAACCCCCCCCCCCCCCCCCCCCCCCCATTCCTTGCATGTTGTTGTGTTGCAGCAATCACAGTAGCAGCGCGTTGTTGCTATAGTGTAGGTGCCCTTGTGTGTGTGTGTGTGTGTGTGTGTGTGTGTGTGTGAGAGAGAGAGAGAGAGAGAGAGAGAGAGAGAGAGAGAGAGAGAGAGAGAGAGAGAGAGAGAGAGAGAGAGAGAGAGAGAGAGAGAGAGAGAGAGAGAGAGAGAGAGAGAGAGAGAGAGAGAGAGAGAGAGAGAGATACCTAGTACCTCTCTCATCCCTTTCAAGATTGACACTTGATGTGACATATTTGGTGAGAGAGGAGGTGTGCCTCCCTAGCCCTCCTCCTTGGAATGTAAACTTTTCAAGATTAAGTTTAGTTTATCAATAAACATTCTTTGCTAAATCTCAAAGCTTGTTAATCTTTAAAGAAGGCTTTGACTTCTTCTAGTTCTGTCCTTTTGCAATTCATACTTTCTCCTCCTCCCTCTATACTTGTAAATTCCTAAGTCTAAGAGTGGATAGGAGGTATGTAGGAGTCAAGAAGAGGAGAAAGGACATTAATTGAATTTTATAACTTTTTGGGCTCCATGAGCCATGTGGCAGGCCTTTGGGTCCCCACATGGAGCTAAAGCTCTAGAAAGGACAAAGAGGGGAGGAGCTTGGAGGGGTAAAGAGCTATATGTTATCATTTCTTCATCCCACTTTTCCAAGTTGCTTGCTGTGCGCTTTGCCAAGATTTTTGAATATCTGCACACAGTAACCCACAGAGAGCAACACAGCCAAAAGCTTGAATCCAAGGACAATTCCTCTTCAGGTCGTTCCTTCAAAAAGGGAAAAGAGAAAGTTGTCGATGTAGCTTCCCCATTGGGAGAGAAGAAACAATGCCCTCGGTTGGAAAGAGCCTTGGCATTTTGCAAGTAAATTTTTTGCGAGTTCTGCGAGTTTCGTTCTTGTCTTTACTCAACAAAAAGATAGCACATGGTGTGCTACCTTTTTTATGCTATTACTTCAATGTTTATTATTAAGAATGTGGTTTGGTACATAGTAAAAAAGCTTACATTGTAAAAAAAAAATTCAAATTAAATTTTTTTTTTGACCTCCAAAGATAGCACACCGGCGTGTATTTGATTCCGTCGCAAAAAAAAAATTATTGTTTCATTTAGCACCCCCGCGTGCTATCTTTGAAGGTTGCCGAAAAAGAAAAAATTTCTAGCTGATTTACTTAGCACACCGGCGTACTATGTTTGGAAGCTGAAAAAAATATTCAAAAAAAATGCTTTTACTCAAAACTTGGTTCTCAGATGTATCAAAATACCTTTTTGATTTTATAGAACCTATAATGTATCCACAAAAATATGATGGAATACCTTAAAAGTAGATATTGTGCATGACAATGATGGTCTAATGCATGAATTGTAACATAGACTATATGATTTGTTTTACATGAGAAAGTTGAATGGTTGTAAATGATTCACATGATACAGTGGCTCAAGCTATGGTGTCCAAGACTTTTGTGGTATTGGAAAGTGAAAAGCCAATTTTAATACATAGCAAAAAAGTAAAAAAAGAAAAGTGGACACAACACCATAGAGGAAAGACGTGCTAGAAATTGTTATGACACCTATTAAGAGACATTGAGAGAATTATTAGAATGGAGAAAAACAATGTCACTTCCAAAGTTGTCTCACATGAAAATACAATGAAATTTTTGCATCTAGTTACCATCTTCTTGTGGTTCGAGATAAAATGAAGTTAATATTACATGACATGCATGTGATACATGATCGATGAACCATGGGTAGATGAAACTCACAAAACTCGCAAACAATTTACTCAGAAATTGTCAAAGCTTGGTTGGAGAGAGCGGACTTCGACAAGGCCAAGAGCAATGAGTTAAGCTTCTCCTGCATGGAGAAGGGGCACCTCTCCAAGGATTGCTCAAAGAAAAGGAAGAAGGGTGGCCGCTCCTTCAAGGCACCAGATAATTCTTCAATTTCTTGTATTGATCAGTATCCTTTAAGGATGAAACTGTTTGTAGTAATTGTTGTTTTAATATTGTGGTGTTTGGACCTCACGATGTCATTCACATGAATCTCGGACCTAAGAGGTCATAAGGCCTGTTGGTTGAAACTCATACAGGAGTTCGAATTCAACATCAAGTATCATCAAGGTGCGTCGAATTATGTCACTAATGCTTTGAGCCGGATTGGAGAGGTTAATTAGTTGAGTTCCAATCCGTTGTATCTTTCTCTACGAGACCTTTGTCAAACTGACGAGTTTTTTTGCCGTATTTGGCAAGAAGTCATGGCAAGAAGATCTACTTTGTCTCGTGAAAAGAAGGTACTTGATGAATATTCCATTGAAAATGGTTTACTTTTTTGTAGGTCAAAAGTGTGTGTGCCAGACATCGTGGACATTAGAGCCCAAATCTTGCACGAGTGTCACAATAGTCCTAGTGCAGGACATCCTAGTATACAAAGAACACTTGAGCTTGTTAAGAGAGAATTTTATTGGTCATGTTGAGGCATATGTTTAAAAGTGTGAACAATGCCAAGTTAACAAAGCAGAAAGACTCAAATCAGCTGGTCTGTTATATCCGTTGGAAATTCCCAACAAGAAGTGGGAAAGTATTTCCACGGATTTTGTGATCAGACTTCCTAAGTCCAAGAAGGGTCATGATGCCATTTGGGTAGTAGTTGGCAAGCTTATCAAAATGGCATAATTTATTCCAACAAAAACTATCATCAAAGCTTCTGAACTTGCACAAATCTTCGTTGAAAAGTTGTTCGAATTGTATGATTTGTCAAACGATATTGCTGGCAATCGTGATTCTAAGTTCATTGGCAAGTTCTGGCAGACAATCTTTGAAAGGTTGGAAAGTACCTTAAGTCTTTTGTCTACGAATCACCAGATATTGATGGATAGACCCAACGTGTCAGCCAGTCAATGGAAGATATGCTTCACACATATGTTTTTAGATGACAATCATATTGAAAAAAAGTACATCCCAATGGTTGAGTTTGTATATAATAGTATGAAGCATTCTGCCACCAGATTTAGTCCTTTTATGCTCTTGTATGACTTTCAGCCTCGTTCCAAGTCCTATCTCCATTGGACTCAAAGGCCTGAAGGTGCAAGCGCACAACTAATTTCTTGTAGGATATGCAGAAAATGTCGCAGGTGGCTAAGGAAAGCATTAGATCGACTTATAATTGAGCCCAATTCTATGCTAAAATTTGAGATCAGTGATTGGGTATATCTTAGAATCCCATAAGACTCTAAGCCACTTTGAACGAGAAAATGCCCCAAGTTATCTCCACGATATAGCGGTCCTTTCAAAATTGTTAACAAGATTGGTCGGAACACATATCAACTAGAATTTCTCGCTGGAAGTAAGATTCATATTGTATTTCACATTAGTCATTTAAAGGAATGACTTGGCGGAAAGCACAACCTAATCTCAGCCGATGATCTTATGTTATTGGAAGATTTTACTGCCTTTGTACCCCATGAGCTAGATAGGATCATAGATACTTGACATCATCAACTAATAAATCATCTGATTTTTAACCATATGATTTTTTGTAAAGAAATCAGATGACGAGGACACCTTGGAAAATGAAGACGATTTAAAACTTCAATTTTCTAATTTTCTCCCATAGAAGAAAGTTTTTATGGGGGAGGGAATGTTATGTATAATAACGATACATCCTTTAGTGACATCCTCGCAAGGGCTGGTGTTATCAACATGTTTTGGTGCCATGCGTCACCATCCTAGGTGGTCACATGTTGTCGGTGGTCACCATCCTAGGTGGTCACATGTCGTCGGTGGGACCGTGCTTGATGGGACCCTACTGGTGGAATTTTTCTTTTGCCATTCACTCAGTCTATCTGGGAGTTGGTGGATGGAGAGCACGCGCAGTACCTAGGATGTATCTCCAAGCTAGGAGATGTGTGCTAGGGAGAGCCAACGGTGATGGCTGGTGGTATGGGATGCTAGTTTTCGTCAAAGGCTTGACTAGACATGTGGATGTCAATAGCTCCAGTGGATGGGGGTGGGTCGGTAGTGACCCTATGGATGGGCGGATACGGTGCATCGTCACTAGCAGGGGGTGTGCGTCAACCTTCAAGGCAATCAGAGACCTAGAGAGTTGTAACAAGAGCATTGTTGCATATGCCATCAACTAGTAGCAGTGCATCGACCGTGGTGTCCATTGTTGATATATGCCTAGTAAATGTGGACACGTCGTTGAATTCAAAAACAAAATTTTTTTTGAAGGTGATGATGATAGCAAGCGATTACGCGTGGATCGTGACTCCTCGCTAGCATCGCCAACAAATTTGCATCAAGTATTTGTTGCAAATATTGCACTTGGTCTATCTAATATATATTTTGAGGAACAAATAATTTTCAAATATGAAAATTTCATGATGAATGTGCTATATGCACGATACTTGAAATTGGATCTAATGGACGTGCACGAAGTTGATACTATCACACTATCAATTTACGAAATGTATGGATTAAGTAATTTCACCATGGTGTTCAGACGAAACATGCAAGTTATTCTTATTCCTAATTTGCTCATATGTGTGGCCGTTTCCCCTGAAATATGCTTAGCGGATTCTCGTGAAAATTGTATATATTTGTTGGCTGAGAATAAGGACATCCATAATTCAATGATTTTAGGCACAATCATCGTTCTTATCACTAGCATTGCCACCAACGAACATCGTCATTGCGTGCTAACTGTTGCCGACGGTTTCGAGCAACAAGATCATGCACAAGTACATTAAAAAAGGCATATTTGTTGCTTTTAATATGTCATATACTTATACATCTATATATACTAACTTGACAATGCATTCCACAAATAACATTTTGGAAAGACACAAAGGTGACGTACAACAAAATTGTCAATGAATACCATAATTATCAATGGTACATGAATAGTATACGAAATTTGGAGGTTTGCAAAGAGGCCAACCCATTCCAATTTGTAGTGTCACCCAAAACTGTTTTCGGCCATGTTCCCTTCGGACATCGAACCTTGATTACATAAAGTTCATCAATAGCACACTAGTGGAAGTGGTGTTACGATAGAAGTCAATTATGTATTTTTGTAACATGATAATTAGGGAAACATCAAAATATATTCATAATTATCAATAACAGGTTCTTATTTTTTACTATACATTATTATATTTTCTATTTTATATGTATTCACACGTGTTGCCTATGTCTATGTAGGTCGTAGGGCAGCTACTTAAAACCAGACTATGCACTATGTTTTGAATATGTTTGTGCGGCATGTAAGCAAGATCGGTATTCATTCCGAACTAAATTGCCATTTTGTTTTGGATGTATGAAAACTACGCAACTCGAGAGAATCTCGGTGATTAGTTGTACCATCGTTGGTCCATATGGTGTTATGCACATAAAAATCAAAGATGAGTGGATTGATCGTATTTTTCAACTACCAAAATTGTTCTTGTACATGGAACGAGAAAATTACCATGATTTGCAAGAGTTATTGGCAACTAGACAAATTCATGGACACTTTACTTTGGATAGTGGATAATACGTCACTAATTATCAGCAAACTGGTATTGACTTGGTTTTATAAAGATATATATATTACGTTCGTAAGTTCAAATACAACTGCAACAATAGGCTTTTACAGAAAAACAAGCATAGGTGTTCAAGATATATATATTTGAAATGAATGATAACTGCTAATGTTTTGTAATTTAAGTACAAATACCACACGTTGATAGATCGCAGTTCTTCTATGTTATTTTTTTATTCAAGGAATTTTATCCGCCTATTGCACATTCTTTTATCATTTGTAGTATTTATACATGAAATTTGCTTGTCCTTTTTGTTCACTCCTCAAGTAAATATACAAAAATTTCTCCCCAAATGCGTTCTCATACAAACCACGTGATTTTATCAATTTGAAATATATGCATTTTTTATCTTTTACTAGCAACTAATAGAAAAGACATTTATTGTTCTTTTCATAGTTTGTGATTTATATTTGACAGCCTAGTATTGTCAGGCAGTGTATAAAATCATAGATGTAATCTAGAAATTACACATGCCTAAGTAAATTAGGTGATTGTGTAGTTATCTAGATAACAATAAAGTCAATTATTACTCTTTCTATTGTTAGAGCATAAAACACAAAATCTATTAGGATATTATTTTGTTTCATGTTACAAAGACCCAATGGATGCAAAAGTTTGTTAAGCTTAAATGATTCTAATACATTTTTCAAATTTCATATACATTTTATGCATATTGAAAGATATCATACATACATGTAGCAATTTAAAAAACTATACAAAATTGTTTGCAAAGTTTTGTTTCAACATTTTATTTCATTTTTAATTTACATTTTTGTACCTCCGCAATGGGAACACTAATGATGATCTGCATGACTATTTGTTACATAGTCTCTATAATACACAATTATTATTAGTTACATATTATGACTTTATTAACTTGCCATAGTTTTTTTACTTTGAATTGTGTTTTGTAGAAATCACATTTGAACATGTACTAAAATCAGTTTTTTTTGGTGTGTTTGTAAGAAACAAATATTTTTTTTTAAATTTACTGTTATGACAAAGAAGCTATAAAATTTGAGCATAATGACTGTGAATGCAGAAATGACTAACCATTTATTTATGTAGTTTATGACAGCATACTACTTAGCTTTTGCTGAAATGACTAATATTTTGAATGCTTATTCGCTTACAACATGTAAACATTTTTGTTAAGGCATGAGTTCTAGCTAGATTTTTATGTATCTCTAATATCAATGCAAGTACTTACTCCAAGTTGTTGCATTGCGAGTGGTGACAATTTATATTTTCAGGTACTATCTTCTTATCACCTAGTCAAATGTTGGATTATCAAAAAACACAGTTTAATCATGTACTAGAAGCAATAGAAACTGTCGATGGCCATGATTAATAGCCTTTGGAAGTTTGAATGCAAATTACAAATTTTTGGGAATCCCTCGATGAGTTACGTTTTCATCTAAAACTGTCCGTGACAATGATGACTGTGCGAAATATTGTTCTTCACTAAGGGGTACTTTATTTGAAAACATATGTTGATTACTAGACATGGTGTGAGCCTCAAGTAGTCTTTTTTCAGAAATGTCACTCCTAATTCAAATTTTTGAGTGTTCCCAACTATTGGGAGGAAATATTTGAGCATTTTGAAAAATTATATTTTAATTGTGGTTAAACACCAATGAAGTTTGATGTCACTAAACTAAGGTGCATTCATTTACATGGAAAGTAGTGCGGGCAGATGCATAAAGAAGTTAGAAAATGATATTATAATTACTTTATAGTTATTTTTCTCTCTCCTACATGGCATTGCTTATAGGGCCCTCTTTGGGCCCATATTTTCTCTAATGTTCCATCCTCACCCTCCATATTGAGTATTTTGTAGAATTTAACCTCTCACTAGCTTCCACTGAGAGGAATGATCCAAGTGAACCCATCTTGCAAGTGAGTTGTACTATGGATGTACTTATTGGTCCTCCCTAAGTTCTTTTTCATAATTTGCCTCACTTGCAACTCACTTGATGCTCACAAAGACACAAGTGGCAAGATCAAAGTGATCTTGATTCAAACTAACTATCTTGAAGGATTCTACAAAGAATTGCTCAAGAAAATTGAATAGATTTGATTCTAGAAGTTTCACAAAGAACTTAACTTAATTTGATCAACTCCAGATAGACTTCTAGCCTTGCTAAGGACTTCTTAGTCTTGTCCCTCTCACACAAAGATTGAATGGAGATGTAATGAGTTTGCATCAAATTCCTATCAAATCTCATAAAAAAATCAATGATTTTGGACAAAAAATGACTCTATCACTCCTCCTCAATGATCCAACAAGACTTGTAAAACCACTTTGAGGAACTTGTTCTCAGCACCTATTAATTGGATTCTATGACACAAAGTCAAATCTCAATAATCGCTATTGACCTTTGATGCTTCCTCTTTGATTTGCATCAAAAATGTCATCAAGATGATGGTAATGAAATTATTGGGCTCTAATGAATAATGAAAATAAAATGTAGATTCAAGATTCCCACATGTGTGCAAAGTATACCTACAGCTCACTACCGAGATAGATCTCAAATCTTAAAGCAATCTCTTGGATTGGACTTGCCATCACAAAACTAGTTTTCTAGCAACAAACTTGCTAAATTCGGATTGTGTTTTGATCATCAATTATTCTCTTGTACTTGGCTCTGATACCATGTTGAAAGTACAGTAAATAGGACCATAAATAAACCTCTAATTGATTCTCAAGAGTGATTGTTTGATTGATTAACCAATTATAGCAAAACTAGCACTCAAAAATTGATCTAGATTGGCAATTTTAAACAAGAGCAATAAACAAGATCAAATCATGAAGATCTAACCTCACACGTGTGGGGTACAACCTGTAGTATGGCCAGAGAGCAAAGAATGAGTTTAACTAAGTTTAGATTGCATAGACCACAAAAAATCATCACACAAATAGAGTAAAAACTCAAGATTGTCAATGAACTCCAAAATCCTGATCTCTCATCAATGGAATGGATCAATGATAGTACATACAGGATCCTATCCTTGGCTGATCGAGCAAGTCTAGCATGTGTTCAGGTGTCAAATCAACCTTATGTCTACCTGCTCATGTCAATTTTATCTAACCATTAGGCTTACCAATGGTGGAGTTAGGTCAATCCCCAACTTCCTTGATTTATGAAGTTTGGCCCTTGATTTTAGGAATCATGACGAAATTGACTGAGTAACCCCTATGATTGAAATCTAAACTACCTAGGCTAGTGTACACACGTGGGCCTATGCTCTCACACAGTTGGATTACAAAATGTACAATAAACTATGTGTTATCAAGCTAGTACTTGCCAATTTTCACAACGCATATAAGCAAGCTAGGAATGTGAATAATTTGCGTGTTTCATCCGAACACCATCGTAAAATTAGATGATCCGTAATTGTTTCATACATTCTTTTTCTCAACTGCAAAAGAAACAATACGGATACTTTTTCCAACTTCCAGTATCTATAATATCACGGTAGTACGTTTCGTAAATTGATAACATGATAATATCGGATTCATGGAAATCCATTAGATCGAGTTTCAAATACTGAGCATATGGCACGTTCATCGTGAAATTTTGCAAAGTGTTTGTCCTTCAAAATCTATATTAGACAAACCAAGTGCAATATCTACAACAAATACTTCACGCAAATTTTTTAGCGATGCTAGTGATGAGTCATAATCCACACGTAATCGCTTGCCATCATCAACACACACAAAAAGTTTTTCTCTTTGAATTTGATGATGCATCCACATCTATTGGTCTTAGATCAACAATAGACAATAGGTGAAGCACTACTAGTAGTCAATGTCGGGCACATGCAACATCTATCAGGTATATTCTGAAATTGCCCCAATGCCCAACAATCAGGTTGACTTACAGGCATTGATGCTTGTTCACGTTCATTGTAACTAGTAGTAGATGGTTCAATCGGAAGATAATCTACAAAAAACATGGAAATAATTAATCAATTATACTATATAATGTAGAAGTAGATGGCCACATGGATATGTATGAGTGTATGTGTATACGCACACACACGTACACATAGACATGTTCACAACGCACAACATTGTACCTAGTAAAGCTTTTCAAGTTCAAATTCTTTTATAAGGAAAACAAATACATGTATAGATTTCAATAAAAAGGTTATTGTATCCGAGTCAAAAGAAAAGTAGATTCTATAACTACAAAATTGTATCTATTGTCACTATATTGGTGTTTCTCTAAGTTAAAAGTTAAAAATTAAAAGTTATAAAAAGGTTATTGTATCCGAGTCAAAAGAAAAGTAGATTCTATAACTAAGTTAAAAGTTAAAGAAGTCTGATCAGCTATCTGAACCGTAGGAAACGGACATCGAGTTAAGAAAATAAATAGCAGATAGAAAAACTAACGATGAATGGACGCTCGGACGAACGCTTTGCTTGTTAGCAAATGTTTACTAGCCGATCGACCTTCATGAAGAAGACTTACACAGTTGTCAGGGCAAAACGAAGAGACCGGTAGTTAAAGTGTGCGTTCTTCCAATTTGAGTGTTTCAAGAAGCTGTTTTGGTAACTGGGGTTTATAGAGACATATTTCTGGATCCCGAGCTGTAGCTGATGCGCCCTAGGGAGGCGAGCCAGCCCACTAATAGCCGCTACTGGCCGTGGAGCCATTGAGGCGCTGGATTGATCAGATGACAGGTCTCCTTATTCTCAAAAATGGTTTTACAGACTTTCGAAGAGCATAGCGGATGATCCAGCCGTCGGATCAAGTTCATGTAAAAAGCTAAAATGGTCGCATTTGTCTTGTCTACATTCTGACCGACGCGATTGTACAGAATCAGTTGGATTCAGAAGTTATAAGTGTTTTTGTGAAGCAGCCTGCAGAATTAGGATCTGGCTCTTTGTCTCCTTTAGCAGAACATTGGGGGCAATATGATTGATCACTATTCTACAGCAAGTCCTTCAGAATCTATTGCTAAAGGTTCACTTTGGCTGACGGCTCCAACGAGGTTAATGACATTCCGTGTGAAGATAAATTATAAAATATAAAAAGATCTTAGTTCAGTTGGTGAGGTGGTCCATCACAGGGATCCCTTTGTACAGTTGTTCTCATGGCTTTGGACATCTCTCGACTTCGTCCTCTCAGTCTCAAACGACCTGCTTCCACTGTCTCTCCTCCTTCAGACTCCCCTCCCCATTCGCATCAAGCTGTGCTTTTTGCTGATGGTTTCACACTTGCCTCAATGCCCTATGTTCCTCCTTCGGCCAGCTCTTCCCATGGCACTGTTGCCCCCTCGCTTGGTTGTGAACCTCCTTCGACCCTTGTTGCGCAGCCTTCTCAACCCCCTGAACGGGTTGCTTGCCTTGCTTGTGATCGTTTCTTCTTTCCTAGAGGGGGTCTTGCCCATCTGTTGTAAAACTATCTTCATACAGAGATGTTGCTCGAATTCGGGTGTAAAGCACGGGTGGTTAGCTGCCGGTGCGGGATAGCTGCCGATCGTTTAGCTATAAGGGTTATCGACCAAAAAGTGGTGGGGCGTGACTGAGGCAATGTGCTACTTAATGGTGAAAGCACGGATAGTTGGAGGGGTGTCCTATGTGGGCTGATTTTGTGATCGATTTGTATGGGCGCGACCAGGCAAAGGTCCGTTGGCAGGAACATCTCAAAGGGGGACCTTGTCTTTGTTACTTGTTAGTATACCTGCCTGAGTGTCTTACTTGTATGTATTCGTGGTGAGTCTTAGTACTCGTGCTTTGTCTGGTTTGCATGATTGCTTGTGATACAAGGAGCTGATGGCTCGAGAAGGAACCTTTCTTTTGAAGGCTGATACCATCAAACAAAGAGGACTATAGAATCTGTGGGGCGGATTTGCAGTTCAAGTACTCGCACGTGAACGACAACGAAACGACTCAATGTTTGCAAAGGATGGATGGCTAGCCTGTTTCTTGGGTTAGTTTCATTTGCGACAACGCCCACCAGATGCAAGCAGGAAGTCAAAAACTGGAAAGGGCAATTTCAGGGGAGATCTTCTATGGAACAGTTGGTCTTCATTTTGGGACGGCCACCTTCGGAACTGAAACTCACTGAGCATGGGTGATATCCAGTATCAGTTGGGTTTTTCCTCAAAGGGGAAAGACTAGGATCCTCTTCAAAGATTGGCAACAAGTTGGATCAAGCCATAATCCTAGCAGATGGGAAGCAAAGTGTTGGAAAGGCTTTTTGTCCGAAGAACTCTACTCTAAGTCCGATCAACTTATTTTATAAGTGGAGGGGAACTATCACACACACCTCTCTCTTGGGGCAAATTTTGAATGAAAGTTGATCAAAACAGGGAGGTGACCTAGCCATACTCATACGAGGAGACTGGCGAACTTTGGACCTAATAAGTTGACAAGTTTTTGTTGTGGAAAGGAAAGCTTGTTATAGGCTTTCTCTAGACCAGCAATGATGAGGAAACATATGAGTATGCTGGCTTGTGTTACGTGTAAGGCAGCTGATCAATGAAGGAACTGTGAAAGTTGAGTCTTGCATGAGAGACTTGGTATCTCAAACAGACGCTAAGGGACAGTTCGCGTTGATATCGGACTAGTGCAAACTCTTGGTGCATGTGTCTGATTCAAAGAGAGCTACTTGAAGCCAAGCTCGATGTACACTTTTTCAGTGATGGAATTGTGAAAGTCAAGTTTTGCGCGACGGACATGGTGCTTCAAACAAACGCGAAGAGATAGTTCGTATGCGGATCAAACTGGTGCGACCCTTTGGCTTTCCACGAGGTCAATGGTTACATTTGGGCTGATTCAAAGAGCTACTTCAAGCTAAGTGAGAGGTGCATTTGCGGAGTACTCAATCTTTGCCTACCTTAAAGAGCCAAGATGGAAAAGTATCAAGATCAGGCTGGGACAAGGAGAGAAATCAAGGTGCAGAAGCAACAAGGCACAGAGTGGATCATAAAGTGGGCAATCAAACGATAAATCCTTTGGCTCAGGGAGCCTTGATACCTGTGCGGAACGGAACTGATTAAATTTGGAGCTCAGGGAGCTCAACACAAAAGTGCATCAAGGACAAATCAGGAGCTCAAAGGAGTTCCAAAGTCGAAAGTCAGAAGCGACAAGGGCGAACATTTCAAAGAAAGGCCTTTGTCACCAGTTAAGGGTTTTACGAAAGCGATATCAAATCTACGCTTTTTTCAGACAAAGATATATTTTCAAGTTATGTAATTTTTCAGTACAAGGAGCTGAGCCTCCGACTTGTGGTGTGCCAGCTTCCATGTTAATAAAAAGTGGCCAGTAAATTGAGTATTGTGCCAAGTAGCTTAAATGTATAGTTATTTTAATTGGGAGACACCTTTACTTTAATCTGACATCTGATGAGGACATCAGATTTTATAAAGGTGGGGTGGATGTTGTAAAGCATCTTCATAAGCTTTACTTCCGGCGCCACTGGCGCCAGCATTGTTCCCGGCGCCACCAGTGCCCCTGCTGCTCCCGGCGCCGGTGCCACTCCTAACGCCACTGTGACCAGAATCCAGCCGGCGCCAAGTTCCTATGGCTAAAAATCTTTGATCGGTTCTAGCGAAGTCCAGAGAGCTCAGATCGATGTGCAATCACCTCACACGATCTAGGCATGATTAAAAGAAGCCTAGGGATCAATAAAATCTAGAGAGAGAGAGAAAATGACTTTCTAGAAAGAGAAAATCCTAGAGAGAGAAAAATGTGCTTTACCAGCCTGGGTAGAGTGCTTGGTATGAGGGGGGTGCCGAATCCCACCAATACTATAGGGGAGTGTGGGTTGCGACTCAGGGCGAGCTCCAACCAAGTCTCAGCCTCCCTTGCTGGAATGTTGTCATGGCTCTCGCCTTGGCATGCTAGCGCCCCGGAGACTAGGGTCGGTCACACACTTGAAATGTAACCTTCTCAGATTTATCAATAAAGTGGGATTTTCCTCAAATTGACTCTGATTACCTTCTGGGATTCTGTGTTCGGTAAAAGCGCCAGTTGTAAGGCCGCTTCAAAATTTTTAAGGTGGCACATAGCTGAGGGTCGTATCCCGGGACGTCAGCGGTATGCCGTCGGGACCATTCGGTCCGTGGCGCCAGCGGTATGTTGTCGGGACCATTTGGTCCAAGAACTGGTTGTCTCCATATCTGTCACGGCTTGTGGTTATGAGTGTTCCTTGCATGAACGTGAATGGGTTAAGCTCTTGGGGAACGGGCTCTCTAACCTGTCGGCTGAGTTGGATGGCTTGCTTGGGTGGAAGTTATCTGTTTATGGCTGTCCAGTCTGGCGTGGCACCATGTTGGCTTCCAACGCTCGTGACGAAGCTTTTAGTTGGTTAAGTCTGATGTAAGTCAGACCGCTTGCTTGGAATGGATGTTACTAGTTTGTAACGAAGCTTCGAGTTGGTTAAGTTTGATGTATATCGGACGACTTGCTTGGAGGGAAGTCACCCACATCGGGACCCCCGATCTGGCATGGCGTCAGGTTGGATCTCAATGTTGGTTTTCGGAACTTCAAGTTGGTTAAGTCTGATCGTTGTTGGCGAGTTGGCTGCTTGTATGTCAAGTGGGTTTGGATGGCAAGAGTTGAAGGCTGGGAAGCTAAGTCGTGGTTCCCGGCTCCCTTTGGGATGCCTGCGCTACACCGTCACCAATGTTCTTGTATTGCGTTGCTTCAGTCGTCTCAAGATCACCCTTCTCTCTCAGCACCTCGTTCGCCCTCTGCTTTAGCTTGGTCTTGGATCTCTTCCCTTGACATCCTCGCGCTTTTCACTTAGGCTTCCCTCGTCCAAGGCTCTACTTTCATATTCCCCTCGCTCTCCGTCGTGAAACTCAACTTGCTATGCGTCTTCCGCTTGATCGCTTGGCTATTGACCCCTTTGACATTGCGGCTTGGAATCTGTGCCTTTTCTTTTTTCCCTTTGGTGTCTAGTCCTCCCTTCGAGGGGTGGAGATGCTGGTCATAGAGAAACGTGTGCTTGCATTCGTCGCTTTTTATCGGGAGATTGAGAAATGCTTCATGATGAACACTTTGCCCGTTGTCAGGCACTTGCTGCTCGCAACTCATAGGACTCTCAACCTCAAGGCGCCCCACCTCTCCACCATCATGTTCGTAGGAACCTGCATCTTGGGCAAGTTGGTGAGTATTCTAGTGCACCTCGAGCTTTAGCTCCTCTCACTCCTGCTCCCTCTTTTGCTAATACTATTGCTGCTCTCCAAGCTCTTCATCTTGCTTCTGAAGGCATTCTTCCCTTGTTTGTTGAGGACGTTCTGCCTGATGTTGACTTCGTGTTTGATCGTGATTCTTTCTCTCGTGCCTTCCATCGCAGTCCTCGTCTTGCTGTTGGTGGTCCCTCTGGTTTGGTCTATGAACACCTTCGTGATTGCTTTCCCCCCGAGGACTCTGCTAGTGGCTTTGTTCAACTCTTTCAAGTCTGCTCTTTTTTTGCCTCTGGTCACATTTCTTCTTCTGTTGCACGTCTCTTGTCTGCGTCTCGTTTGATCGCCATGACTAAAGCCTCGGGTGGCATCCGTCCCATCGCTGTTGGCGAAGTCCTCCTCCATCTTGTTAGTCGCTCTATCTGTTTTCAGTTTCAACAGATTTTCGTCTCTTTTCTCTCCCCTCATCAGTTTGGCGTCTCTACTCCTGGCGACTATGAAGCTGTCATTCATGGTTTGCATGCCACCCTTGATCTCTGATGGAGGATTCCATGTCCTCAGAGAGAAGTCTCATGTCCTTCCTTCTACCGCGTCCCACTCTTCCCACAGGCATGTTGACATTGTCCTCTCTCGGGATGGGCTTCTTACTTTGGCAGATGTTGTTCTTGTTGATCCCATGCGTGGTGACCTACGGCCTCGCTGTGCCTTCACACCAAGAGAAGCGGTAGGCGTGACAACACAAGAGAAGGAAAAAAACTACTCTGACAGGCACCCCACTGATGCTTTCCTTCCCCTGGCAATTGAGACTTATGGCACCTTGCATCGACGCTCTGAGGATTTTCTTTGCATGTGTTCTCATCAAGCGGCGGAGCGTCAAGGTATTCCTGATTCTATCTGGCTTCTTTCAAACAACGTATTTCCATTGCCCTACAATGTGCTCAAGCCCTATCAATCCTGCAACGGGTGAGGATGATTGGGTCTGCTACTTCTCATCTCCCTTCATTAGCTGACTCACCACCTCTTCACTTTTCTGATCTGTTGTAGTCAATTGGCAGACTCCCATTGACATCATCATGGTTTATGCACTTTTATTTTTAATGCAAGAATTTGGATTAATCTTAGCTTTATTGCAAGCTTCGCTTTTGTTTGAGCTTACGTTTGCTTAAACTTCCCCTTCAGGGTGTATATATCTTTTTCATCAATGTACCTACTAGTTTTTTCTATGAATAAATGCATCAGGGTATTTCTTTTCTACATATAATTAGTATATTCTAAATGCTACGTGGTAGGGTTCTTCTCACTCTTTATAAAAAGTACTCTCTATTATTGAATGATAGTATCCACCAAAATATTAGCCTACACTATATTTATGCACACACAATTACATTTATTCAATGGCATATTGTCTGTTGAATATTCTAAGTTTATAAGATATAGGATTTTTTTTTAACGTATTGTATTTTTTAAACCATTTTTAAAATATGTGTAACATAAAAATTGGAGTATGGAATTGGCTGATTTGAAGAGCTGAAAAATGAGTAGTCAACTTGTCTTCAGAAGAAACTTCCTGTTTTTATTAATAAAAGATGGGAAAACTCATCAGAGTACAAAGGAATGCATGTTGAAAGCGTAAAGGCCATAAGGTGAATTGAGATACTATACAACTATAACAAAGCAACAATCTCACATAGTATCTACATAAAGCCTACTGCTTGGTGTAAGTCGCTAGTTAAGACAGTTGGAAGTTTAGGCAATGCAGGAAGCTGTGAAGAAGCAGTTCTTGCAAGTACGGCACGTCTAAGTAAAAATCAGATTCCAGGCCTTTGAAAGTGCTCCCTCTCAACTCAAATAATCTGGGCATTTGTTTATGGATTTGAGCGCTGGAAATCGTTAACAATAGAGATACAAATAGGCCTCAAACTGCAAGCAAATTGGATGCCAATTTGAGTGCTAGAAATGCTGGCCTGGGAAGCTCATTTGGGCGCTGGAAAATCTGTATCTGAGTGCGTATTAAATTGGAGGGATGCGCCCCCGCCCAAAAAACTGAAATTGCTGAAAAAATGAAAATCAGAGAGTTGAACGTTAAAAAAATCAGCGATAGAGGCACTGAAATCCCTGCTAAAAAGATGCGCTGATTTGCGAGAAAAGTGTGTCCCAAACTAGTATGCAATGAAGCGCTGAAAAATCCGGAAAAAGTGAAATTGCTTCTGACCAACCGCTAATTTGCAGCAAATAACATGCACAAACATGCACGTAATGACCTGCAAAGAGGGTGCTGGAAATTTTGCAGGTAGGGCACTGAATCCCTGCTGGCAATGCTCAGAACTGAAGCAATAAATGCACTGGGAATGACTTGTAGCAGAAGCTCATGATTATGGAAATACTGCTGATGGCCCGCTGAGTTTCTCAGAGCCATCATGGAGAGGTGCTCTTAGCCCCCACAACTACTACCACTTTCACACACAATGCACTTTCTAGGAGTTGAAGGCTTTCACACACAACTACTTGATGGAGAGAGTGTTAAACTTGGAAAGGAATCTTATTGGATTAGGAATCAAGGTCCCACTACCTAATGGGGACCTCTCTTGGCAAGTGCACTTACCCAAGTTGGCATTGGTTGTTATCACACACAAGTGCCTAGCAATTGCTATGGCCAGCTTTATTTTTTTTATTGGCTGAGAGAGTCTAAATGGTTTTTACCCTATTTCAGGTGACCTCTCCATGCCAAGACGTGGCATTTCACATGGCCATGTTTCGCTGCAACTCTAAGATAAGTTAGAGTGGTAGAGCTGTCTGGCACTATAGCGTCAATACCTGCTACTTGAGCTTTCCTCAGTTTCCAAACATGAGGCTATGGGGAGATCTTAAAATTCTCTTCCAAAACACACGAGTTAACAATACGTTTTTCTTGGTGTGCTTGTAGTATTCTGCCGTTTGATCTGAGCAAGGCTTATACGAAAACAATAAAAGAGACATACAATCTCGTGTTAATCAGAATATGGTAGATGATTCAAACAGAATCTGAAACAAATATTGGTTCAAAATGAGCACAATGAACTTAAACAAATGTTTATATTGTACACAATCATTTAGCAGCCTCTATTTAGCTGTCAGAATTTACATGTGGCACAAAGATGACCGACAATTCTGTGAGGTATGCATGTTCTAGACTCTAGTTATTATTCGTTTTAGGCCAGTCCGGTTGTCATATGTATGAGATCATCAATAATTTGGGAACTATTTTGATATGTTTAATTTTGTAGGAGAGTTATCTAATTGATTCATGTTAAGGAACAAAGAAAACTGCTCCAAGAATTACACAATAGATTTACAACACGGTCAACCAAAGAAGTTGCAACTCGTGTCATGCTAGAACAAAGATGTCGTAAATACTTTCAAGGTTTTGTTTAAGCATTCTCTTGTTTGGGATCCTAAGGACACTCAACGAATTGGTGCCAACGTACATAAACATCATAATGTCATCTATGACTCCGAGCATGTACCATAAGAAAAGACTTCTTTTCTTATCCTCCTTTTTCATTGCTTTTAGCTATGTTAGCGTTATGCTCTCTACGCTTCCTACATAAACCTGTCATTTTCTCCAAATGTCATTTTCTGGCATTTGGGTGCACTACTACTGTACAAGAAATCTCTTGTGGGGTGAGAGGTCCCTTGCAAATCAGGTAAAGATCATGAGTGAGGAAAGCGAATTTAACAAAGATTTTTGACGAGTGTAGGTGTTTCCGAAGAAGGTAACTCACCCATCAGCTACATAAGTTAAACAACTTTACGATCAACTGATGGATCCATAGTTCTTTACGAGAGAGAATGTCATCAGTGATGGAGAAAACGCGTTTCTTGCGTTTTCATTGGGCCACGTGTGCCCTAAGTCTTCAATGACAGGTAGTTGAAGGGCGCAGCTGAAGGGTGACGGGCAGTTTTCTAGAACTTTCCAAAAAAGAGTAGAAAGAGAAAAATCTAGAAGTTTCATAGAGAGAGAGAGGGATATATATGTGTGTGTGTGGAGAAGCCGGCTTGACGAGGGTGAGGGAGAAGATTTTTCAAAAAATTAGGGCTTTTTTAGGGTTACACTTTTTTTAGGGTTTTAGAATGAAAAATAGCGATAATGTGAGTAGAGAGAGAGAGAGAGAGAGAGAGAGAGAGAGAGAGAGAGAGAGAGAGAGAGAGAGAGAGAGAGAGAGAGAAGGCTGTCATGGATAAAAGATGATTCTTGACTGTTGATTGGGCCACGTGTGCCCTAAGTCTTCAATGACAGGCAGTTGAAGGGCGCAGCTAAAGGGTGACCGACAGTTTTGTGGAACTTTCTAGAAATGAGTAGAGAGAGAAAAATCTAGAAGTTTCCTATAGAGAGAAGGATATATGATTCTTGTGAGAGAGAGAGAGAAGGCTGTCATGGATAAAAGATGATTCTTGACTGTTGATTGGGCCACATGAGCCCTAAGTCTTCAATGACAAGCAGTTGAAGGGCGCAGCTGAAGGGTGACTGGCAGTTTTGTGGAACTTTCCAGAAATGAGTAGAGAGAGAAAATTCTAGAAGTTTCTTATAGAGAGAAATGGATATATATATGCGTGGAGCTAAGAGAGAGAGCATGGGAGCCAGTACTTTCCGTACCTGTTAGGTGGGGCGAAGGACCTCCCTCGAGGCCGTTCCACCCTGGGAGGGACCCAATGCCCGAGGGCGGGAGGCCGAGTAGGGCCGGGGCTTGCATTTTATGCTTGTCATAATTTTTGTGTTCGTGGACACACAGAGCTGTACAATTTGTGCATTTCAGACTTGAAGTTTGTTTTGATAACATGGGAACATTTATTAGATTTGATGAACGAGCTTCTAAGAATCATAAAGTTGATCTTCTTCATTGTAAGCTTGAAAAACTTAGGCAACTTGTCACTTGCTACTTAGCTTATGTAATTCACACTTTTGAAGAGTATTTTTCCCATTTGTCTGTTTGGAATTCTGACGACGGTGGGTGCTTCACATCCATTCTTCTTGCGAGCAATTGATGGACCAAGACGTAATGCTAAAGTGGTATGTTTTTCTTTTCAGTAGTGAATATTTTGTGTTTTTTTTTTTTAGGTTGCTTTTAAGAATTTTGATATCTTATTGTGTTGTGCAGTGGTTTTCGAAACAGAGAGTTGGTTTGAAAACAATTTCTAAATGGATGAAAAGTATGGCAAAAGATATTCCTGGATGTGACGTTGATTTCATAACGAACAAAAGTGCTCGTGTATCTTTTGTGAAATGATTCAACTGTATGGGCGTTCCTTCGGAAATTGGTATGAAACTCACTACGCACATGTCAAGAGAGGGCTACATGCGCTATAATTCGGATTTTTGAGGTATCGAGATGAGAGCTCTTCAAAATGTAGCATGCGCAATTCCTGGAACCGGAGGGGACATTTCGTGGCAAGATGCTCTTGATTTTGAGAGAAAACTTTATGATTCAGTTCACGGTTTTTCTGCTGGGATGGCTTCAATACTACTGTGATGTTGCTAATACTGAGAATTCTGTGGATTGTAGTGCTAGTGTAGATGATGATTGGTGGAATAGTAAAGTTGTTCAAGATGAGATTGATATGCTGGTTTTGATCAATGAAAGGAATGTGAAAAATACCAGTGTTGTGAATGTTGTAGGAAGTAAAGTTTTAATGCTTACGTACTAGTTATGTTGTAATAAGAGGTTTTTGGATGCGCACTTCAAATATGAAGGTTTTGGAAGTAAAGAAATGTATCAGGAAATTTTTGAATGTAAATTTGACCTTCGTTGGATACTACTATGTTTCTGTTTCATGAGGAATGCGTCGTATATTCTCAATGTCATATAATGTATGGTCTAGAACTAAACAAAAATGGCCGATTACGGCATTTTATTTGCCAGTTTCACCTTTGTTTAAAACTCAAAGTGATAATAACATAGCTAGGACTAGCACGACAAACAACCGGCTTTAATAAAAAGTTGCCATATGAAGCAACAACAAGTAATAGATATTAAACAATATTTGGATTCATAGTTTTGTACTTAACAGTTTGTTCTAGGTAGTTCACAAGTTTTCCATTTAAACAAAAGAGAATACCACTCTTCTGCAAATACAAAACTTAGCAAGAACATATTTTATTGAAACATATTTCACAATAAGATCATGGCATAGCTGATCTATTTGACCCAGTTTCGATTGATATGGCCAAAAATGTTCAGAAACTGCACTCATTCTTTACTAATTTTTACAACAAGGTTTTTGTTTCATATTAGAACCATTGAAATCTAAAATAGGTTTGCTTGCATAGCGGTTATTTGTGAGTTGTCATGGCAGGGTAGTGTTGTTCAAATATCCAGAAGCAAGGTCTCATTTTCTGATCATATTAGCATTCAAAACATTTATATGCATTCCAGTTATCCTTGTTTGTATGTAAGGTCTGACTGCTTATAAAAATTTTGTTCCAATTATTGTTTTTCACTCAATGATGTTTTCCTTTTTTCTGATTTTGAAACTGTCATATCAACAACTATAAATTTAGTAGGTGAATATATATATTTAAAAATGAGCTCGTAAGGTTTTGTAGGTTTTTCGCGAGCACTGCTATGAATCTTGAAGTCCATTTTTGTCCCTGCCTTGCAATCGTCAAACATTCACATGCTTGTGTTTTGGTTTGAATTCAAATGACATAAACAAATGTTTTTTATTTGTATTTTTGGTTTTTGTGAGCTTGACATGTGGCAATCTTAAATAAATTGGTTATTTTCTTAGGCTTATTTCCAACTATTGCTTCTTCTTTTTCCAAATGTTTATATTTATTTTTTGAGGCTTCCCGATTATTGAGAGATTGACACGTGGGTTTCGATTTCCTATGATTTTGGATTTCAAGTTTTCTTCTTTCGTTGTCATGTTTGTTGTCGTTTTGAAGTTGCTCGATGTCACTGGATGCACTCCGTGTTTGGGTGAGAGACGCACATGCAGCCGTGTTTGGGTGAGACGCTTCTTTTATGCTTTCAAAGCTAGAACGGACGGGTTCCTTTGAGATAGTTGAATTCAGGTGTTTTGCATTCTCACAGTACTAATGCACTATGTGTTGTGGTCCCACTATGCTAGTTACAGGTTAAGTCATATCTCTACTTCTTGAATTGCTCTCACTCTCGCTTGTGATCTCTGATTTTGAGGAATCAGATAGTCTGATACAATGGAGTTCACATAGGAACTCTGATTCACGCTTCTTGATCTATGGATCTCTATTCTATTATTATCTCTTCGATTATGTTTTATTGTAGATATATATACATCAGTGATAGAGGTCATGAAGATTACAAGGTTGGATCGTTTAGTGTAAACTGTGTAGGTAACATTCGTGAAAGGAGAACAATTATTGCATGGTAGTAATTTGAACACGGTGACGTCATCTATATCGAATAGAGCAGAGGAAGAGCTCTGTTTTGAGTGGTAATAGTCGACAGTCGAGGGTGTCGAATGAGTCGAGTCAATTGTTTGCCCTTAAGTCGATGTCAATGGACTCAAAGTCAAGCATGTCTAGTCGATCTTGCTTTGCTTCAAATGTCTATGTATATATAGACTATTCGACTATGCAAGTAAAAGTTGTAGACTGTTATAGAGAGTGGATATTCACAAAGTTTAGGAGTACTCAAAAGATGAATTCAGGTGAGTAGGAGTAATATTAAACTCCAATACGGAAGACCTCTGCATTACTTGTATATGAGCCGAAATCAAGAAGCTAGGCTTACTTATTCATTAGTATCCAGCATGACGAGCTTGTTACACATTATATATATGGTCTGCAAGGTAAATTGCATCTATGGTCTACTGGGTCCATAAGTAGTCCATAGACTACACAGATTGCAAGGACTATTTTCCTTTGTTGGCCATGAGCCCCTTTATTCGTGTATATAGGCCTAGAAGCCTTTTTCTATCCATTTATATTTAGGACTAGTCAAAATGCCCTCCAGCATCTTCTTCATGAAAGGATTTGATAACCAATTGTGTTTGATGTTTTTCCAAACATTCTCTTAGTTCATCATCATTACCCATTTTATATAATACACAAGTAATTATTGCATAAGGTGCAACTCGATATCGAGACACATTTTTCTCTTCTCAAGTCATTCATGGTGGATATTCCAATGTTTGCAAATATTATATAAAATCAGCATACTAGGAAACATCAATATTTATAATCATAACTTCTTCAATTGGAAGTCAATAAGAAATTTCAAATTTGGGTTTTGTGGTTTTGAGCCTTGATAAATAATCTAAATTTGTATGATGCTTACCGGGTCGAACTTCAACAATATCATCAAATTCCAATAAAAGGAAAATCCAACGTGCTATTCTTCTTGATAAGTCTGGCTTATTGACCAAATGTCACAAAAATCATCTATGAATATTTCCAAACATTTCCTCAAGAAATCTTGGAAAATGATTGTCATCATTCTCTGAAATCTTGCAAGAGCATTATAGAGTCCAAATGGCATTTTAGTTTATGCATAGGTTCCCTAGTCTGTTGTAAAGGTAGTCTTATCTTAATCGTCCTTTTTACTCTGTACCTAGCTATAATAAAAAAAATTCATCCATAAAGTTATATCTTTCATAACCTACAACCTTGTCCAAAATTGAATCCGTGAATGGCAAAGGATGATAATCATTTTTTGGTTGCATCATTTAGCTTCTGAAAATCTTGGCATACTCTTATCTTTCCTCTTTTCTTTTTAGGTACAATCACAATGTGTGCACCAACTAGGTTAAGTGCACCAAAAATTTTCTAGTAACCAGGAATATATAATAGATTCATACAAGATTAATCGTGCACATATGTGAATAATCTCACTATGACCCAGTACATAAACACATTCTTATCTGGCAAATTCCTTTAGAATCTACATATGTTACTCACATATTTTACCAAGAATCTTGAGTCGGTATTGTCTTTGCCTAATTGGAAAAGCATCATAACATAAAATTAACTTATTCTCCATAGTCTTAAATCAAAACTGGGAGCAGAGCTTTGGTACCATAACTTCTCAAGTTTCCAATTTTGTACATCAAACTAGATGTATTTTATATCTATGGTTGCTACCTTCAGTTTCCAAGCTGAGTTCCTACATGAGGTGAGAATCGATAAGATTATGAGTTGAACCACTATCCATTAAAATACTAACTTCTTGATTTTTCACCATGTCTTTCAAATTGGTATAAACATAGCTATTTTAACTAACCTATCCACTACAACTCAAATATAATCATTTTGCCATTGGGCTCTCAAAATTCCAACTACAAAATCCATATATATACTTTTTCATCTCTTCAATGGAATATCTAAGGGATGTAATAATCCTCCAGTCTTGAGGCGTTATAATTTGGCTAGCTGACAGGGCTTAAGCCTCTCCACATAAGACTCGACATCTGGCTTGGGTTTTGGCTAATAAAACTCTCTTCTGACTGATTTTAAAGTGCTATGTATTCATGAATGACCTCACAGGGTACATCATGACATTAAAAAAAAAAATCTCCTTAATTGATCATCCTCTAGCACACAAAATTTCCCATTCTAGAATAGTAGTCCATCTCAAATGACAAATTATTTTATAACCTTCTTCTTTTTTCTAATTAAGTAAGATCCCCTTGATCCAATCTCAGGTCCACTTTTTATTAATTGTGATCTGTATGAACTTTCATATATGAGCAAAATGAGAATCATTTTTAAACTTTCCTCTCATTGAGAGATACATATCTGGAGAAATCTGGGTGAATGAAAATTCATCGATCTACATGAGAGCATCTACAACTTGATTAGAGCTATCTTTGATGTATCAGATCTCATGATTAGATTCTTGTATAAGCTTAACCCATCAAGTACCCCTCAAATGTTGATTGCAAAAGTATTTCAGAGGCTAGTGATCTGTATATACTATAAACTTATTCTCATATAGATAATGTCTCCAAATTCTAAGTCCATGCATATCACAATCAATAATTCATGTTCCTGAGTTGCATAATGCAACAAGAACTGCTCCGACCGCTGAATTACTTGCATCAATTCTAAAGATAAAAGATAAATCTGAATCCATAATTTTTAAAATAGGAGTAGAAACAACCAAACTTTTGAATTTTTCTAAATATCGATTCAATTTATCATTCCATTCAATAGTGGATTAGGTTGACTTTTCTTTTTTCTTTTTATTAACTCTTTAGTCAAATTAGTAAATGCCATATTGAACCACCTATCTACAATGTCATTGTCTTGACTATATCTAATCAACAACTAAACATGATCAAAATATAAAAAATTTGCAAGGCTGTAGATATTCAATTACTATCGACTCTTATCTATTTTCAATCCTATTGTCAACCCCATAGTGAAGAGATTTTGTGAAAAGTCTCTAAACAATTATTTCTAAAATCCACAATCATTAGAGGAGTTTTGAGTTCCAAAAAGACCCTTTAAGAATTCGTGCAAGATGCCTTTTTTATTATTAAAATACTATGACACTAATACTTTTGACTTGCCATAACTTTTTAATCGTAGTTCAAAAGTATGTCATATAACATATCATTGGAAAGCCCTTGCCGAGCACTTTCCAATGCACTAAACTTTGCTAAATTTGGACTTACCACTAAAAAGTTATGCCATTTTTAGTATGGAATCAAAATGTGGACTCAAAAAGTTACGTTACATAGATTTCAAATTTGAGTGTTTTGATTGGTCCATGTGTAAGAAAAATCTGAGAAAAAATATACAAGGAATCTTTACAAAGGGTCTTTTTTGGATTTAGAACTCCTCTAATGTTTTTTTGTGATGATTTTATTTTTTCTAGGGCGTGAAAGCAAAACCAAGGCAATCTTATCATAATTTTAGCTGTTTTGCTACTTATAGTCTACGTTTTGAATAATTTGGATCTATAATCATAATCAAAGTCCAAGACAAACCCATTTATTTTCAAATTTGTCAAATCCAAAGGCTCCTTTTGATTTTTGTCAACCTTTCAACTACTTGAATATCTTATTTATCTTATTCTAATCTTTTTTCTCTAATACTCTTTATAATATAAATCCCACATTAAGAATTTGTTTTAAACATCAGAAAATAATTATTTTCATGATTTCTCATTACAAATTGAAAGAAAACATAGCATCTTGTTTGTTCCATGTGGCCATTTAAATTTATCTAATTACTCACTTATTTGTAGAGCATATTGGAAAATGTTCTCATTTTGCATTTGTTTTAAACTAAAATTTTCATGCCCAAGTATTTTCTAATGGATGCGCATTGGGTTGGGTCCTTCCTCCTATCGGGAAGGCCTTGTTCTCAATGTTAGTATCTTAAATAATATACTTGAGTTTTCTTATAAGGCGCCTATGTGGAGTTTCTATTAAGCCAAGTAATCTACTGTTGTTCTATTTTTGAAATCTCGCTCGTTCAAGAGCCTTTAGTGTACGAGATACATAACTCTTATTAGCTATTTTTTAATGATTATAAGCACTGGGTCTACCTGAAAGTTAAAAAATATTTTTGATACAATATTTTCGTTTCTTGTATCAAGATTAAGAATATAGTTACATGGATTTGTTGATTTTCATAAAATGCATCAATTTCACACTAATGAACCAAGTAAAATTTCTCAATGTATCTTTCAAAGCGTTAGCTCTTTCTTTACAAATTAGAGATTATACTTGTGTATCATAAGATTACAAAAACAATAAAATCAACAACATCAAATTAGGAAAAAAAATCCCTTTAACATGTTATTTGGACCACTATAAACTTAAGGCTCCATACATACGAAATATCTTTGAATTCTTGCTTCAGTGCTCTTGAAATTTGTTGCATTAGCTTTGCTTGAGCTATGATATATTAAAAATACTTATAATCAGTTATCTGAGACGTCTAATATTCCTTAGTTATATTTTTCAAATAGTCTGATTGCAATCCTAGTTTTGCTTTGAAACCTAAGAGAAAAATTTATAATTTCTCCTAAGAAGTTGATATAGGAAACAAAGATGTAATTTTTGAAGAATTTCCTTCGGAATATAAAAATGATGTGGCATGAATGACATATATGGTAATAACATTTTCTTTGGTTCAACTTTTCCAAAGATGATTCATTAGCATCCAATGATTCCACTTTACTTGTGCTCATATTTAGGGAATCCTTTCAATCCAAGGAACTTTCAATTTTTAGATACCGGAAATTTCTTCCTTGCTAGGATTCAAAGAGTCTTTGTTTTTTCACTTCAATTTCTCACACATTAAGTTCCCTAAATGGAGGCTTTTTTAGAACTCCATCTCGCCAAGATTCCAAGCCTTTGTCACTAACATTAGCCCATCACGTTTCCTTTTGAAACCACCCTTACAAAGTCTTTAAGTTTCTTTTGCTTTACAACTATATTTACATATATTCTTCATCTATCTAAAACCTTTACAAATGATCCCAAGTGATTTTGTTTGGATTTCTTGCTTGTAATCACCTTAGATTGATGAGCAAGGAATGACAGACAGTAAGTACATCATTGGATCTAGATTTCAAAAAAATAGCGAAACATCAAAAATCGATCTTTTTCTGCAATTTGGAAACAAAAGAGGGCAAAATATTCATCAAACCTTGATATATTTTTGTTCCCTTGCAACCAACCTTCGCTGACTTGCAAGCAGGACCACCCTGATGCAGTAAACTTATAATTTGAAGGGAAAAGGTTACGTCCCAACCATTTTCTAGAAACTTGAGAAAACTAGCCAAAAATAGTAAAAAATCTCTAAACACCTAAAACAACCACCAACCCTCGCCCACAATCTATTATAGTTGCATCTGATACATATCTACTCACAAATAGGTCGGCGAAGGCTAAATCCAAAAAAAGAAGACAAAGAGAACGTTTTTTGAGTTTCTGATAACCAGTTCTCTCTAAGAACCTTCGTCTGAACCTTCGCCAACTTCACTAATTATTCTTCATACTATATCTGAAAATCAATGAGTCTTTTTTACAAAAATATTAGTATCTCTATTTCAACCTTTGGCCAACCTTCGCCAGTTTTTCTGAAGCAAAACACTCGCCATATTGAAAAAATCCTTTGATTTGCCATAAGAACCTTCGCCGAGCCTACCAAGCATTTATTGCACTCAGATCTTCCTCCAGTCAGTTAGTTTTTCTATATTTGTCAAAAAAAGCCATTTTAGTGAATTTTTTTTATCCAAAATAGTCTTGGGATTTTTCACTCTAGTGTTCATTATGCTAGTTGTGCAAAGTGTTGTTCGTCTACATTTTCTCATAATGAGTCCAAGAAAGTCATTTCTTTAGTAGAGTACAAAGTAGAGAGTCTTATGTTTGGAGACATTGTAAATGATAATGAGGTCTCAAATCATTATCATATAAGACTTCTTTTACATGTTTGATGAGAATTTCATTTTTGGATAGAAAGGTTTTTTCAAGTTTTATTTATGATCAAGTAGTTGACTAATATATTTTCAATGACTTCTAATGTTCAAGAAGATGTTTCTTCTTTATTATGTGATGCAATCATTAAGAGGGAGCGATATAACAAAAAGGACAAGACAATAGTGACTCTTGAAATGATCAAAGGGTTGGATCTTCTCTCTCTTCATCAACTCAAATGAGTCTATGATTGTGAGGGATTCTTCAAACATGAGCAAGTTGACAACAAGTTAGTGGATTGAAAGCCACTTGTCAAAACTTAAGGTTCCCTTTCTTCAAAGCAAAGATGACCTGATTTTTTAATCTGAAGGTGGGAGCAAGGGATAGTTGTAATACTCATCTTGTCGTGATCAATCGAGACATGGTTCTGGATAAATCTTCGGTAATAACCCACATGTCCTAAGAAGACTCTTAGTTCACGTAGATTTGCTGGTATCAGGAGATTCTTTATAACCTCGACTTTAGGTTTGTCGACTTCTATTCCTCTGCTCGATATCATGTGTCCCAAAAGTATACCTTCTCTCATTTCGAATAAACGGGGTGAGTGACAAGCAAGTTTTTCGACACCTCTTAATGTGCGTTTCAGTTTCTGGATATGAGATTTGATATCACTATAAACACAGAAATTATCAATGAAAATTTCAAGAAATTTTCTTAGGAACCCAACAAAAATTAACATCATAATTCTCTGAAAAGTCACTGGCGCATTGCAAAGACCAAAGGGCATTTTATTGTAGGCGTAAGTGTCCCAATCATTAGTAAATGTGGTCTTCGACCGATCCTCCTTCCTTACTCCAACTTGATTATAGCCAGAGAAACCATCACAGAAACTATAACGTTCTTGTCCAGCAACCTGGTCTAGAATGGAATCCATGAAGGGTATGGATGGTGATCTTTCCTGGTAGCAGTATTCAGCTTCTTGAATTTCTGGCAAATTTCTTGCCAGTCTTCTTCTTTGGATCTACAACAATGGGGGACACCCATTCACTACTTAAGACGGGATAAATGATTCATGCCTTAAGGTGCTTGTTGAGTTCATCTTTCACCATAAGAGAGTACTTTGGATTGAGACTATATTGTCTTTGTCAGACATGAACAACATCTTCTTTAAGATCAATGTGGTGCTCACCAAATTCAGCATGAATTCCTCTCAAGTCTTCGTATATTCTTTCAACAATTCAATAAATTCTGCTAATTTTGTCTCTCCAAGGGGCTTAGAAACATGCACAAATTTATCAAGTGCAAGTTCAATAGGCGCATGGCTATCGCCATAGATTTATTCTTGTCATCAGCCTGGTTCTTATTTCCAAATTCTTGTTCGGATTCGTCAGATTTGTCATCAGTATCTTCAGCATCTTGATCAGAATCTTAAAAATTCTTGTCTGTAGCTTTTGATTCATTCATAGATTTATCAGCTTCCTCATTGTAGACATCGAAGTATTCTTCTTCATCATCCGATAAATCATTATTCTTGTAGCATTCAAAATAATTAACTTCGATGTCTGATGCATTAGAGAATATATTAAGGGCATAAGAAGAATCTTCAGAAGTAAAACTGGTGTCGAACATAGGTGTTTCGCCTTCATATCTGTCACGACTCCAAGTAATAATTTGTTTTGTTGGCTTTCCACGGTTATTAGTCTCGCCAGTTTGGAATCTTAGTTCTCTGGACTTCCAATGTACACTTGCATTAGACTGATAAAGCCAAGGTCGTCCAATTAAAACAGAGTAAGAGGACAAACCAAGTGGTTTGATAACAATAAAGTTCATCGTAAAAGGCTTGGCTTGAATATATACAGTCACGTCCTTTAATTCGCCAACAGGTTTTCTTCGTGTTGAATCGGCCAAATTGATATTTCGTTGAGTTAGTTGAATATTGATCAAACCTAAGGCATGAGCAGTGTCTTCAGTTATAATATTCACACTCGAACCTGAGTCAATCAGCACATTTTCAATTAAGCATCCAACAATAGTAACATCAATTTTTGGTGTGCCGAGTTCTCCTAGATCAATAGATTATACACCCACATCTGGTAGAGAAATTTGTTTCTTCTCCTTAAGGACAGAGAGACCTTTTAACTGTTTTTGGTAATAAGTGTTGTCTGCCAACAATTGTTTGAAAGTTATATTGGGACGAAGAGAGCCAATATCAGTTACAATGTCATAGTCTTTCATCTTCATTTTCGAAATGGGCTTGTCAATCATGGCATCAAAAAGTTTGGTCTTCATGATTTCAACGTCCGCTTCCTCGAATGTGACTTTCTTCTCTGCAGCGGTTATCTTTAATTCGGAATTGATAATTTCTTTAGCTTCCTCAGAAATATCCTTCGAAAATAGCTTAGCTGCATCATGATCATAATGAAGATCAGCTTTAAGATCTTCCTTTATTACAGATTTGTTCAATGATTTCTTCTTCGAGGAATTTCTCTGCTTCTTTGAAGAAACTTTTGAGTCAGGTTTCGAGGAGCTTTTGCTTCTCATGGTAACTTTGAATAACTTCTCAACATCGCTTGGCCAGGATTGGTCAACTGTCTTCGTTGATTTGTCTTCAATAACATCAATCCTCTGCACAACAGCATCTGCCAAAGGTTTTACTTTCGAATCAGCAACAGCAACAGGTGTAGCTACATACTGGTAGTTTGGACGCGGCTTCTGCAGTTGTGGACAGTTAGGATATTTGTGGCCAGGTTCAGCATCACCACCTTCGTTGTTTGAGTTGGCAATTGACTCGAACCGCAAAACATAACTGTCAGCATGATCTGAACTTTGAAGATGTTCCTTATACTTATCGTATTTGATCTTCGAGATTGAAGTGAAACAGGGAGCAGGGCCTTCTATAGTCGGCTCTGGTTGTAGTTCTGAATCAGGTTTCGGATCTGGATTTAGAGTAGACTCAGGTTTTGATTCTAGATCAGATTCCGAATCTGGTTCAGGTTCAGGTTCAGGTTCAGGTTCAGGTTTAGGATCTAGATCTGACTTTGAATCTTAATCATGATCAGGAACTGGATTTACAATGTTAGAACCTGGTTCAGCTGCAGCAGAAACTTCAGGATGAAATATTTCAGGTAAATTATCAGGATTAAGAAGATTATCAAAGAAAGTTTTGTTATATGGAAAGGTGAATTTCCTCTTTGAAAAGATTCCTGAAGTCTTTTAAAAAACTCTTCTCGAATTTTTTGATATCTTTCAAGTCTGGCAGCTTTCTCTGACATGCACTAAGATGGAGATGGAGTTGTCAATTTGGTATCAACTTTATTTGACTATCCCCGGCAACGGCACCAAAACTGGCATATGTCGTGATATACCAACATAGAAATAATAGATTTGTGCAGTATTTAATGTCAAACCCAAGAGGATAGCACTTAGAAGTTGATTTATTGATACAATTCTGACTTATTCGAATGAAATAAAGTCAAGTGTTATTATGGTTGTCAAACAGACATTTTGTAAGTAACCAGTATTACTTTTGTTGTGTGTGTGATGATGGTAATTTCCTGAACAACAATCTTTCTTTATCGAATCGAATGAGAAGCGTTCTAGAAGTGAAATTTTATCAGAGTAGCACGAATGAACTACACTCTAGATGATTAAATTATCAGCAAGGATTCGAGAGATGTTCGATGCATTCAAGTATGAACAAACAAATAGTTAATCTTATTCTTGAACTGTTGTGTTCTAGATAGTAGTCCTCAACAACTAAAGTCGAATCAAGGTTAAAGAACTTGAATAACCCACAAATATGTTAGAAACTTATATCTTCATTACACACAGGAACACAGATCTATAACTCAATTCCTCAGGCAAGGACTACCATTTCAATTGTATACATACTGTTCTTCAATGACTGTGGAAGACTATACCAAAGAGATATGTTATTCGGGTGCCGAATACAAAGTATTCGTGCAGATGAATACAATAGTTTTAAGACAGTTCTTTAGATCAACTTTACTGAAACACATCAAGCGTCTATAATGAACTATTGCAACTGTCTGACCAGAGAGTGATTTAAGTAATGCAGAAGAGATTGCTAGTAGACTCAAGATCACTCACACTTAGCAATGCGGAGAACAGAGATCAGAAAAAATAATCTTCGATGCTCTATTCACTTACTCAATCTCTCACAAGTACATGAACTTTCTCTCTCTCTCTCTCTCTCTCTCTCTCTCTCTCTCTCTCTCTCTCTCTCTCTCTCTCTCTCTCTCTCTCTCTCTCTCTCTCTCTCTCTCTCTCTCTCTCTCTCTCTCTCTCTCTCTCTCTCTCTCTCTCTCTCTCTCTCTCTCTCTCTCTCTCTCTCTCTCTCTCTCTCTCTCTCTCTCTCTCTCTCTCTCTCTCTCTCTCTCTCTCTCGGTGGTGTGAGACTGAAGCGTGTCTTCCATATATTTCCTACGAAGCAAGCAAACACACTTCTAGAGATTACAGGTGCGCCACTCCATTGAATAACTCTAGTTAATAGATGAATTACAAATACATGTAGATTATACTATTAAAGGTATATTTAACTACGAGTTTAAATTACTCTAGTTTAAGATGGCGATTCGAATCTAGTCAATTTGTGTAGGTGACTGGATTACGGCTGTTCCATGCATAGCTTCAATTTTGGAGGTCTTGTCCTTTAGTACAAGACAAGTCTTTAGCAGTTATATCCCGAAAAATGATATAGGGCTCTTCATAATATATAATTTTCCAGCGCATATCTTCATATTCGAGTATATATTCATTATTTAGCAAATACATGGCATCACACATCTTCACCCTTTCTATTTCAATTTTTATGGAAATCATAACATCAATCTTTTGTTTTATGACATTGTTTTCATTATGACTTGAAATGAGATTTGATAAGGTTTGTATGATCTTAGTCAAATGATTAAGATGGAGTATTCACAAAAATTCATATATGACAATATCGTTATGGAAAAAATCTTTGATGTCCTTAGAAAGATCATGAGCTTGATCTTCAAGTGTTTCATCAATACTAACAGGAGATTCACATTATGGAGGAAAAAAAAGAGGCATCAAGAACAAACTCGAAGTTCAAATCAAGACTAACATATTTTTGTAGTCTCTTAAACACCTAAGTAAGGATAAAGGACAACAAGGAAGTGCAATCTTATCTTACCCTACTTATCTCATCTCATATTTGACCAAGTCATGCCAATGAGCTGAAATTGCCAAGTTTTGATGAAACTAGTTTCATTGTTTTACATCATTTGAATCTAGAGATGAAATAAAGTTCATAACTTCATTGCTATTATTTATGATGAAGGTTTTGAAGGTGATTTTGAAAAATATTTAAGTGCCTAAGATATTGCTTGTTATGCAAAGTTCAAGATCTAGAATCCTATTGTTGCCAACTTGGCAAATTGTTGACATTGTAGGATCAAGTTTCTTTTGAAATACTCATGTTTTGTATTGCATTCACCTAAAGAGAGATGAAAAATGATGAAACCAAGCAAGCACTGTACCCATATGGAGTATTTCACATGTGTATGCTCAGTGTTTTATATAGATATTAGAAACCGAAGCAAGGAGGAATTCACCTATTATCATTATATGTTCTTTTTCATAATGCATTTTCATCTCATCATGTAAAATCGATATAATTGATAGTGAAACACCAAATATGGACCCTACTCTATATATCAATTATGATGTATCTTATTTTGTCTATTATAAGATCAAAGAGAATAGATATATTTTTATGAATGAGTTAATTCTTAAGAATGAGCAAAATAATATTGTTCAATTAACAAGTTACAATTAAGAGGGATTGTGGAAAATAGTAAATCCTAACTTGACTATTTGAGGCCTAATGTGGTAGGCCAAGTTTTAGTTACGATACTTCTCACTTTACACTTGGAATTTTAGGGATGAAAAGATATCCTTTGTGTCGAATTTCTTTTTGGTTAAAAATGAGGTAGAGTTACCCTTGAAAGTAGTCAAAATTGTGTAGTTACTATTTATCTTGATCAATTTATTAGGTAAGATAAACAAATGGACCTAATCTATTAGTATATCAAAGAAATATGTTGTGTTGTGTTGTGAGTGTGTGTTTTGTGTGTGTGTAAAAGAGAGGGAGTGTTTGTGTGTGTGTGTGTGTGTGTGTGTGTGTGTGTGTGTGTGTGTGTGTGTGTGTGTGTGTGTGTGTGTGTGTGTGTTTGTGTGTGTGTGAACTTTGAAGTAGAGGGAGTGTCTGTGAGAGAGAGAGAGAGAGAGAGAGAGAGAGAGAGAGAGAGAGAGAGAGAGTGTGTGTGTGTGACATGTGTGTGTGTGAATTTTGACAGAGAGGGAGAGTGTGTGTGTGTGTGTGTGAGGCAGCAAGCTTGAGCTAGAGTGAGGTTAGGGCTTGGGTTTACTGTTTTGAAATTAGGATTAGTTTTCAATTTGAAGTTTGAATTTAATACTATTGCTTTTTTGACACTAGATAGCTATTAGCTATGCCCAGACAACGGGATCCCTTATGGGATCATGTTACCCTTAATTCAGGTTATGGCACATCAGGCATGAAGAAGTGGACTTGCAAGTATTGCGGGAACACTTATGGAGGTGGCCCCGTTCGAATACTTGAAACTTACATAATTACTATTAGCAGAAAAAAAAAACTTTGCACATTTTCATACCCTAGTATGGATCCAAGATGGGATAATTTCTCTCTTAATATTTCTTAATTGAGTTGAAAATGAAAACAAGTTCTATTGATCACCCAGGGTGTTTGTCAAGCAACATAAGTCAACAAATAGATTGACAAAGTTCATGTTTTATGCTCTCACATCATAATTACTTTGTAGTAGCTACTAGGCATTTGTAAGTTCTATGCCAGTTTTGCATGCTGCATCATACATGTCTCCTTCACTTATTGCACTTCAAGTGGAGAATGCAATGCATCTAGTCATATGTTGAGCTATTTACCTTTATTGTGATTACTAATTATTGTTATATCTCTTACTACAAACAAGAAAAAAGGAGCACTACGCTTGATATCTTGTGTTTACCCTATTTCCCTCCTCTCAAAATCCTTGATTATTTATATATAACTTATGAATATGCAATGTCTTTAGCTTCAAGCTTACACAACAGCCAAATGCAATTATAGATTTAGCTTCAAGTCTTCAAGTCTTACAAAAACAAAATATAGTATGGTAGGATACACTAATATATTGTAAATACTTGTTGCAAATGTGTCCTATCATAACAATAATATCATTTCTCTAACTATCATCACATTAGAATAGTTTTAACATACTTTGATAGGTTTGGTGTTATGTATTATAAAAAGTTGGTTACAATTTTTGGGATATGACAAAGAGTGGTTCTTGACAATAAGAAGAGATGTGTTACTACCACACTAGTATAGATGTTCAAGGAATAGCATGCCCAAAACTAGCTCAATTGAAGAATGTGGTTGAGGGGGTTGTGAGTCAATGAAATGAGATTGCAACACCAAGCAAACCCTTTGAGTGATAGCTACAATTAGGAATTTGTTTTTTTTTAGAATTTTAATTGTTAGCCCTAGGAATAGCACTAATGTATGCATCTTAGACAAAGGATAAAATACCAGTGTTTAGAAGATTTTGAAGAAAAAACAGATTATTTGAGAGACTCCAACAATTTGTTGCAAAAAAAAAAAAAAAATTTGCTTGCTGCAACGAATTGTTATTCGCAAATCGCAATACCCTACGAATCATGATTCACTACAACTATGGCATGTACGTATTATCATAGTTGCACCCCCATTTCAAAAACGCGTTCAAAAACGTGCTCAGAAACACATTTCTTAATCGCGTTTCTGAAATGGGAGAGCTTTTCTCAGAGATGATTTTTTTTTTTTTGGATTTTTGTGGGCAATATGGGTATCAGACTATAGCTCTAATCAAGGGCATTGCATTTTTATAGGTTGCCAGTTGTTTTGGTTACAACATGGTTTAGGTCTAGTTTAGGGCATTTTTAGGGCGAAAAAAATATATAATATGTTTTCTTTTGGCACGATTCTACCTCCAGAAACGCGAGGATACTGTTGTTGATAAGGATTTGGATTTGGTGTTGCAGTACTCTGAAGAGCCTTCAATTTTTGCTCAAACTAGATTGTGAGCTCCTCCATCTGCTGCTTGTGTAGCTTCGTGATCTGTTCCATCAGCGATTCGTTGGACAATCTTGTCTAAGGTCGATGAAATTGAAGGAGTTGAATCATGAAGAGTTGTAGTTCCTGGTGTGCAATCATTATCAGATCCTTCATCTTCTTTTCTCATTGCGTCTTTCATAGCTTTGTGCAGTGTGGCATATTGCTCCCATCTTTCAAGCTCTCGTCGGATGCTTCTGAATGGGAACCACATAATGACCGCATGATTGGGAGTCAGCTCCATATTACACTCAGATTGTAGATGCTTTATCCGTTCGATGTAGTCCCTTGGACCCTTTATCTTTTTCCCATCTTGATTTTGCTAAGCATGATGAATTGGTCTTCAAGGAACTTTCGCGGCTTGAATCTTATGATCAAAGCTACTTTTATCATTTCCCAGTCTGTTCGTTCTTGTGTCGTCTGTGTAGGTAATATTCTACTAGATCTCAATCTCATTCCCTGTGCAGATTTGAGACATAGTAAAGGATTTTGGCAACAACGGATTTTGTTCGGGTGATGATCAATGGTTGATGGATGAGAGAAATAGAAACAACTAACATATTTTACTTGACAACAACTGAATGAATGATGAGAGAGATGGATAAATGTTGCACAGATTCAGATGGGGATGATCACAAAAATTAGATGATGTAAAGGGGCAGATGGTAACAACAGTGAGTGATAGATGACAAGGATGGTGCTAGTGCAGGTGGGGTCCAGGGATTTGAACGGGTAATTCAAACGGGTCAAGTCGCTAGTAGTTGCGACAAATTTTTTGGACTTTTTCAGATTTTCTTAACAAGAACCTTCGCCTGACTGATATATGATTTAACACAATGGATTACCAAGGAGCTGGGTGAGGGCTTTTGTAGGTGATGGATGGGTCGGCGAGGGTTCTGAAGGTGGTTTGAATGCAATTTGGGCTGACCTTTGCCACTGTCCTCATGCTAGCTAACCTTCGCCAACTTGCAAGGTCTTAAATGATGATCAGAGGGCTAGTGAGAGTTCATGAGGGTTCGTCTCGGCGAGGGATGGTCAGGCACTTTTGAAGGCTGGGAACATTCGTCGGACTAGTTATTGATATTACTAACATATACTTCACAGATACTTCCAAACAGTGTTTTAAGACTATTTTGAGCTTGGCGAAGGTTGATGATTCACAAGCGAGCATTTAGGAAGGTTAGCGAGGGTTCAGAGGACTTGGATACACTTTTGGAGACTGGGAACGTTCACTTTTGACCACTTTTTCACAATACTAACCTTCGCCTGACTAACTGTAGGTATTGTTGATGTGGCAGAATGTACTGCCATGTGGGCAAAGGTCGGTTTGATCAAAGCAGAGAGATATCAGGTCTGATAGGTGATTTGGCTCTTTTTCTAGACAGTTTGTCAAAACTACATGGTTTTTCTGAAAATCATGAAAAAACAACAAATCTAACCTCTAATCCACACTATACTACCTCCCACACATCCATTTTACAAAACGAAAGCAACAAACACAAGATGAATGCATGCAAGCTAACAAAGCAAGAAAATGCTAATCTATTCCCTGACAACGACGCCAAAAAATTGTAGCGGCCTAGTTCACTTGTCACGCATCGATTCGTTCCCAAGGGAATAGTGCTTCCCTTGCAAAGTTAGCTTGCAAACTATTAGCTTCCTACTCTAATCACACCTAGATTAACCAACCTAATTTAATCCAAGCAACAAGAAGAGATGGTGGAGGCAACTTACACTCGTCCCTCTTTAACCTCTCTAAAGATCACAAGAAAGAGCAATGCAAATGAAATAGAAAATAGACACAAGCATCAAACACAAAGAAGAGAGAGAGAGTGAGAGAGAGTAGAGTGCAAGGATGTCTTAATTTGATTTTGGAATCCCTCCTCCTATTGAACATGAAAATGAGATACAAGAGGTGCTTTTTAATTCTTGGGGAAGGCCCTTGTCCCTTTCTCCTATTGGCTAATTACAATGGCAAGGATCCTATTCCAAGCCGTTTAAATTAATACAAAATGAATCTAATGGTGCTCATAAAGCACAAATGGCACTCACATGTTTCATGTGAGTTCTAATTTGGGCCCTTTTAGCTTTTTTATTAACAACTTTAGGGCCTCTAATGTCATTTTAGAATTTTTAAGCCCCTAGTCACTTAATCCTAGTTCTACAATTTCTACCGAACTAATTTGCGTGCTCATTGGGTGGGCTTATACACGCAGGAAGCTAGTATCCTCACACTTATTACTTTACATGTACAGTGTACTATGGCGGGGCCGCCCACTTGGTAAGCCTAGCCAATAGTAGTTTAGTGGCGGGACCCACTAAGTGCCCAACAACCATTTTTTAGGGTCTTCTTTGGATGCTTTCTTGTCTCGATTGTTCTGGCAAATTCAATGTAGTGTAATACATAGGCGGATGTTTAGGATTTGGGCATTGCACTGAGCATCTGCTCATTTGTTTCTTTTGTAGGACTGATCTCTTGTTGATACCATGGCAGTCATTGGTAGGGGCATTTGGGTTAAGGTTGAGCTCACGTAGGGGGATGTGCCTACATTCAGAGGCTCAAGTACCCGTAGATGGAGATGCCTATACTGTGGCGGGATCTTTACTGGTGGATTGCTTACCAGGCGCTCACTTACTATAGCTTAGAGGGCCAGATGGATGGGGGATCTACATATTTGCCTACCCCAGGATTTTTGATGAGGATGTGCAGAGGCTCATGGACATGTACAGGCTTGATGGTACCTCCTCCCAACCAGTAAGACTAGTAGATACCTTTGTTCAAGGGTCAGTATCAATGGCAAGGCCTACTACAGGTGCAGATGCAAGTGCAAGCAAATCAGTGGTATAGCCTAACATAGGTGTAGGTGCAAGCAAATCAGTGGTACAGCCTAGCATAGGTGGACAAAGCGTGGTTTGGGGCTAGTACATGGTTCAGGTTTAGCTCCTCTATTTGCAACCACAACAACATGGCCTATTTCAATGGCAGACCCTTGATCTCATCCCACATCATCGTCAGTAGCAGATGCACCATGTGCCACAACAAATTATGCGAGAAGGGGGGGAGGGGGGGATCCAAAACCCTACGCTCCATGGTCAAACACACTCATAGATCACCCACTATTACATCCACACCCGCTGCTAGACGACGGTCACCTCATGTGCAACGAAGGGCAGTTAGGCCTAGGTGACAGTAGAAACTGGAGCATTCTGGGTGGCAAAGAGAGCTACATGACCAGTGCACTAGACAGGTTGTTCGGTTCTTCTATGAGTGTGACATTCTCTTTGCCATTGCTGACACCTAGATTTTCATAGAGCTTATGAGGTTGGTTGCATCAGTGGATGCTAGTTGGAGAACACCCAAGAGAGAGGCATCAAGTGGGAGCATGCTCTGCCAGGAGGAGCATACCATCACGTGAGAGTTGGGCTTTGTTAGCACAGCTTGAGAGAGGTATGTCCTGCATCCTTAAACTTTTTGCCTACGTTTCGTTTTCTGAGTATTGGCTTTTTTCTTTTTGCATATGGATGATGGATGTTTTTGTTGTAGGTATAGATGCTCGACATTGAGTGACAGTTGGATCGACATTCGTCGATGATCCGTCATCAATATCTTGGTCTCTTCCCCACTTGGCATAGTTTTCATGCATGATGTGCATGCCACTCGAGGCAGGGGACCCATTACAGCACATGGAAGGTTGTGCGGGATGTGATTCATGACATTGGGGTGGAGCACGTGCTTCCGACTGTCACAGACAACGACATGAATTCTAGGCAAATGGGAGAGATTATGACAAGGGAGCACCCCATCATTGTGTGGACACCATGTGCTGCACATTCCATAGACCTTATCCACGATCTCTACGATCTTGCATGGATACGCCAGGTATAGTAATTTTTGCTTGCTTTTGCATCTATCTATGCTTCACATGTTGCTCTTAGCTTCTAACCCCTCTTGGCATTTCTCTAAACTTCTGGTTGCCGATTTGTGTTGCAAATCACGTCTCAGGCCATGCGCATGAACTTTGTTACCAGGAAGAAGCAAGTGCTGGACTTGTTTTGAACCTTCTCACCGCTGGACTTGAGGAAGCTAGCACCCATACACTTTGCCTACTATTTCTTAGTCTTGGAGCGACTGTTGGTAGTGAAAGTCCATTTGTGGAGGATGGTCTCTAGTGAGAGTTCCAGCCTTTCAAAAGTATTATTTCAAATGTGTTTCATTTCTAGGCCACTGTTTAAGGTGAGGATTCTTGGAGCCAAGCAACAGAGCTTGTGGGGGTCCTACGACCCAATTTCTATGTGTTGCGGCTTGTAGACCGTGAGCTTTGCACTCTTGGTATGATATATGAGTTCATGGACTACATAGGTGAGGCAATCCAGAGATGTGACTTGGACGATGATGGGTATGGCTTTCGAAGTTTCTTTTGTGCTGTGACACATTGACAATTGATGATTGCAATTTGTATTTCACAAGAAGGACATGATCATGCAGATCTGGGAGAGCAGATGGAGCTACTTCCACCGACCCATCCATGTTGCACCCCCTATGGTGCTCTTCCAGACATGAGGATCACCCAGAGCTCTACGTAAGATGGTTGGAGTACACTGAGCATGTATGGCTCGGCCTAGGTATACCCACCTATCTTAGTCTTCTGCACATATTTGTACTCAATGAGTTTGTGGGCCGTACTCAATGAAATCTGTGGACTGACACATGCCATGATTGTTTAGCCAATAGGTCTGATACTCAAGAACATAGGGCGACAACTAGTGACTTTTGAGCGGAGCCAAGGACCATTTGATCGAGAGTAGTGTTGGTGAGGGAGGATCAGTTGAGGCCCATGACATGGTGGAGCATCCATGGGCGTAGCACCAGTGACTTACTTGCGACAATAGAGTCCTCACACAGAGTTGTTCAGCATCCTCATGCAAGAGAAATTGGAGCACCTAGGCCTTGTACCACACAAAGAAGATGAACAGGCTATCGATTGAGCAGTGCAGGCAATTGGTGTTTGTGAACCCCAAGGGACAGATGATGAGACGCACATGTGCATAGGGTGTCAAGTTGATTGAGATGAGTTACTGCAGACTTTGATGTTCGAGCTATTTTTTGATGCATTGAACTTCTTTTGTTGTGGTTGAATCGCAAGATACTCACTTGTCAACATTGTTTGTTTGTGGTTGCAAGTGAACCCTGACTCTTGCATGGCTGACTCGTCAGTTGTTGCTCCTCGGGCACCACTTACACAAGAGGTGCTGTATGATGACATATATAGATAGATGTATAGACAGGCTGAGGCCAAGGCACACACTTTATAGTGACAGAGGACAACAGGTGGGGGGCGGGAGAGGGCCTAAGGAGGGGAATGATGAGGGCTCAAGGGGGGGAGAGGAGCTCAGGGATGACTATCTGGAGGAGGAGTGGGATACAGAGGGAGATGAGGAGGATGTGAGGGGGGGAGAGGCACAGGGGGATGACTTGGCTGATCTCTTGGTGGAACCAGATGCAGAGACACAAGAGGAGCCAGCCATCCCTTTGACTAGGGCTAGGGGGTAAGCCAGCGGTTCCATGAGGGGGTTTGAGTAGACTTTATGTCGAGCGTAGTGGAGCATTGCAGGAGGACATTGGACAAGCATTGTCCCAGTGGGTAGGGCCATCCCAGTGTTTAGGAGTGCAGGGTCCCGATATGCAGACACATAGAGGCAGAGGGAGACCACCCTAGAGGTAGGGGCAGCCAGAGGGGGACAGGAGGGGGGAGATAGCCAGATGTAGGGGGCGAGCTGGAGGGATCACTAGTAGCAGAGGTAAAGATAGCACCAGTAGAGGCAGAGGCTCACCATAGCGCAAGGTTCCCTTGTATTCATCTACGAACTCCCTTGGTTTAGCCAGCACAGACATGACTAGTCTTAGTTGTATTTTACTTTTTATTATGTTCATCAGACATTATTGTACTCCCTTTCCAATGCCATGTGGCCTCATTCTATATATGATGTTTCTTTTGTGCATGTGCCACAAGCGCAGTATGGTTCAAATGGTTCATTACGATTTAGCATGGTTCAGTATGGTTCGGTGTGATTCAATATGGTTCCTTGTGATTTCAATTGGTTTGTTGAGATCTCAAAGAGAGAGAGAGAGAGAGAGAGAGAGAGAGAGAGAGAGAGAGAGAGAGAGAGAGAGAGAGAGAGAGAGAGAGAGAGAGAGAGAGAGAGAGAGAGAGAGAGAGAGAGAGAGAGAGAGAGAGAGAGAGAGAGAGAGAGAGAGAGAGAGAGAGAGAGAGAGAGAGAGAGAGAATGTGTCATATCTCTTCAATATGGTTCATTATGGTTTCAACCATGATTCAGTACGATTTATTATGGTTTAGTATGATTCAATATCGTTTCTTACTCATTTTGACCTTGATAGATAGTAGATAGCCATTAGAATAGTTTAGGGTTTTTCTATATTAGTAGGGTTTGGCATGGTTCAGTGTGCATTTCAATGCGTTTCAATAAGGTCCGGTGCTAAATGTCCATTCAATAGCATATCTAGAATTTTTGTCACCCAGGTTTATGCAACAAATCAATATTTCACCTAACTGCTTGTGGCAGACCAGAATCCATTGAAAAATTGTCTATTTGCAATCCTCTAATTTTCCTCTCTTTATTAATACCCATATATTGTTTTAAAAAAAAAAAACCGATTCATAGCAAATCGCTGACTTTTTAGACAATGATTCGCAATTTGGATCACAATTCCAAATTTGTTAGTGCAACTATGATACATATGTATTACTACATAAATAAAGATGTGTATCCTAGATGTAGTACCATAAATGTCTAGATGATGTACAGAGAGCATCGTTATTCCCTTATGACCTTGAGGTAAGAAAGTATGAGTAGAACTAAAGATCCTAAGTGAGAATTATGATACTGAAATGCATTGGCTAGAAGTCTAAGAGTTTATATCTATATTTTAATTCTCTCTAGTGGATACAATGTTTGATGTAGCACAATAAGACAACATGAGAAAAGATGAGTAAGTATGAGTATAGGAAAGAATTATGAGTACAATGTAGAGTAAATTATTGCATAAGATCAACAAACCACATGATGAACAATGAATGCCAACAAAGTTTTATAAACATTGATGTTTTTTGAATGTTTTAGGCTTTGAATTCACCTCAAGGAGCAAGAAAATCACAACAAAAATCATAATAAACAAGTTAAAATAAACTAGTATCAAGTTTTTTATGCTTGCTCTCGCATCTACTCATCATCTCTCTCTATTTATGTATTTCTGTTTTCATTAGCTAGCCTATAACTTTATTCCTGTTTTGTATCCGAACAAGCTTTTCTTTTTAAGATTAACAAGCTTTTGAGAAGGTTTTTGGACTTGTGAGATTATTTGCAATAGTCAACCCTTTGCAATAGATTAGCATCATTGTTTTATGAGCAATGTACTTCATGACCTGATAGATAATGTATCTTGATATATATTTCTTAATAGTGGAAGCAAGGTTTATATATCAAAGCTAAACAACTTTGTTTGTCACACAATTTTAAACTACATGAGTTCTAGCCTTCTCAAAAGCTTCTTAGCCAAATAGCTGCTTGACGAGCTTGCGAATGAAGCTAAATATTACACCTTAGTTGGTGACTACGGAAATTTTAGAAATAAATTCATAGATTTCCCATTACATAAGAACAATAGACCATAAATCATGATGTTGATGAACTTCTCCAATGTAGCTATTGAATAAAGATCATATACATTCAATGGTTGATCTTGTACAATTAGTCTCCAAAAAAAACTTCAGCAATCAAATCATAAGTTATAGAATGATTGTAAGGATGCTAATTATATCACCCTAGGACTCCTTAAAAAAAACCTTCAAGAAACCTACTATGTTAGGGCTAGCAAATTCGACAATGGAGCAAAAAGCCTTTAGATGTCACTTTAAAAGCTTATGGCTGATAAATGGTCCCCTTGACTAATCAATAGGACTATGTGCCTAATGTTGTCTATATACTCCCAATACTTCTACAAGTAGACACATTGTGCTCAATGTAGGTTGTTGAAGAAACATATACTAACATCAACATATCAAAGTCAATTTAGTTGCCACAAGATTAGACTATGATCGCATATATTGGAGATGTAGTCAAAGAGTATCATTAATGTCTTAGATTTTGAAGGAATGAAGGAATCATGAATAATGTCAGGAGTGGAGTTTGATAACGATGATGCTCCAGTGAAAATGAGCAAGTCTCTCTCCACACCTCAAACCATCATGCCTCGTCTTGATAATTGAAGAGTACAATAGGAAAATATAGACAACAACAATAGTTGTGCATCCCAATAGATTGCATTATCCAAGAATGCCAATGAGGTTAAACAAGGGTGTACTACAACAAGTCACATCACCAAAGAATGCCAATGAGAAACAAGCTAAAGAATGCCATGAGATAATCATTCATCCCAATATATATGATGTCAAGTGTATGACCCAATAAAATCAAGCAAGAATATCGATTGTATCATTGTCAAACATATGAGAATGATCCCTTCAAAATTCCCAATGCTAATGTGTCTCATGAAGTGTCTATTATCACATACTAATAGGGGAACACTACTGGTTTGGATAGTAAAAACTCTGCTGAAGATGAAGGACTAACATGCCATGAAATGGACATATAATGGCTATCACATATTGATAGAAGTCCAATGTCGACTTCTCATGATTAAACAACAAGTAGTGGAAGTAATATTTTTTTAAGTAACGCTGCTCAAATATTGATAGTAAATTACTGCTACTATGTGCCATGACAACTTTGATAGTTCAAGCTTATGCAAAAGCTTAAGCAAAAGCTTTCTATTAAATTGTAATATTAAAGCTTTGTTACATATGAAGAGGTTCTTTTCCAGTTGAAGGGACCAAGAGTGCTAGATGAATGCAGTGGGATAATTGTTCATGAACCTACCAAGGTAGCAACATGTATACCAAGCCACTCTAAGAAACCAATAGTATCATAGGAATCTAGACTTATGACCATGCTTCTACTATGTCAATTTGATAGATCAAGAGGGCCAAGATCCCCTAAGGTATTCAAAGTGACCATAGAGCTAAGTAGCCTCAAAAGGACATAGGGAAACTACATTCCAAGATAGTCGCATCAGCCAAGAATTCCACATATTGTTAGGAATAGATAGACTAAGTGACGTATAGAGAGACACTGAGTTATCTATAAAGTTTCTTCACATCATCAAGATCTAGCTCAAATGTAATTCATGCTAGTTGTCTATATCATGAATGTCTTATAGTAGTGGGTAAGAAAGCATCTGGAAGTACAAAGACATCACAAGTCATCCAAAAGGACCATGCATGCCAATCAACATGAACGATGGATATTAGCTCCACCAATGCATAAGATAGAACAATAGCAAGATTCTCCTATAAATTTCCATCAATCAAATAATTGGAATCATAATAGTTGAGATAATATGTAATAACACTATTGAGTGCTTTGAATATCATAGTATAACATTGTCTCCACTGTATGAATGAACAAGTGGTTCGAGTCAATAGATGGATGCACCTAAATTAGAGATGCAGGTGCCTCATGAACCATCAAAGAAACATGTGGCCTCTATTCTAGTTGTAGGCACCAAGAGGTTAACCTCATAACATTGATCATAATATTGTACCTCCTGCGCATATCGTGAGTGCTTGAGATATGTAGGTTTGTTGTCCCATTCAGCACATATCGTGAGTGCTTAGGATATGTAGGCTCATCATCCCATTGAGCACATGCCTCATGAACACCATCTAGAGCAAGGGCATGAAGAATAGTGGTAGATGATTGTGACCTCTTTGGATATGAATATTTCTCATTTAGAGCTAAGAATGCAAAATTGCATATATGATCTCCAATCATATCTCAATACAACACAATGATTTCATGTGAGTTCATATGACCAAACTAGGTAAATATATATCACATGATACTTTCTAAGCTTGTATCTCTTGTTAGTTATAAGTGGGAGCGTGACTTGTATTCACTTATCATCTTTACAAAATATTCGACAAAGACAATGCCCAAAAAAATACTATTCACAATCCCTATATCGACTCCATCATGGGTGTTAGCATGCTTTGGAACAATCAAATTTGTTTACATAATGCAAAAGCAAATATCAATAGTAATGAGAGAAGATCTTTGATTAAGCCTTGCTATAATCCAATATAAATCTTTTAATGATCAGTTCTAGTCTAAATAAATTGAATCAGGTCATTGTTCACTAACTCTTTCAAAAGACCATGCAAGAGAAGTAGGTATGCAAGAGGCAAATTGCTATCACTCTCATTATGAAATAACATAGGCATATAGTATGAACATATCATATCCTATTGTTAACTATGAGCTAATTTGGAAAATTGTTCTCCTTTAACTATTTGACCATTCAATAAAGATATACCTTCATCAATCCACAATCTTGTTGAGTTATAATAGCACTAATCTCTCTAGGCGAAGCAATAACTAAGAAAAAAATGTAGTCTCACTATTGTCGTTAAAAATAACACGTTTACAATATTAGTTAAAAGCACAATGCTTAATTGCTTTATTCTTTTACGGTTTCTCCCTTTGTCTAGACTGCTAGACCTATGAGCTAGTACCTAGGAAACGCCCTAATCAATATTTAGCTTGTAATTATGGTTCAGCTTTAATGTAGTTGCTATGATGCTTGTGTGGAGTTGTTCCTATGATATTCCTTCATGTAATTTTGATTATCCATCAAAAATTGCCTTGTTGACTTAGAATTAGCCTTGGTAGCTGCTAGAATCATCATTGGTGCAACATATTTAAAGTTTTACGTTGTGTGAATCTGAAAGGCAAGATTAGCAAGCAATTAGGCTGAATTCAAGTGTTGCACTGTACATTTGCCTAAAAAGCAAAATTTGTTGTTTTGAAACTGCAAACTATTTGTTTTGACTCGATACTTAATGGAATTTGTTGAAATTTCAGTAAGAACAGATGTTCGAGGCTGGTCCAAGGCTTTTGTAGAATTTTCCAAGGTATTGAGAAGTGATTTGGCCATTTTTAGCTACAAAATTTTATAGTAGAATGCACTTTTAGGGTTTGAAGGCAAAAGTGTTTAAATTCTTTTGTTTTTGGAGGAATTTGATGGTAAAGATTCTACTCAATCTCTTAGATAGGTCAGGGCGACCTAAGAGAGCAGGGGGCTCAACTATCAAGGTGCTAGATTGTGGAGAGAGGAGATAAAACAACATGGGCACATTTTAGGGTACCTCAAACCCTAACCCTAAGCAAGATCGTGAGGAAACAAGACAGGAGTGTTACACAGGCTCGAATGCATCTAGCATGCATAGGCACTTTCTCTAAATGAGTGCATTGTGTTGCTAGGAGCTTGGTTCAGTGCACACAAGCATCAAAATCTGTTATATCAAAGTTGTAGAAGATCGACAGTCGAGGTTACTACAATGTGGGCCATTGTATCGTGGTCAAATTGTTAGATTTGGAGTGAAACGTGGACCGAAGGCTAGTGAAGCTCAAAGAGGCTTCAATTTCATTAAAAACATTTAGTTTTGAAGGTACCGGAAGGGGCATCTTTTTCACAGTGAAGAAACATTGCTAAAAATTGCCAAGACCTTAAATTTTTGGTCTTCTATCGGTTTGAGGTCGTTCGAAAGCCAAAACCCTCCAAATTAAGGGCAAGAAAGGAATATATCTTGTAAGTACAATTTTCCTAGACAGAGCGAGTGCTAGTTCATGGGGAGAAAGTGGATCAGAGGTCTAACTGGACCATTTTAGGGGCAAAAAGTCAATGTAACTGCATCCAGCATTTTCACAAATTTGAGTTGTCTTTGGCATTTTCTGGAAAATAAAGTAGCAAAAGGGCCTGAAACGTTTTTGGTTAGACCTTGAAGTTGACCAATATTAGTACTAATCACTCTATGAAGCTCTCAGTAAGTGGTCAAAAGGTAAATTATTTTTGGCATAATGGGAGGATTGCACGAATCCGGCTTGGAGATGCTAGCAAATTGGATGGTGTGTCCAATTATAGTATATGGAAATTCAAAATGAAGACTATTCTAATGGAGAAGGAGCTCTGGGACATCATGATAGGAGTGGAGTTGAGGCCAAACACGACTCTGACAAATAGGAGAGCATATCACAAAAGGGCTCAGAAGACATTATTCTTGATAAATTTGTCGATGAAAGATCATGTAATCACGCACATTAGTTATGTTGTGATGGCGAGAGGTGCTTGGGAAGCACTAACACTCACTATGAATCCATGAATCCATCACACATGATGTTTTTAAAGACCAAGCTGAATATCAGGGATGACAACCTCATACCTCATGAAATCAAGAAGGATGATTGTGATGGACTTAGAGAATCATGATCGAACTCATCGCATTAGTGAGCAAAGAGGAAGATACTTGTCGATTGGAGCCAAGAAAGTCAAGCCTATTGGTGATAAAAGAAAAAAACAGGACACTCCTTGGAATACCTACTCACCAAGAATTGTCTCACCTCAACAAAAGGTACCAAAGTGGTAGGAAACTATGATGAAAGATGCCAAGGTAACAATCTGATTATATCAGACAGGGTGCTAGGGTCTGGACAACTGACGTATGTTGATATTTATGGCATGACCATGTTGGTGGATATGACCCCGCCTATACTATGTATATGGAGGTGGATCTCCTTGAGCTAGGCATTTCATTCTCACCTGAAAAATGAAGAACTCTTCCTAGGTGGTTAGGCCAGAATGTAATCTTGTTATGAGATGGAGGTATGTGAGGGTTGAAGCATTGGTGGTATGGGACGTTGTAGCTTGGAGGAGACCTTAGCATGCTTGAGGGTGGTCTACAGCTCCAGTGCACGAGGGCGAGATAGTAGTTTTTCTATGGATGGGCGGTTTTAGAGTGTCATCACCTGATTGTGTCTTTACATTAGTCAGCTTCAATGATGTGGTTTTCTAACAAGTGATTCTGTAATCATACATTTTTGTGTCATTGTGGAGTCTCCTTTTTTCAACGTATTTTCATGGACTACAAAGGTTAACCACTAGATTTTGCAACATATTGGCCCTTTGTTGTATCAATTCCTTCTCCCCTAGGTCATGGGCCATGGCAAATCTCATGGTTGGCAGCTCAATCTCTATTGGCAATACATACTCCTTGATAAAAATGCAGCAAAATAAAACCATTTGATCCTAGAAATGATGGAGAAAGCACCTACTTAAGATCCAAACAAGATCTAGAAGCTAGATTACTAATCAATGCATTGATTCCTAGCTTATCTTGGCTTAAACTCCATGAATTAACTCCAAAACTCTTCACACGTGTGGATGTACGGCCTACTGCTGCCGGTGTACTGTACTTGCAACTCCACTCTCATTCAATGATCATAAAAAATCATATGCCAATAGCATTCATCTATCAAATCATAGACTCAAACTAGTCAAGAAGGAAAATCTTGATTTTGCTCATAATTGGATGGAAATCCCATCACATATTTATACATGTAGAACTCGGATCTGAGCATATTAGGGCTTCTATGTATTCATCACAACCTAAACCGAACATCTAATCTAAAGATCCACTTGATCCACCCTATTTAGGTCAATACGTCGAGATCCAAAAACAATGAGAAAAATGCTATTTTTAGCTCCTACTTTTTCTCTACCCTATCTATGCACTCTTTGAACATATCCCAAAGGTACCATTCCAAAGCTAGGTTAATTATTTGACTTAGAATAAGGTATCCTATGCTTTTGGCATCCCACAACATGGCCTCAAAGTCATTTACAAGTGGTAATTATGCAAACTAGCCTGTGTAGATTTAACACTCTTCCTCACAACTAGTTTGAAGATAACATAGACTTGCTTGTCAACCCTAGGGCTGATCGTAACTTCACAAATGCAGCTCTTTGAAGTGGTTTAGTGAGGATATCAGCAATACATTCACTACTTGCCACATGCTCCAAAGATATCTCCTTTGATTGCACCTTTTCTCTCACAAAATGATGAGAGATCTCAATATGTTTTGACCTTGCATGGAAAATTGGATTGGTTGCAAGGTGTTGGGATGAAATGTTGTCATAGAGAGTTGGAACAGCATCTATACTTATGACTTTCAGCTCCATAAGTAGCCTTTTGATCCATAGTAGCTCATTTGTTGTAGTGGTGAGAGCTTTGTACTCGGCCTTGTTTGAAGAAAGTGAGATGGTTTCTTGTTTCTTTGATAACCAAGAAACTACTCCTCCACCAATAAATGCTGCATAGGCACTTGTGGACTTCCTATCCCTTTTGTCACCTGCAAAATCCAAGTCACTAAAGGCATGCAAATCAATGACATCTCCTCTATAGAGAATTCCATGATCTAGAGTACCCGAGAAGTATCTCAAGATCTGTTTAGCATTTTTCCAATGTATCACTAATGGATCTTGCATATATTGACTTATCTTACACACACTAAAGCGTAGATCAGGCCTAGTTATGGTGATCCACATTAAGGAGCCTATAAGTTGCCTATAAAGAGTGATGTCCATAAAGGATGCTTCCTCACTTTTATTAAGCACTTTTACATCTTGCTCCATTGGTGTTTCTACATGCTTGCAATCCTGCATCTTGAATCTATTGAGCAAACTTTGAGAATACTTACTTTGACTAATAAAGATGAAATCTGAACCTCTAAGTACTTCTATTCCCAATATAAAGTGAAGTTCACCAAGATTTACCATCTTAAATTCTAGTGATAGATTTTTCTTGGTTTTCTCAATACCATCAATGTTATCACCACTAAGGATGATGTCATCTACATAAATCAATAAAAGTACAATGCCATTTACATCATACATTATGTGCAAAGTTGGATCATATTCACTTTGAGTGAATCCAATAGAGACTAAGAAATCATGAAGTCTTGAATTCCAAGACCTTGATGCTTGCTTCAAACCATGTAAGCTCTTTTTGAAGATGACATACTTTACCTTCCATCCCGAGCTTGATGAAGCTTGGGGCTGCTCCATGAAGATGTCTTCTTCCAAACAACCATTTAAGAATGCATTAGAAACATCCATTTGAAAGAGCATCCAACCAAAATGTGAAGCAAGTGCAAGAAGTAACCTTATTGTGACCATCTTGGCCACGGGTGCAAAGGTTTCTTCAAAATCTATGCCCTTTGCTTGAGCATATCCTTTGACAACTAACCTTGCCTTGTGTTTGCTTGTACTTCTATCCATATTGAGTTTTAGCTTAAAAACCCATTTACATCCAATCACATTCTTAAGAGGTCTATCAACAAGGATCCATGTGCCATTCTCCATCAAAGCATTATATTCATCTATCATAGCTCGAAACCATTCATTTGAACTCAATGCATCTTCTACACATAAAGGTTCTTCAAAACTTGAAATGAGTGCAAAGGATGAAGATGGATTACCCTCGGCTCATTCCACACATGTGGAGCCTGTTCCAATGTGTGAAGCATAGGTCTAGAGTGGCTTGTACATAATATCAAGAGCCCTGTACGTGAATAGTCAAGTTTTGTAGCCAAAAGGCAAATTTGCCAATTTCTTGCTTTTTTCAAGAGGCACAATTTCATTGGTTGGCCTTGGATGAGGGTGAGACTTTATGAGTGGACAAAGTAGAAGTCTAATATTTTCCCCATAGGTGTGAAACAAGTCATCTGAGCTTGAGCTCCCTCCTCTTTGTATATACTGCAAATTGGAGCTCATTTGGATGTGAATAATCAGAAAGATGAGTGAAATTTCCATCAAGCTTGTATCTCTCTCTGTTTACATGCAATTTTTGTGATCCAATGCTTCAATTAATGTAAGTACTTCATGCTTAGGTCTCTTTCCATACAAGAGGCTGAATTTCACACGTGTGAAGCCAAATGCATTTGATCATAAATCACTTGGATATTAGATTGTTCTTGCTTGTTTTCAAGGTCGTATCAATTCTAGCTTGCATTTGATGATAGAATCCTTGATGGCAATGCACCCAATCCCTCTTGTGGATTGATTAAAGACATTTCAGGTCCATTTTGTCATAAATTCAATATCTACAACATTCACTGGCACATTGACTTTGAGTTAATGTGAAACTTAGATATTTCAAGACTGTTTATTCATTCCAATTGTGAAACAAATGACTGTGGTACCAATTTATTCTTCCTTGAGGTGGACACTATTTTACCATTGTGAACAACGTTTACTACATGGTTTGTATAGTCTTTATAAAAAACCCGATTTATTATACAGTTCATAGCCCAAAATTACATTAGTCCTATCCAGATTCATTACATGAAAATCTATCAACCTAACATTAACCTGCATCTGAAGCTCTAGACTAGCCTCAATGGGAACCTGTGGCTTCCACAACAACCAAGCATTCAAGGGATCTACCAATAAGATAGAGAGTGTCCTGAACATGATAGGTTAGGTAAATACACTTCTCTTGACCCGAATCTCTACTGACTTGTACATGTCTCTGACTTGTACATGTCTCTTAGACGGTTTTGCTAACCCGATGTCTCTATGCGAGTGTCGTGATTCTTCAAGTGTAGGCCATTCAAGCAAACACCAGTTCTATGATTTATTATGGAGGGATTTCAAGGACTAATAAGGGTAATGATGTTCGTTGGGTGATAGTAGATCATGTACAAAAATTAGCAACATTTATCTCAGTGAAAAACATGAGCCTTCTAAATTGGCTCAAATATTTTTGAGCAACTTTTCAAGCATTATTGTTAACCCATCGATGTGGTGACTGATGGTCAATTTACTAGACACTTTTGGACTCTTATTCTTTTAGAAACTGGAGACCTAAGCATATGATTCAGATAGAAAGGACCAATCAAACTACAGAGATTATGCTTCATGCATATATTTGACATATGCAAACTGAGTGGGAAAGATACCTTTCAATTGTTGAGTTTTCTTATAAAAGTCACAAGCATTCTGCCAGCAGGTATAGCCCTTTTACCCGTTTGTGCTTATGGAATGCAGTCGAGACCATCCATTCCTATAGAAACGAGAGGAGTTCGAAAAAGTGGCTGAGTTGTTGCAGAATATGTAGGAGCTGTTATGGCCAGTGCAAAAAAATACCCAGAGTGCTCAATATTGAGCCAGACAGTATGCAAACTTTAAGAGAACACCTCTAATTTTTTGGGAAAGTGATTGGGCATATCTTCAAACCCCAACGACTCAAAAGTAATGTGGGTGGGTGGTAAGCATTTCAATTTGTTTGCGAGGTATTGTGGAATTTAGAAGTTATTTTACTTATAAGCTAGAAAATTCTGGTTTGAAGCAAAGTGCATTCAGTATTTCATTTGAGAGGGCTGAATGCTAGTTTGCTCAAATGTGATTCAATTACATTTGAGCCTTTCATCCACTACTACTTGGAACATGACATAGTGCTAGATCAGATAGATAGCTGATTCAGACATCGCCTTATCCTTGAGTACTTGATTAGGTGGAAAGGATGATCATTACATGATAATTCTAGGGAGAATGTTGAAAGCCTAGAAAGAATGTTCTTGGCTTCATTATTGAGGCAATAAATGTCTAGGGGAAAAAAGTATGTTACGTATGACCAATGCCATAGACAGCAGAATGTGTTTCAATGTTTTAACAACTGCATTCACCTCAAGAACAATAAGATAAAAAACACAAAATGATCCATCTGTAGTGTCGACGGACACAAGTTGGCTCACTCTTGCTCTCCCATCTACTCTACGTCTGTCTCTGTTTCTTTCAATTTCCATGAGCTTTCTTTTAATCCTATCTTATAATGTGCAGGACTTATTCAATTTCAATATGCTTAAACAATTCGCCTGTAACAGATCCTCATAATGTCTATATACCAAAGTTCCCCACGGCACAGGTGCCGTGGGGTCTGAGTGCCGTATGGCACACGTGCCGAACACCCACGGCACATGTTTTTTTTTTTTTTAATTTTTTAAAATGAATTTAAAAAAAAAAAAAACAGGTGCCGTGGGTGTTCGGCACCTACGGAACCCGTGCCGTACCAGGTGCCGTGGTACGGCACTTGGAACTTTGCTATATACTTTGCTGAGGCTTCTTGTATAGCATTAACAGATTGATACCGTTTTAATGGTTTTCCAATGTGAAGTATCATTATGTCAATCCAATAGGCATGGCTTGGCTGCAGAGCCGTTTTGCTTTAAGTTCACCAAAGGGTTCCAGAGAATGAGTCACAACAGCTTGTTAAGTTCTGAAAATTGCCTTAATTGCTTGTCTGGCAGTTCCAGCATGAAGCTGCAAAACAGGAGTTGGATCGATGCAATCAGACAAACAGGTACCAGCTTGCAGTCATGGGCTTTCGTTATAATGGACATCACCTATTTAGAGGACTTATATCTTTGAAAAACATGTAGTGGTGAATAAGTTAATAAAGAGAATTTTGCTTGGGTTGAAATAAGCTACGTTCACAGGCATATGCTAGGTGAGGAACTTTCAGATTTGAATTTGAATGAATTGGAGGAACTCGAATGACAGCTTGATGTTGGATTGAGTCTTATCCGTTTGAAGAAGGTAAAAGTATCAAGGTCGAGATTGTTCAGACTTTCCAACTAGAGAATACAAGAGGTTTCACTTTGTTTCTCTGTCAAATTCATGATTTTGTAAGTCTTTTCCTCTCTCGATGTGATCAATAGGGTTTAATATGATTCTGTGGTTGGTTTGCAGAATGAGGTTTTTCTTGACAAAATTTATGAGCTAAAGAAAAAGGTACATGATATTTCACATTTTTCTATGTACTCAGCGAGAAATAGCTGTTTCTGCTACTGAAGTTTATATCAGAACAAACACAGGATATAATTGAAGAGAGGGAAAGAGAACCAGCGTTAACTAACTAACGTGAAGGTATTCAACGAAATTTGTGGGCAACAGCCCATAAAAGACGTGATAACTGTTACCGGAAGCCTTACATATGTATTCAAACTATGATGGATAGAAAATTTAACTATTCTACACTTGGAAGGACGGACACTGTACAATCTACCTCGAATTCACTAAATTGGGTGAGTGCATTGCATTCCTTACTTACCTGACACGAGCTGACCGGAAGAACAGGACTGGACATTCTATGAATAATCATTGACAGTTTGTCCTAAACGATCATCGTCTAGTTGCACAGCACATATTTCACTTAAAGATTTCTGGGGGTCAATATTGGTTACATAATGATCTCGTATATCTTATTCAACAGGAATCTACCTTGCTGGAGGAAAATCAAGTTTTGTGCAGGAAGGTAACTGTTTTTCTCTTTTGAAGTATCCGGTGCCACAATATAGGGCCTCAATCTTCTAGCTAGCTTTTGTCTCAAACTTTTGCTCTACGAAAATTTTGCTGATATCTAGTGATTGCTAAGTTACTCATACTTTTGCAGATTGCTGCACATCACGAGAAGACGGAACAAATGCTAGATAATATGAACGTGGAGACAAGGGAACCTCCATGTGAGCAAACCCCAAAGGAAATCTCAGTTCAACTAAATCACCTCACACAGACAGAAGACATCCACGACATCGGAAAGTTGCTGAAATTGGGTTAGATACTAGTAGACACTTTCATTCAATGCTAATTTATTATATTCAAGACTTGTGACTCACCTTCATCATGTTATATGTTTCAACAGCCCATATCAACCGCATCCACCAACTGAGAGGCCTACTGCAAATCATTGATCTAACTGATTTGTACCATTAGAGGTAGACGTTTCACATCCATATTTTTGTCGAATACGGAGGCAATAAGCGAATGGAAGTTCAGGACAAAAGATGTACAAAGCTGTATGAAGCATGTTTGTGATATGCACAAGACACTACCAGGTGGTATACTCTGTGTTAAGAAAAGAAAGGATGACCTAAATATCCAATTCTACCTTAGATAGTATCATAGGAGATACCATATGCCATAATGTAAAAACATCAAGGTTTTTTTGAGATTGAATTTTACTTTTTTTAATGTTGCATTTGTATTTTTGCGTGTCCCTGCTCCCAAAAAAGCAATTTGAATTACGCTATTACTATATGTACATACTATGGAAGGAGCCGGGCACATGCCATCTGCCCGGTAAGGATTTCCAGAATTTTTTGGGCAAGGCCCGGAGGGGTTGAGCCTAAATTTTTTTGGAAAGCCGAATCGGGTAGAATGGCTTGTGCCAGGCGCCTTCCATTGCGTAATGGATACTTTGACTTTATTCATCCTTTATGAAGCATAATCAGCACTTTGACTTTTTCTAACCTGTCAAAAACTGCCACATGGTAGTCTGACACCAAGACGCACCAATTTTTTTTTTTTTAAAAACAGATGACTATTTTGCTTATTAAGCTGTTCAAAAACTGGGCAAAATACTCACCAGGTTGGAAAGAGCACCAATTTTTTTTTTTAAAAAACAGATGACTATTCTGCTTATTAAGTTGTTCAAAAACTGGGCAAAATACTCACCAAGTATCCATTACGATCATATAAAATACTATAGTCTTAAAAAATAGGATACATGGGAAACTTTTTGCTATTTTGAAAGTCTGCATTAAGTGGTGTGGACAAGTGACAATAACAGGGGAGAGAGAGAGAGAGAGAGAGAGAGAGAGAGAGAGAGAGAGAGAGAGAGAGAGAGAGAGAGAGAGAGAGAGAGAGAGAGATCTTCCATTCCATATTGACCAACTTTTGGCTTACAATTTTTCTTTATAGTTAGATGTCCCATGATTATGAATAGTTGCCACCCTATGCTATGAGTTGTAGGGACTTTAAAGGTAGAGGACAGGTTGGCACAGGTTGGAAAGCGCACCAATTTAAAAAAAAAAAAAACAGATGACTATTCTGCTTTTTAAGCTATTCAAAAACTGGGCAAAATACTCACCAAACATCCATTATGATCATATAAAATACTAAAGCCTTAAAAAATAGGATACATGGGAAACTTTTTGCTCTTGTGAGAGTGTGCATTACGTGGTGTGGACAACTGACTTGTGACAATAACAGGAAGGAGAGAGAGAGAGAGAGAGAGAGAGAGAGAGAGAGAGAGAGAGAGAGAGAGAGAGAGAGAGAGAGAGAGAGAGAGAGAGAGAGAGAGAGAGGTCTTCCATCCCATACTGGCCAACTTTTAGCTTACAATTTTCCTTTATAGTTAGATGTCCCATGATTATGAATAGCTGTCGTGGCCCCTATGCTACGTGTTGTAGGGACTTTAAAGGTAGTGAGAGAAACTCATGGTAGTGAGAGGCATGGGCCGTTATATCGCTACCTATGTAATAGGCAGTTGTCCTATCATGCATTTTGTGTGAGAGTGTTCATCCTGATGAAAGGGAGTTGGGAATTAGCTCTATTTCTCAACAGTCCAGTGTGGCAGATCAGGATGGTTGACTATTTTTGGGTGGCACATAGATTGAGTTTCCAGTTGCAAAGGAAGCATCCAACAGCTCGTGATTTGGCTTCACAAGCAAAGATTTGTGCATTGCCTAATCCAGATAGGCAGTTCATATGAATTGGTTGACAATTATCTTTAGTGTTCTACAGTACAGCAATGGATCGAGAGAGAGAGAGAGAGAGAGAGAGAGAGAGAGAGATAAGACAAGTGGAGAGATGTGAGGTGAGAGTGTGGGGAGGTGAGAGGTGGAGAGATGGGACTCGGGAGGTGAGAGAGATAAGGTGAGTGGAGAGATGGGAGGTGAGAGAGCGGAGAGTTAGAGAGAGATGCAACGTCAGAGAGCCGAGAGATGCAGGTGAGAGAGAGAGAGAGAGAGAGAGAGAGAGAGTTGCGATGCGACAAAGACGGAGGGGAGAGATGTGTGTGTGTGTGTGTGTGTGTGTGTGTGTGTGTGTGTGTGTGTGTGTGTGTGTGTGTGTGTGTGTGTGTGTGTGTGTGTGTGTGTGTGTGTGTGTGAGAGAGAGAGAGAGAGAGAGAGAGAGAGAGAGAGAGAGAGAGAGAGAGAGAGAGAGAGTACAAAATATCTATCTTTGATGTTTGTACTTTGATTTAGTACAAGAATGAGACACCCATTATGTTAAATTAGAGTGTTTTCTATTGCCATAATATTTTTTGAAAAATTTTCTAAAAAATCTCTAACTTCTTATTGACTTTCTCTTGGCTATGATCTGTTTTTTATGAAAAACAGGCATTCCTTTGCAATATGTGCTAAATTGCACTTTATTAAAAAGAAAATTGATGGTTTTTTTAATCACATATGTAATATATTGGTGAATGATCTGACCAATAAGCGTTATGTAGACCCAGAATAGGGCCCTGCCTTTCTAATATGCGCTGATTTGCACTATATTAAATTTTTGGAAAATTGTCTTAATTGAAAGCATGGAAATGCACTAGTAGATCCGTTATGTCATATTATATATTGGAGCTTACTTTGGATTTTTTTCATTTCAAGAAATAATTTTCCTTGATGATTTTTCACTTTATCGAGGAGGGCAGAGATCTTCTGCTGGAGAATTTTCATTAGATCATGCATTGGAGCATTATCTGAAGTTCTTCAAGAATAATGAAATAAGTATTGCCCATTCAAAGTTTCATCAACATGGTGATACAATGATTATGGCAATCAAGACACTTTCTCATTTTTTTGGTGCATAAAATAATTTTTGTAAAGAAAACTATTACACTTAAAATTTTAGGATATGGACCAGTGAATTCCATGCCTAGATCATCTCATTTTGCATTGTATGTTGCCTACGTTGATCTGAGTAAGCATGAAAACTATGAGCTCTTGGATCCGTATGAAAGAAGAAAATTGTTACATGATTCTAAGTTCCAACTTTCATTAGAGAAAGTGTTGGAAGCAGAGTAGATATTGAAGACTTTTACTTTGTAAAAAATTTCATTTCATATACAAAGTTCTTTGTGTGTCTATTGTCTATTGGCTTGTATAAATTTGCATGCTTTTCGAAATTTTTTATAATCCGTCGATTTTGTATTATGACGAATTTGGAATTTTCTGTAAAACCATTGGAAAAGTTGCAATATATAGCTGTTCTTTGTGCTAGTCCCACCATGTTATACTTTTATGAAATGCCTTGCCAATGAGATTTTTTCATTCCTTGCGATGACCATATGCTAAGACTTCCACTATTTCTTGCAAAGAATGTCGAATGATGCCGTAATATGTGTTGCATGTCATAAAAACAAAATACAAATCAATACCAAAAGTATCTAAATTAATTGCACATATTTGTCTATGCTAGTGTAACATCGAAATCTTACCATATAATGAGTTATATGATTTAAACCCCATGCACTTCGGACTGCATCCACAAATTCACTGGTTGTTTTCTGTATCATTTATACATCAGTATTTGAAAATTTATCTTTTCTCAAGTATTTCGCCATGTTGTCTAATTTTCTCCAAGCTTCTACTTTGTGTACACGAGTAGAACCTTCTTCTTCAAACTCTCGAGTTGTAGCTATTATCTCTTTCCAAACCGAGTATTGAATCTTGGATTGTTTGCCAAATAATTTGATAACAATCTACGAGCATTGGATCCTTCAATGCTCAGCTTGCACGGAATATTTCCTGTTTAACCTGATAGCTTGTCGTCTTTTTTTATTTTAACGTGGCCATTATGTAAGCATGCTTTAGACAACACATCCTCTAATCTGGAAATAGATTCCTTTGTAGACACCTCTGGCTCGGAATTCCATATAAACAAGATGTGAAAATATATTGTTTTTATTATTATATGCACCTCTGCATGCAATGTACAGATATGAACATTCTGAAGAGAAATCGATAGTACGAGTTTCCAATTAGGATCTTCTCGATCTCCTGATATTTCTGTACTCCTTGTCATGTCTTTTGTTGTCTTCATGCAATACAGACATGGGTTTTTAGAGTTGGCGCCATGGGACACATTGAAGATATATTTTATGTCTTCAAATCTCTTGCTAAATGTCATTCTATGTTGAAAGTGCCAATTCTAGGAATATTGAGTGGATCTCCATCCATGTGATTTTTTATGGTGGCAGGATATGACGTTCTATTAAATATCCATGAGAGAATGCCATGGTCTTCTTTCATCACCTATAAGAGAAACAAAAAAATGTTTTAGAACAATATTAACACAGAGAAGATTTTCCAAATGAAATCCATATTAGATTATCCCTATTGAATATGTGAAAGAACTACTATACCTGAAAAGCTGCCAATCACCAAATATCATTTTCTAATTGAACACTGAAGTTGAGGCCTTCTGAGCCTTTTGAATTTGAAAGTGCTCCATTCATGATCGTAAGACCGGCTCATTCCATTTTTTTTTCCTTTTATAATTTCAGAATCATCTAACTTGAGAACAACTATCAACTTGTTATTGACATTCTCATTTGTAATACCGTAAAAATTTATGATGAATGCTAGTAACTGATTAATGTCAACAAATAAATTGTTGGAATTGTTATATGCTAGACATTCTCCTTTCGAGCAATACACTTCATTGATATGAGATGGATTACCAACTGTTGTCTGCATACCTTGGTTTAACATGTCTTTTTTTTTAAAAAAAGATGAAATGGTCGTGGGATTGAAAACTTTTTAATACTTACCCATGCAAATGCCTCCTTTATCATCTTAAACATTGTTTCATATGCTTCTCTACTGATGCTAGAAAAATCACATGCCCCATGAACCAATGTAGTGTCGAATATTTTTCCAACTTCATTCATAATGTTATCAGTTACTGAAGCTTTAATCTTTTTCATTTTGGTATTGTTTAACATTGATTCATAGATTTAGAAATCAAAATAGAACCTAGTGAGTTTCCATCGAAATCTCATCGACCAAATGGTCTTCAGCAACCAATGTTGATCTGCATTGCAAACATAATATTCATAAAATTGTCAGTAGAGATTAGGACAATCATAGTATTCATAGCAGCGCAATAAACAAATCAATAGAAAGTTGAAATTAATAAATAACAGAACTAGTGATTATGATTGAATCTAAAAGTTCAAGCAATATTAAACCAAATAAGCTATAACTAACTTGAAAGCACGGATTCGTCTTTTTGATAACCTCCTCTGGATGATAGATCACATATATTCTTGGTTACCAATCTTTTTCTCTTGTTGTTTTTGACCTTTTTGTTGAGCACATCCATATCTTTAATAAGAGACAAATATGATATACACATGGATTGAAATGTAGTTTTCATCTCATCATTACTAGTTGTAAAATGACGCAAAGAAGATTTCCATGTTTGGATCTCTTTTTGAATATGATCTCATTTTCTTCCAAACAAGTTTTCAGCTTTGTAGATTTTTCATCGCACTCCTTTGATATTTTCCTTATATTTCTCTTCTAAATAACGTATTCTTTGCATTGAATGTGCATTCCCATAGAGCATCAAATTCTCACAGTAACCCAAAAGGCCATTTTTGCCATGACACATATAGATTATTAATTGACTCACCGAATGAAAATCTGGATGTTGCAATGACCATGGATCAATAGGATACAATGTTTCTGATGCTTTAGCTTTTTCTCCATGTATCAGATCATATCAGAAATTGACAATTTGGGTTGCTTTGAATTTCTTGTCCTGAGCGGATCATATTCTAAAGACAGATCCACATAAAGATTTGTCATCAATACAGTAGTATAGCAACAAACAACACAATGACAATAACAGAGCTGGAGATGGCGCTAAACACTTGTTTGACCTTGGAGATAGAGATGGTCTAGGCTTTGCTTCTGAAATGTCACTCCTAATTCAAATTTTTGAGTGTTCCCAATTATTGGGAGGGAATATTTTGACATTTTGAAAATTATACTTTAACTATGGTTAAGCACCAGTGGTGTTTGATGTGACTAAAGTAAGGTACATTCATTTTCATGGAAAGTAGTGCGGGCAGATGCATAAAGAAGTTAGAAAATGATATTTTAATAACTTTCTTATTATTTTTCTCTCTCCTACATGGCATTTCTTATAGGGCCCTCTTTGGGCCCATATGAACTCTAATGGTTGACTCGTTGCAGTTCTAACTCAGTGTCGAAGTCAGTGTCACTTTTCTACAATTGAATTTATGGGTCGGATTTGTCAACAACTTTCTCTTTGTGGTTGATGAACTGGTCTTCCACAAAAATGACATCTCTACTAGTGAATGCCTTCTTGGTATCCAGATTGTAGAGCTTGTATGCCTTGTGGTCTAGGGAATAGCTGATGAAAATCATTTTTCTGCTTTTGTCATCAAGTTTTCTTCTTAGATCTTCTAGGATCTAAGCAAAAGAGATGCAATCCAAACACTCAAATATATTTGAGTGATGGTTTCAATCATGTGCACACCTCATAAGGTGTCTTGCCATCTAGGGCTTTGGTGATGGATCGATTTTGCAAATAGGTAGCTGTAGTAATAGCTTCTGTCTAGAATTTCTTTGGAAGAGAGGCATGGGCTAGCATGCTCTTAGCACTTTTGATGAGTGTATGATTCTTCCGTTTAGCTACACCATTGGATTGAGGTGAGTAGCTGGTTGTAAATTGGTGATGTATTCTGTTGGCCTTGCAGAACTCCTTGAATTTTGTGGAGATGTACTCTCCCCCTCCATTTGTGCGTAGAGCCTTGATCTTCCTCTGGATATGGTTTTCTACAAACGCTTTGTACTGCTTGAAGAACTTGAATGCTTCGGATTTGTTCTTCATAAAGTAAGTAGCAGTCCTCCGAGAGAAGTCGTCGATGAAGGTTAGAAAATAGAGAGCTCCCTCAGTGGGAGCAGTCTACATCATTGGGCCACAAATGTCACTGTGTACAAGGTCAAGCAAGCCTTTGGAAATATGAACTGAGTCTCACATAAAAGGACTTTTTGCATGCTTGCTGATAATACAACTTTCGCATGGAGAAGTTGGCTTGCTGACAGAAGGCTGATCTTGTACTAGTCTCTGAACAGACATTTGCTGGATACTATTGAAATTGAGGCGGCCAAGTCTAAAATGCCATAGCATATCATTTGATTCAAAAGCGGCTGTGTGAAGAGCTTGACTGTTAGAAGAGTACAAATGGCTGTGTTTGTGAAGAAAGCCGCTTCTTCTTCCAAAGAGTAGAACCTTCCAGGATTTGTCAAAAATTGTGCAGTCTTTATATCGAATTCGACTTTTCAATCTGAATCGGTGATTCTGCTAACTGAGAGCAAATCCTTGGTCAGATTTGGAATGTGGAGAACGTTGGAAAGCAACTTGACTTCACTTCTTTGGAATTCAACTCTGACTGTTCCTTTCCTTCGATTGAATGTGATAAGTTGTCTCCACGTTGCACAACTCTTGTATGGGTAAATGAATTGTAGTCCTTGAACCAGTCACGATGGTAAGTCATGTGTTGAGTTGCTCTGGAATCTAGATACCAAGAATCGATATCATGTTGTTCTCCAACTTTGTTCATGAAAGCAGTTTCATCTTTCTCTTATTGCTGAATCAAGTGATTGGTTGTAGCACTATGTGCTTGTTGTTAGAACTACTTCTTCTTTTCGTTGTTGTTCTTCAAAGTTCGACAGTCCTGCAGAATAGTTTCTGCACTAGTTAGAACGATGAAAAGGTTGAATTCGATCCTAAACTAGAATTTGGTCCGGTCTGCATGTTGCTCTTCTTGTCAATATAACCTGACTTTGTAGATCTCTTGGATCTAAACTTCTGAGTTTTTTAATATAGAGCTTGAGGATCCGATCCTGAGCCTGACGAGGATGAAAATCTTCTGATCTCCTCTTGTACGAGCAACAAAATTACTCTTGACAGAGTGAGGTGCTCCTAGGTCAAAATTGCCATGACCCAATTTTCGTAGGCTTCATGTAGACTCGATAATAAAGTCATGAGAGCATTAGAATCTTCTATGATTGAGCCAGTTGCAATCATTTGCTCCATAAGATTTTTGAATATGTTGAGATGACTTGAAACACTTTTTGCGTCAGACATTCTCAGGGAGAAAAATTTCTTCCTCAAGTGTAGCTTGGAAGTCACATCCCTGATATCGTAGAGGGTTCCTAGGATGTCCCATGCATCCTTAGGAGTCTGAACAGCACTTATGTGGCTGATCTAAGTATCCTTGATGTTGAGGGTAATCATGGCAAATGCTTTGCCATCTCTTAGTCTCCACTTGGTGATGATGGCTACATCACCTTCTGGTTTGAGCTCTATGCCATCAACGATGTCCCACAGTTCTTTGGCTAGTAGTATAACCTTCATATTGAATTTCTAGAGATGGTAGTTATCTCCATCGAGTTTGTCAATGAGAGATGAACTAGATGATGGATCCATTCTGGTTGAACAAGATCGTTGGTAGAAACAACGATTCTCGAAATAATGTTGGCTACGTGTTTGCTAGAAAGATGTCCTGGTAGAAACAAGACTGATAATCCACAGTAGAAATGCAGATTATTGTCTGCTCTGATACCATGTCATAAAATGTGGGTGACCGGCAGTGAAAGCTTGAAAATAAACACAACAGTTAGCAGCAGAAATACTCAAGGTGAATGATTCATAGAACTTGCGCAAATGAATGATACAGTAGTGAGACAAAGATGCACTTTGATTAATATCAAATAGTAGGTACAATGCTTGAAGTGATAACTTCAGCTTGATTGTTGAGTGTGATTATGCTGGCTACAAATAACTAGTAATATATATTTACAAGTGTCTTAAAAAAATTATCTTACAAGCATTAAATGCTACTCTCTCTCTCTCTCTCTCTCTCTCTCTCTCTCTCTCTCTCTCTCTCTCTCTCTCTCTCTCTCTCTCTCTCTCTCTCTCTCTCTCTCTCTCTCTCTCTCTCTCTCTCTCTCTCTCTCTCTCTCTCTCTCTCTCTCTCTCTCTCTCTCTCTCTCTCTCTCTATATATATATATATATATATATATATATATATATATATATATAAGTCTGAAACATAACTAGGGGATAACACGTAAATCAAGATCCTACAAATTAACGTAGCATGAATAAATCAAGATACTACGCATTAGAGTAGCATGAACTAGTAAGCATGAAACATAAATTAAGATACTATGAATTAGAGTAGCATGAACTAGTAAGCATGAAACATAAACGAATGGCATCATACTTACACGCACACGCACGCACGCACACACACACACACACCCTAAACCTAAACCCTAAACACACGAAGAGAAACAAAAAAGAGAACATAGTAGAGTGCTAATCAAAACTCCCGAACCGTACGATTATATCTTATTCCAGAATATCACCACATGCTCCCTCGCTGCGACATTTGGGCTTCCTTGTGGAACTTATCTTCCAACAAGAAACATTTGAACCATGCCTTGAATGGAAGAAAACAAGGGCTACACACCTTTCTAGAATTGGGAGTGTTGGTTCTCTCTCTCTCTCTCTCTCTCTCTCTCTCTCTCTCTCTCTCTCTCTCTCTCTCTCTCTCTCTCTCTCTCTCTCTCTCTCTCTCTCTCTCTCTCTCTCTCTCTCTCTCTCTCTCTCTCTCTCTCTCTCTCTCTCTCTCTCTCTCTCTATATATATATATATATATATATATATATATATATATATATATATATATATATATATATATAAAGTTTGAAACATAACTCGAGGATAACACATAAATTAAGATCCTACAAATTAAAGTAGCATGAGTACATTAAGATACTACGCATTAGAGTAGCATGAACTAGTAAGCATGAAACATAAATTAAGATACTATGAATTAGAGTAGCATGAACTAGTAAGCATGAAACATAAACGAATGGCATCATACTTACACGCGCACGCACACACACACACACACACACACACACACACACACACACACACACCCTAAACCCTAAACACAACCCTAAACCCTAAACCCTAAACCCTAAACCCTAAACCCTAATCTCTCCCTGCTCAATTGTTTTCTTAGGCCAACAAGGAAGTTCGCCAACGGGTTCATAAAAACATTTTCAAAGAAGTCCCTCGAATCAAGGACAAACGTAATCAATAAGGAAACAATAAGGCTTCAATGTGGTGAAAGATTCTAAAAAATGTTGCATTGTTGAGTCGCATTTTGTTCATTTTGATGTATCAACTGGGGCGGGAATTTTAAATCTTGATATATCAGCTGAGGTGGTAATAATCTAGCATTGTTCAGGCACAACTTGCCAATGTTTATCAAAGATCTATTTCTGAAATGTAAAAATGTATGAGTAGAGACTGGAATGCACCTCAGAATAAGTGATGGTATATTGCCTTAAACAGATCCACATATTCTGAGGTTTGTTCTGACCTCCACTGATTTCCACCTATTATCAATAGATTCATCAATAGAAATAGAGATTTGTTTCTAAAATGTGGAGATATATTTTCATAAATCCTAATGTAAATAAAATTGAATGTAGTCCTACACTACAAAATGTGCATCTACAACAAAAAAATAGAAGATTTATGTAAAAATTTATGAGCAGAGGTCAAAGTGCACCTTGGAATAAGTGATGGTATACTGTCTTAAACAGACCCACATATTTCAAGATTTGTTTCGACCTCCACTAATTCTCACCCCAGCTAATAGATCTAATTATTATCAACAGATGTATCAATACAAGTAGAGATTTTTTTCTAAAATGTGTAAATCTATTTTGACTATCGGAGAATTCAACCAGATGTTGCCATGTAATCCACAAGATTCAAACGTGCAAGCGCAAGAGAGCCACCACTTTCCTCGCATACACCACCCGTGGACTTGCATGAATATATGTCCCAAGGAAACACAATACACGAGGATGTGCCATTCACAGCGCATGATCACGAGGGGGACATGGATGGCATGATGGATGCATTCTTCACGAACCCACCCAAGGCCACATTGACAAGGGAAGAAGAGATGATGTGTGGCTTGGCATTCACTCCTTTGTACGAGGTGGACAAATGTCAAACTTGCGAGCTTGTTTGTTACTTTTGAGCTTGCAAACTAAGTACGGGTGGTCGGATGTGAGCGTCTTGTGTGTTATAGACAAACTGATCTCATCTCATTTTATTTTTTCATGCATTGTAAGAAGCTATATATTACTAATTACATAAATAGATATTTTATCACAGTTTGCTCAGAAAAATGTTGCCTCCAAATAACACCATGGTGGTGTCTCGACAAGAAGCCAAGAAAATGCTATCCACCATCGGCATGGATTACAAGATTATTCATGCATGTCCCAATGATTGCATATTATATTGAGATGAGTGTGAGGAGGCAAGCACGTGTCCACGCTATGGAGAACATCGCTACAGGCAAGATTTACAAGGAGCGACCATAGCCGCCAAGGTGGTAAGATATTTTCCCATCATACCCAAGATATGCCACATGTTTAAGTGTAATTCCATCATAGAGCTAATGACATGACATTTGAGCAATCGTTCATCGGACGATACTATGAGGATCCCTGTCAATTCTCCAGCATGGAAGCATGTGGATGCTACTTGGCATGAGTTTAGGAATGAGCCTGGCTGTTGGCAATGGATGGTGTGAATCCATTCGGTTTGCGCTCCACATCATGGTCCACTTGGCCAGTTGTCCATGTAAATTACAACATCCCCCCTTGGCTAAGTATCAAGATGGGGCACCTAATGCTCGCCCTTCTTATCCCAGGAAAATACAAGGCAAAAAATATGGACGTGTATATGGATCCCTTGATAGATGAGTAAAGATTCTATGGCAAGGAGTTCAAGTGAGAGATATATCAAGACCACTGAGACAAAGAGATTTTGTGGTAAAGGGGATCTTGATGTGGACGATGCATGACTTTCTTGGATATGGGGAATGTTCAGGTGAGATATCCTTGTTATTGGTTCGATTCATGGTATTATATTAAATTTTATGTGCATTTACAAATTTTCTTCCAATTCGAACATTGGACTCACAATTAAGTTGGTTGTTTTGTCTCAATGTAGGGCTCCAAACTAGTGGCTACAATGGATGTCACATTTGTGACAAGTATTTGCAAGCACGTCACTCACAACATCTACGAAAGATGGTTTTTGAGGGCCACACTCGATACCTTCCACCCAATCACCCTATGTGTGATGGGCTTGTTGGTCAACGTCCTCATTCCATGAAGGTACAATAAATATTTGGGCCAATTAATGGTACATGTCATTTGTAGAAAAAATAGTAATTATTCTTCCACAGAGAACACGATGAGAGTTTGATTAAATCAAATAATATTAGTGTCTTCAATTGAGTTTGTTTCTGATCTATGTATTAATAGAACAATCTTTACCTTGATTGAATTAGCGTGCAAAAATAATATGCAAACTTAAGAGACAACTTAAGACAATTTTAGACAAACAGAAACTATTGATCAGAAACGAATTTATAATTCTGAACCTGAATTTGTATACATCTCTTGTTGTCTTATCTCGTTGTTGTGTCTCTGATTGAAGGAGGCTAAGAGTCTCTCCAGTTTTAAGTGTATGTTACAACGAGTAGTGCACATGTATTTATATTGCTATAAGGACAGGTCTTTTGGCCTTTTAATTATAAGTCTTTTTGTCTTTTAATTCTGTAACAGTAGATCTAATCGTTTATGATAGTTGATATTCAAACAGACGCTCTGTTTTCAAGGTCAAATAATCTCTGTTCGCGAACATTTTGCGACAGTCTGTCTCTTCGTCACAGCTTCTGTTTCGCGAATTATTCACGACACTTGGCTCTTAAAGATTGCCAGAAGAAGCAGAAATGTTGAGGGCAATTCAACTGTCAGTTAGTCAATAGTAGAATGTCATGTTCATATGCACATTGGTGGGTGTTAAAAGAAAGGCATAAAGTAGTTAGGCACTTTTTTGATGATGTGTCATTGAACAATCATAGAAGATCAGTAGGCTATAAGTAAGAAGCATGCAAACTGATAGGTACCTCTTTTTGTTGATTTGAAGGCATGATTTGTCAGCTAGTTTTTCAATTCAATTATCCTTGTAATGGTTATTTTTTATTGCATTCATTGAGTCATTCTGTTTGCAATTATTCAATTGTCCTGTCAATGGTTATGGGCCCGCACTGAAATCAGTGTGGACGTCGAGCTATGTCAAACTTAGCATGCCTGCAAGATGCAAAAGTTTCTTGTAGAAGCTCATGGTTTCTTGTTGAAGCTCAAAAGATTCGCGAACAGAATCTTGTTGCAAAATATTTCGTTTCTTGTTCAAAGCTCACCTGTCAAGAAATTGTTGCCTAAGGCGAACAATTTGCGAAATATTTTGGATTCTTCTTCAAGCTCAAAGATTGTCATCTATTGCCAGCAATTCACGAAACACGAAGATATTACGAAGAGACAAGTGTCGCGAATAATTCACGAAACACGAAGCTGTGACGAAGAGACAGACTGTCATGAAATATTCGCGAACCAAAATTATTCGGCCCTAGAAACAGAGTGTCGGTTTGAATATCAACCATCTTAAACGGTTAGATCTACTGTTACAGAATTAAAAGGCAAAAATACCTATATAATTAAAAGGCCAAAAGACCTATCATGTAGCAATATAAATACATGTGCACTACTTCTTGTAACATACACACAAACTGAAGAGACTCTCAGACTCATTCAATCAGAGACACAACAGCGAGATAAGACACCAAGAGATGTATACTGATTCAGATTCAGAATTATAAATTCGGTTTTGATCAATAGTTTCTGTTTGTCTAAAATTGTCTTAAGTTGTCTCTTAATTCCGCATATTATTTCTGCACGTTGATTCAATCAAGGTAAATACTGTTCTATTAGTACATAGATCAGAAACAAACACGATTGAAGACACTGATATTAGTTTGATTTATTCAAACTTTCATCATGTTCTCTGTGGAAGAATAATTACTATTTCTCCTACAGTGGTATCAGAGCGTATAAGTGCTGATACAATGGTATCAGAGCAAGTCAGAGTCAATACAGTGGTATCAGAGCATATTACTGCTGATACAGTGGTATCAAAGCAAGTCAGAGTCAATACAGTGGTACCTTCGTACCCCTCTCAGCATTCTTCATACATCCATCAACAAGCTGCTATTTGGAGTTGATTCAGAAAATAGAAGATGTCATCGATCAGCAATATTCAGGCTAAGATCACTACGATCTTGGATCCAGAAGGTTCAAACTATTTGATTTGAAAATTAAAGACTTCACTCATATTGAAGGGCAAATGTCTCTGGAAATGGGTAGAACCAATAGAGGAGAAGCCAATAGCTACTCTTGGCAAAGAACTTCGAAAATGGAGAGTTAGAATTAAAGTAGAATCACTGTGTTACTGTACTGTGGGTCCCATCAGTGGATAAGGACCAGTTGGCCTTGCGACGAGGCAAGTCGACGGGACACGTGTCCCGCCAATGGCAACCTGGGTCATGCATGGGTTGCCTGAGTGAACAACTATATGTACAGTGTAATTTCATTTTGAGAAATACAGTTGCTATGTGAGCTTGTTGTGTAGAGTGTTTTCTGTCTGTGTTACTGTGTAGCATGATCTGTGTTCCTGTGCAAAGCAAATTCTAAGTTGGAATCAGAGCCGTACAGGGAGTGTACATAGTACAGCATCGCCGTTGAAGAGAGCTTCGAGAGAACTGTCTTCTGAGAGTTCGGGGTTTACGGCGGGTTGAAGACGGAAAGAGAAGCACTGGTGCACGGTTTCTAGTTTATAGAGGCTTGCTAAGCTCAACAGATGGACTATTACCCTATGAATAGCATCAGACAGGGAAAATTCTGGTGAAAAATTGACAATTTTGAAGCCAGCTGAAAATTGAAACCGGGTTTGGGATTATGGTTTTTATACATAACTGGTGATTTCTTCGCTGTTTGTGGACCGTTTTGGATGCCGTAAGGACAGGAAGGAAAATAATCACATTGTCAACCAACTATGGAGAGATTCTAAGGTTTATGTCAGAGATTTGTCTCCAGACAGTTAACCTAGCAGATTTGCGGTAAAAGGTGAAAAAAGCCATTTTGTCAAGTTGAGCTAAAATCACCGTTTCTCCACGGAATTTCTTGAGTGAACACTCTATAGTCTTGGAATCAGTAGGGCAACCCTGATCTAGGCCTCAAATTGTGCTCAAATCGATCCACAGACGAGTTAGATCAAACAAAAATCAATGTGGGGAGGCGCGACCGCAGACAGGGAGGTCGCGGACAGTTCACACATGGAACCAGGGTGAGAGCGTAGCATTTCGAAGTGGACAGTGTCTACAAGACTCTCCATTGGTGCACAAAAGTGCTCAGATCCATTGGATAGAGGAGTTACAAGATCGACGGCTCAGATTGTGCTACCCAGAAGGGATATCCACAGTTGGATCAGATTCAACCATTGGAAGTACATTTTAGCCTTGAACTTCATTAAAAATTTTCATACTGAAATTGGAGTTGAGTCCCTTCACAAGTGAAGAGTGAAGTTTCTTCAAGGTGAAGAAACAGTTCAAAAACTAGAAAAGTCCCTATTTTTGGGTCCTTTGCCCATTTTGACCCAAACGAAAGGCTATAACCTCCAAACGAAGGGCACTCGGACTGTACCTGCATGTACAATACAGCAAAATAGGGTGATTACAGCGGAAAAAGTGTTCAGAGTACGCCAGAAGTGATTTTACCATTCCACTGGGCACGTTGTTGGGAGTTGACGATTGAGTGCATTTCGGAAGGTGACGCCGATTTGGCTTTCAAATTGGTGGAAAAGCGGCGAGTGGCCTGGTAAGGAAAAAAGTGCAGGTCATTATTTTCAACTTCTGACATCACTGTTGGCCTCGACATACTATTTTTAGCCTACGGCAGAAGTTTCAAGCAGTTTTGCGATGGCAAACATGGGAGAGTCCATTTTGAGTGAAAGTAGCAAATTGGACGGGATTTCTAACTATGCAGTGTGAAAATTCAAAATGAAAAACATACTAATGGAGAAAGACATGTGGGAAGTCATCATAGCTGATGAGAGAAGGCCGCTAAATGAAGCAGATATCAAAGTGTTCGACAAAAAGATGAGGAAAGCTTTGACCTTCATTAACTTGTCAGTGAAGGATCACATCATTACCCACATTTGTGATGTTGTGACACCCAGACAAGCATGGGATGTGCTAAAGAAGCAGTTCGAAACGTCAAATCCGTCAAGAATCATGTTTCTGAAGTCAAAGTTGAATAGTGCCTGCATGGAGCAAGGAGAGCACATTCAGACGTACATGACCAGAATCAAGACAATGAGAGATGAACTGCATTCTATTGGTGAGCGCATATGTGATGTGGAGCTGGTGCACAATGCATTATGCAGCATTGCATAACCCTATCAAATGTTTGTGAGCAGAATAGCATCAAGAGAAAGATTGCCAACCTTTGATGAGCTCACAAGAATCTTGATGCAGGAAGAGCAACGGCGAGAAACGGTGAAAGCTAGACGTCAAAATACTGACGATCAAGCACTTGCGACATGCCCTAAACAAGGCAAGGGTAAGGGCAAGAAGAAGTCTAAGCAGCAATTTGCCAAGTCTCAGGAAGACAAGGGATCTTCCAGTAAAACTAAGAAGAAAGACAAGTGCTTCTATTGTGGTAAAAAGGGCCATTGGAAGAGTGAATGTCGCAAATTCATGGTGGAACAAGGCAAGGGGAAACCAAAACAAACAGGTAACCTTGTTGATGAGGGTGAGATTGAAGACTCTAGCATCTTCATATCTGCATTGTCATCTAATCAAAATGATCAAGCATGGTATATTGACTCGGGAGCCACAAGACACATGACAGGTAACAAGAATTGGTTCAGTAGTTTGAAGGTGTTGGATAATGGAACATCTGTTTCACAAGAAAATGGTGAGGCGTGCAAGATCAAGGGGATAGGCATCGTTTCAATCCAACTACCTGATGGCAAAAGCAGGATGATTAGGGAGGTACTTTACGTACCAGGTTTGAAGAAAAATCTACTTTCTATTGGAGTCATTACTGATCAAAAGTTGAAAGTAGAATTCGCCCATGATTGTTGCTTTGTAAGTTCAAAGTTATTTCGGATGGAGTAAGAGAGCGCAATACAAAATTGTACAGGTTGAATGCTACAATTAAGGGGCAGCACGGACTTGTATTGTCCATTCCATCGCAAACTGAGTTGTGGCATAAGAGGCTTGGTCACTTGAACTTGGGAAGCCTCAGTTTGATGAGAAAATTGGAGATCGTAACAGGATTGCCTACCATAGAAGATCACTTGAAATCGATGTGCGAATCTTGTGTATATGGGAAGCAGCATCGAGAGAAGTTCAATAAAGGGAGTGTTGCAAGAGCAAAGAACATCCTGGATTTAATCCACACATATTTATGCGGGCCTATGAGGACCATGTCCTTAGGTAAAGCCTTCTATTTCATGACCTTTATTGATGATATGTCACGTAACACGTGGATCTACTTCTTGAAAAAGAAATCAGATGCATTTGATAACTTAAAGAGCTTCAAAGCATTGGTCGAAAATCAGACAGGTAGGAACATCAAAGTCCTAAGATCAGATAGTGGAGGTGAGTACAAGTCTAATGACTTCAATGATCTTTGTGATCAATGTGGGATTGAAAGACAATTTACGCAAGCTCATACTCCTGCTCTCAATGGTGTAGCTGAGCACAAGAATCGTACGATTGTGGAAAGTGCCAGATCTATGCTAGTTTCGATGAAACTACCAAAATATTTTTGGTCAGAAGCATATAGCACGGTAGTCTATCTTCAAAATAGAAGTCCTACCATTGCCATACCAAAGATAACACCTGAGGAAGCATTCACGAAGAAGAAGCCAAAGGTGAACCACTTGCGAATCTTTGGATATAAGGCCTTTGTATACGTTCCTAAGGAAGAGAGACATAAACTTGATGTAAAAGCTATCAAGTGCATATTCCTAGGATATGATGATCGTGTGAAGGGCTATAGATGTTTTGATCCAGTGGAAAACAAAATCCATGTAAGCCGTGATGTTACCTTTGATGAATCCAAGATGTATGAAGACGAGGATGCTGAGAAGATAGACACATCCACTAGGAAAGATGGTATAGTGAGGATACCACCTGATGATGATCCATTCATTGACCTTCCGAGTGATGAACATGAGGATACATCTCAAGATACTACTACTCAACCTCAAGAGACAGGTTGGAGAGGTAGGGACAAACCTTTTGGTGCAAGAAGGATTGAAGTTGCAAGTGACAAACGCAAGGAGAAGGATGTACCGTGGGATACATTATCACCAAGAAGCCGATCACCTGATAGGAAGCTCCCTAAGTGGTTTGAGAGATTGTTGGAGAGCCGCGACATAGATGACTTTCCAGGATCATCTAACCAGGGAGAGCTACGAAGATCAACAAGAGAGAAGACTCAACCTGAAAGGTATGAGGAAAATTATGCTCTCTTATCTACTATTATTCAAAGCAAAGAACCTTCGACTTATGGTGAAGCGAAGGATGATGACATTTGGGTCAAGGCCATGGGAGAGGAGATGGAGTCAATTGCTAAGCATAGCACATAGGACCACCAGTTGGCAAGAAACCCATTGGTTGCAAATGGGTATACAGGACTAAGTACCATGCAGATGGAAGTATAGCAAAGCACAAGGCAAGATTGGTGATCAAAGGGTACACACAAAATAAAGGCATCGACTATGAGGAGACCTTTGTGCCGGTTTGTAAGTGGAATACTCTACGTCTACTTGTTGCTTTAGCTTCACATTATGGTTGACCTTTGCATCAGATGGATGTCAAATATGCTTTTCTAAATGGTGAATTAGAAGAAGAAGTGTTCATGGATCAACCTGAAGGCTTTGTAGTGAAGGGACAGGAAAATAAAGTATGTCGCTTGAAGAAAGCGCTTTACGGTCTTAAACAAGCACCACGTGCGTGGTATAGCAGGATTGATGCCTACTTTTACTCAAAGGGGATGGTGAGAATACATTCTAATCCAAATCTATATGTCTTATGCTTTGATGGTATGGTTGCTTTGATTGCTTTTTATGTTGATGACTTGATTATTACGGAAAATAATCAAGAGATGATAGACATGATCAAGAAAGACCTCATGGAACAATTCGAGATGACAAATCTCAGCCTGATGCATTACTACCTTGGAGTAGAAGTGTGGCAAGAAGGACATGAAGTGGGTTTAACACAGGTGAAGTATGTCAAAGAGTTGCTGTACATGTTTAGGTTTCAGGATTGCAAACCAGTAAACACTCCTAATGAACCAGGTAAAAGGCTTTCTAAGCTTGATGAGTCACAGTCATTTGATGCTGCATTGTATAGATAGTTAGTAGGAAGCTTGATTTACCTTACCACAACTAGACCAGATATATGCTATGTTGTTGGCATTGTAAGTCATTTTATGGTAGCACCTACGGAAACGCATTGGAAGGCAGCTAAACGCATTTTGCGTTATGTGAAAGGCACTTCAGAGTATGGCTTGATTTACAGGAAGCATGATGGTTTACCTAAGTTGTGTGGCTATGTGGATGTGGATTGGGGAGGTGACTATGATGATCGTAGATCCACCACAGGGTATGTATTCTAGTTTTGTGGTAGTTGCTTTTCCTGGTCTAGTAAGAAGCAAAGTACAATTGCTCTTTCCACCACAGAAGCAGAGTATAAGGCAATGTGTAGTGCAGCACATGAAGCTATATGGTTGAGACAAATCTTAGAAGAAATTGGCATGAAGCAGAAAAATCCCACGACTTTACATAGCGACAGTCAGAGTGGCATTCAGCTAGCAAAGAATCCAGTGTTCCATGCGAGAACTAAACACATTGAGATTCAGTATCACTTTATACGTGAGAGGCTATTGAGTCGTGAAATTCATGTTGTTCATTGTAGCATAGAAGAACAACTAGCTGATATTTTCACTAAGCCACTTACTGGAGAAAAGTTTGATAAGTTTAGATCAAAGCTTTCTGTACTTAAAATTTGTTGACTTTAAAGTTATGTATATGACTATATAAAAAGTAGACTCTACTTTAAGGGAGAGAGTTAGAATTAAAGTAGAATCATTGTGTTACTGTACTATGGGTCCTATCAGTGGATAAGGATCGGTTGGCCTCGCCACGAGGCAAGTCGACGGGACACTCATCCCACCAACGGCAACCTGGGTCATGCATGGGTTGCCTGAGTGAACAACTATATGTACAGTGTAATTTCATTTTGAGAAATACAGTTGCTATGTGAGCTTGTTGTGTAGAGTGTTTTCTGTCTGTGTTACTGTGTAGCATGATCTGTGTTTCTGAGCAAAGCAAATTCTAAGTTGGAGTTTGAGAAATGACAAAGCTATATCAATTATTTTGTCTTTAGTGCATGACAATATAATACTAGATCTTATATCAATTTTGAACGCAAAAGAATTATGGGAAGAATTGTAAACCAAGAATGAGACTCGACCTTGTAATCAAATCATGTCCTTGGAAGACCAATTAACTTACCTACAGTGGGACGACAAAGACCTGAACACATTCGTATGAAAGTTAAAAGACCTGTTTATTTCTTTGCAAAACTTTGGTGCGGAAAATGCAATTTCAAAGGAAAAATAGCTTAGTTATTTTCTTCGAGCCCTACCCAGGTCATTCCACACAACTCGAACCTTATTGGCAAAAGTTGCGACAATGACACTTTAAAAGGCAATAGATGGAGTCAAAGAGGAAGTAGAAGCTCGTGAACGCTATGACGACAATGGTGATTCCGAAAATGCTCTATTTACTCAGAAGAACAGATCTTCTAAGTGATAAGAAGATCTACAATAGATGCAAAAGATTAGGTCACACAGAAGATAAGTGTTGGTTAAATCCAAAGATTGAATGCATTCATTGTCATAAATGGGGTAACATGCAGCAGAAGACTATTATCAGAATCCCAAAAATATAAAGGAACAGAATCGAAGCTAACCTTCAGATTCAAACTATGTCGAAGACAAAGCAGAATGCTCTAGAGCAGCAGATGACAATAAACTCAGGAGATTATGTTAGTGCTGATCTATGATGTTCAACAAATTCAATTCGAGAAGTAGTACTTGATTTGAGAGCAACCTCACATTTTGTTTCCTCGTATTATCTGAGTACAAGAAGACGCATTATTCAAGATTCATTATACTTGGAGACGGTTCTAAGCACGTGGTTGATGGAACTGGTGTACTATGGCTGGACACGAATTAGGGTGACAAGAAACTGGAGGAAGTTCTCTATGTCCCTACTCTTGACAACGATCTTCCATCCGTAGCTAAGATAGTCAATACAGGCATGTCAGTAACCTTTATAAAGAACTCTTGTAAACTGTTCGAGGAAGATTTTGATAACCTAGTTGCTAAAGGCAACAGAGAAGAAAATTTGTATCACTTGAACATTTGAACTAGAATCGAACAAGCGAATCAAACTCAAGAATCGACAGATATTTTGTGGCACAAGAGGCTATGTCACATGAACATGGAAGCCTTGTACCAAGCCAACAAAAGTCAAAGAATTGAAGGAGTCGAAATCAAAAGTAGAGATATTCGAACTACCTGCGAATCCTGTCTTAAAGGCAAGATGACTAGAACACCTTTCAATAAGGATGTTTATAAAGCAACTAAGGTACTTGAAATTGTGCATTCAGATATTTGTGGACCATTTGGAGTATTGTCGTTGGGTGATGCAAAGTACTTCATAACATTTATCGATGACTTCAACAAGTTCGCTGTAGTATACTTTATACGTACAAAATTTGAAGCTTTCGAGAAATTTGTTGGGTATACAAACTGGGCAGCAGACAAGCAATAAGTTGAAGCAGATTCACACAGATCGTGGAGGTCAGTACATTTCCAATGAGTTCAAAGCTTACTGTACTGATTGAGGTATTATGCATATGAAGACTGCATCATACACAGCTCAACACAATGGAATAGCTGAACGAAGGAGTCATACACTTATGGAAGCTGCTAGGTGTATGCTGGCTCATGCGAAAGCACCAAAACAGTTGTGGACAGAAGTAGTGGCTACATCGAATTATCTACAGAATCGTATTCTGAAATCTCAAATACCGGATAAAACTCCTCATGAGATATGGTGGAAGTCGAAGCCAAATCTAGAACATGTACGGACATTCGGATGTGTAGTGTATATGCACATACCAGATAAACTGAGAAAGAAACTCGATGAAAAGACAAAACAAGGTTTTTTGGTAGGATTCGAATTACATTTGTCATATTATCGTGTTACTAACAGAATAAAAATTGTTAGAGATGTTAAATTCAATGAGTCGAAATACATAGCAGACAGTGATCTAGTTGGCTATGAAATTCTCAAAAAGTATTATGAGCTACCAATGATGACAGAAGTAAAACAAGCAGATGATGAAAGAGAATTACCATATTCAAAGGGAGGTCAAGATCGAGTACCTGACATACTCGAATCACCAGTTCAAATTTCAACAAACAACGTCGTACTCAAAACTGCAGAATCGAACTCGAAACCACCTATCAGAAGATCTGACAGACAACGAAAACCACCAGAAAGATATGGTCAGGATGTTTTTAATATAGCCATCGCATTTTGTGGTTTCTCTGACGAATCTCAAACATTCGAGGAAGCTATAGATGGACCGGATAAAGATTGCTGGATTCAGGCAATGGAGGACGAAATGTCATCCATGTATAAGAACAATGTATGGACACTTGCACCTATACCTTATGGTAGAAAACCAGTCAAATGCAAGTGGATCTACAAGATCAAAACAGGTCCTGATGGAGAGAACATTAGATACAAAGCAAGGTTGGTTGCTAAAGGATTATCACAGAAGTATGGGATTGACTACACTGATACTTTCTCACCGGTAGTGAAACATACATCAATTCGCTTGTTATTCGTGTATGCAGTGAGTCATGATCTGAAAATCCATATTGTGGATGAGAAAACTGCATTCTTGCACACAGAATTGGAAGACGACTTATTCATGGACCAACCACTTGGTTTTGTAAGCCAAGAATATCCAAATATGGATGTCACATGAATAAAAGCATTTATGGTCTGAAACAAGCAGCAAGACAATGGTATAGAAAGAAGGACAAAGCACTACGTTCCTTAGGCTTCAAACCTCTATTTGCTGAATCAAATGTCTATATCAAGCATGTCTAAAATGAAATAATCATTCTAGCTGTCTATGTTGATGGCAGCTTATCTTCTCAAGAAGACAAAAGTTAATTTTAGATGTCAAAAGAGACATTTATGGAATTTTGTGATGAAGGGCCAACTCATCCTGAGATTAGTTAATCTTTCTCCTGCAAGCTCTAGGTCCTCTGTCTGCCCTTCAAGTGAAATGATGAGGGGGTCGTAACTGCTTGGCAAACTATTCAACAAGGTGTACACCAATTGTGTCCTGTCAACTGGAGCTCCAGAGTTCTATAGCTACCTAGAAACTACCTTCACCTGCTCAATGTGCTCTAGTCCGACTTATCCAATCGCTCCACAATCTTCAAATTCGGAGGTTAATGAGTGTCGCATTGCCATGGTTCAGTGTTTTATCTATTCACTCTCTCAATTTTTACCCACTACTGGCTATCTTGCACACAATTTCCAATGTGTGAAGGTGGATCTCAACTTTTACGTGTCTTTAGGTAATTCGTGGGCCCAAAACCATTGATGAATGAAAAAAAAAAAAAGTCTAAGTCTAATCACCAATTCGTTAGACATATCAAACATATCAGAGTTCAATCAACGTGCTACATAGTACAGAGAATTATTGTGTGTACAGACTCACACACACAATAAGATATGCACTAACAGTTAGCATCACTGAATGTTGACACAAAAGACAATCATAAGTGAGGTGGAAACAAGATTCTGATAGCCAAAAATGGCCTTAATCATATTCACATTATAGGCATATATAGAGGTCCCATTTACACCTGCCAAAACAATGCGGCCTGTCCCTTAGTGACTCCCCCCAACCAGCTTTGGCCACACCTTCCCAATCGTGATACTCCGGTCATGATCTAGACGCTAAGGTGTGCATCCTTCCTAACTCATTGTCCCATGACACACTTGTTCTATATTACAGTTACCCATGGTTTGACTTGTCAATATGCCTCAACAAGGCCAGGGTGTTTTGTTTCCTGGAGGCAGGTTCACAAACAATATAGTGAATAAGGTAGTCACATTGCATCATGTTTAGCTGGACAAATAGCCTAAAGGGCTGATTTAGTGAACCGTGACCTTTCATCCCAGTATTCTTCTTGCTAAAAATACTCTATTCAACATAAATTAGCAAATTGGACCTACAATGGTAGAACATATGATGACAACAAAAAGAGTGTCTTTATTCATTGTAAATCAAGGTACATATACACGATTACCGAGCATGCCAAGAAGGCTTAAAGTCATGCCTATCAAGAAGACATTTTTATTGGAGGACCAAAACATGATTTGGGTTATGTACACTAGTCCTGGCCCGATCTTGTTCATGAGGTGCATCAGCTGGCATGCATCAGCTGGCAGAGCCATGTCCTCCATGCCATCTCTATCTTCAAATATTCTTTTAATTCAAGGAGCGACTTGAATCACATACCACCATTTGGGATCTGAATGATCGGGGTGAAAGACCACCTGTAATTGATCGATGTAACCATAAATGTTCACTCATAGTTAGTATCCATAGCTATGTTACAGTTACTTGGGCTGTTACTATACACAATATACATTTTTTGCAGTATACTGAAAATCGATTGATTGATAACAAAAGAGCATAGACACCTTGAAGACAGAGAAGAAATGTACCTACTCACATTGTTGAGGAAAAACAAATGTATCACTTTGATCTGTCCAAAGCTTGGTAGAGTCGATGGCAAAATAATCACTCTCATCTTTCCTGACAGTTGCATTGGGACCATTGCAAATAACTTTGAACCATTTGATATCAAATATGAAAAAGCTGAATTGCCTAAATCCAACTTCGAGGATGTCATTGATTGTCCCACAATAATCAAGTTGAGAAGAGAGTAAATTGGTGTCCGTCGTGCTTGCTCGACTCTCTTGGGTAAAATTTGCCATGACTCCACAATCGTACGTGTTTCTATTTTTGTCAATGTGCTTCGTACAAAAGTGTTGTCCATGCCCACAACGCATGCGAACACCATGTGACATAGAAGAATGGGACATACCAGTGACAGTTGCTTACAAAGATTGTCAAGGAAAGAGATGCTCAGGGATTTTTCTATGACATAGGAGGAGAGAGCGAGAGATGTGAGACAGGCATACAATTATTGAATCCGATGAGATAGACATAGTTGATGCTTTCATGCATTGATTTTCTTCTTCAAATAGATCGTCAATAATAAGCTCATAGCTTTTACAGTTTGTAGTTTGCTTTGTGAGCACGCGGTTTCTCCCACTATTGTCTTATGCTCACCTGCATCACTGACTTTTATTTCATTACAATCAATCTGAATAAAATGTCATTTAGTTCTGCATTCAGGTCCTGTCAATATTTGTAATGCTTTTCGCTCTCTGTTTGACCTTTTGATTGCTTTGTCTGATTGTCTGCTCTTAAGAGCTTTTGCTATCACCGCGCACCCAGCTCTAAACTTAACTTCATTATTGTGTTCGCCTATTGTTACCAATAGTGCACGCACCAAGAGAACTTCTCACACTTTCCCAACATGGTATCAGACTTCCCAGCATGGTATCAAAGCGACAAGTTATTATTCTCTGATTATTTAGAGCTTTAATATCAGAATTCATCTGATTTCTTAAGCGGTTTTATGTCAGAGCTATTTCTATAGCTTGATAAGCTTCCTACAGAACCTGATCCTACTAGCTGATAAGATAACTGTTTCTTGCATTCCCAAGGAAAAGCCAGTCCTATCATGGACAAGCTTGATGGAGCCAGTTACCATCTGTGGAAATGTAAGATAAGAACTGTGCTTATGGCTAAGGAGCTGTATGATGTTGTTACAGATGAAGAGGTAAGACCCGAAGCCGACGACACAGCAATCTCCCGATGGAAGTTGAAGGATGGCACAGCATTTGCGCTGATCATCCTCAACATCTCGGACATGCAAATCGGCCATGTGTCTGAAGCTTAGACATCGAAGGAAGTCTAGGACATCTTGAGCACATTATATGAAGTGCGAGAGAAGATCTTCCAATTATCAAGAATGACAATATTTCTGCTCAAGCTCTTGCAAATATCCCAGTTTTCCATGCAAGGAAGAAACACATTGAAGTAGCTCATCATTTTGTAAGAGAAAAATTCATTGGGAGAGAGATCTCACTGGAGCATATTGATTCTACAAATTATGTTGCAGATCTTCTCACCAAGCCACTACTCCAGAATGTCTTTATCAAGATGAGGTCTAAACTTGGCCTAATTTCGAAGTCTATGTTGATAGGAACATAAATTTTAAGGAGGAGTGTGAAGATTATTAAAATATTATCTTCCTATCTCGAGTTTGGAGCCATGTCCATGGTTATTTCCACTAAATTTCATGTTGTACATAAAAGGTATGTGAATTGAGCACAAAACCTTCTAGTATAGGTCGGATTTGAGCTAGGTAGATTCAATTTCGATGACATACAGAAGTTTAGATAGCATGCGATGTCATACTATATGCATGCAAGCCACCTGCAATCAGTGCATGCAACATGCAAAGTGGTTTCTGTGATCTACACATGTCTAGGCAGTTTTATGAGTTGACATGCAGTACATGCAACATCCATGCATGCAGTTACACATGTGGATCTCTAGTAGGTGAATTAGTTCAGTTAAGTGGACATTCCATGCAACTCCACTGTAGGAATTCGAGTCTCTCTCATGTAGGGAAAGCTTGGCATGTTTTGCCATAATGTGAATAATGAGATTTTGGTGTTTTGGACTCATTCTCTCTCTACCTGAGTTTTAAATCATTGATTTTCTCTCTCTACCTGAGAGCAGGCCGTTTTTCCCATACTGAGCACTTAGAATTATTTCTGACATTCACTTCTCATAGTGAGAAGCTAGATTTTTTCATCTGATGTATGCCATTGTGCTCTTGTCATAGATTTTTCAAGTATACTGTTCTCTGATCAATCTTGTGCAATCACAACACCTCAGTAAGATCCTGTAGGGTGTGTGGTGAAGCTCACATGTGCTAAAAACTTCACACTTCACTTTTTTGTTGGCATATGGAGATGACAAGAGGGTGATCTACACGGCCAATGATGGTGAGTGTGCAATCAAAGAGATTGGCACAATTCCTATTTCTCTCTCTACAAATAGGAATGTTCATTTGGAGGATGTCTTGGTTATTCCATCTATTACCAAGAATTTGCTTAGTGTGAGTCAAATGCTAAGTAAAGGCCTCAAGGTGGAGTTTGATGGAGATGCTTGTTTGATCAAAAGGAAGGATGTCTTGATTGAAAAAGGTAAAAGGCAAGGGAAGCTGTTCAAACTAGATGCTTGTGTTATTGCTAACCAAGTTATTTCTATTCAAGAGGTTTGGCACAAAAGGATGGGACACCTCAACTTCAAGTCATTGGAGGTAATGGCAAGGAAGAAAGTTGTGATTGGTCTTCCAAGTTCCTTAAGTAATGTCAAGCATGCTTATGAGTCTTGTGCTTTGTCTAAGTCACATAGACTACCTTATACTAGATCTATTTCTAGATCTACGAAGCCTTTCCAACTTGTACATTCAGATATTCATGGATTTACTATAATTAGAAATAGTGGAGGTAAGATGTATGTAACAGTCATTGATGATTTTAGTAGATTTTGTTGGATCTATCTACTAAAGAGCAAGGATGAAGTGTATGATGTCTTTATCAAGTTCAAGAATGCAAGGGAAAACCAATTTTCTACAAAGATCAAATGCTTAAGGAGTGACATGTTGAATTTCACACGTGTGGATTGTCCACTACATGTACTTGTGATCTCCTAAGGTGTGCAGATGCACCAAGATCAAGACTAGATTGAGATTCAAGATCTATCTTTGATTCTATGGCAAAAACACATTACTACATGCATTCAATCACTTCCAACTCTCACTCACACGTGTGAGAAGTGTTCCAAAAGTATTCTAAGTAAAAACAAGCTGCTCTCCTCGGGTAGAGAGAGAAAAACCATCATGAGCTCTCGGGTAGAGAGAGAAAGCTAGAAACTCAATGACACTCAAATTCCACTCAATCTCAAAATCAATTAGATCCAAAATGAGGAGTACAATAATACTAATAGATTCATGAGCTACCACTATGCTTAACTATGATTGGATCACACTTTGCCACATCTTAATCCTATTGGACCATTGATCCATGCACCTCTAAATTCTATTGGACTATATTCAAGCACACCTCAAATTCCTATTGGACCACACATGGTTCCACCTCTAAATCCTATTGGACCTCTTAAACCTCATCAAACAAAAGCATTACACTTGTCTACACTCTAATTGGCACAAGTTTGGCCTCCTACTCTATTTTGGCTCAATAGTGGCATTACAAGTGGAAATGGATAATTTGCCATCTATGCCAAATTTGACCCTATCAACATCCTACACCTAAATGCTTGACTATGAAATTCTATGAGACCCCTATATCAAACATTTTGATTTACTTTACAATTCTCCACACGTGGGAACATCCTCCACACATGTGAGATTCACTTACAAACTTCTATCATAAAAAATACCAAGCTAGATTTTTGCCAATTTCTCACACTCCTCCTGAAAAAATAGCTTGGAAAGGTACTAGATCACTTGAGAAGTTTGTAAATCTTTTTGAGTGGATCCTTTGGTATGCAGAAGAAGTGAAGATCAGCCAAGGGATCCATCATAGCAGCACCCTCACCATATCCATGATAAGATCTCTTTGGTAGAGATCTCTTGCCAATGCCTTTGAAGAGTGCTCCACCGATATGCCACTATGATCATGGGCTTCCTCCATGCTTGATGGTGATCTTTGCTTTGAAAGTTCCACTTGCATGATGGATGCACCATAAATAGAGAGATCTGAGGCTTCCAAGGCTCATAAGGATCATGGAGATCAAGATCATAAGATGTGAAACAATGATGATTATCAAGATTATGCTTTCTAGCTTGACTAGTCCACATACAATGAACTATATCCATGATGGATCTAATCTTGATATCAAAGACTATCTTGATCTTTTTGAGGCTAGTTACTCTCTCAAAGATGTAAGTGTCCACTTTGGATGCTTCACTTAATCTCAAGAAGAGTTTACAATTTGCCTCAAAACATGTGAAAACATGATTTTCAAAAAAGTGAGTACCAAGCTCAATCTTGTTCTTACTAGAACCAAGAGCATACTTTTGACAATACAATATCTTGCTTTCAAAAAGTATTGGAAACACATCTAAGTCAATAATGACAAGAAACATGTCCATACCATAAGCATCATACAAAACTAGTATAGCTTTTCTTGAACTTTGAGATCCAAAAAATTCAGTACTCTTGTCTTGATTCTTCAGAAATAAGCACACTTTGAAGGGCTTCCAAACTTGGTGGCTCCTCCTTAATGGCATAGGATTGGACAAGGTTGTCATGTTCATCTCTCAAGCCATTGAGAATGACTTGGACTAGCTCACTTTGATTGATTGATTCACCAATACATGCAAGCTCCCTATGAATATCCTTGACTCTCAAAACATAATTAGATGTACTCTCATCACTCTTTTGACTACTTTGGAATATTTGATTTCTAAGAGTGAGGAGCCTAGAGGTGTTCTTAGCCTCATAGATGGACTTGAGACAATCCCAAGCTTCCTTGGATGTAGAACAATCACCAATCTCCCTCAATATCTCATTAGAGACATTCATCTTAATGTAGTGGAGAGCCATCCTAGCCCTCTTCTTGTATTTTTGTACTTCTTGAAGGACTTGAGGCTCCTCCTCAATCCCAAGTACAATGTCCATCACATCTTGGAGTATCAAGATGGACTCCATCCTCAACTTCCATATTGAATAATTGGAAGTAGACAATCTCTCACTTGGTTGCAACACGTATGAACTCATTGAAGTCATGTAAAGTGGAGATAAATAAAAGTGATGAACAAAAAATGTTGCTTCTCTCTCGCTATAGGATCCAATAATGGTGTGATACCATCTCCTATGCAAGATCTTGCAACAAACTGTGAGATGATTCTCACTAGCTATCTCAATCTCTCCAAAACTAGATCTACTTCACATCAAATGATGGAGTATGGGCAAAGTTAGGATCAAACACTCTTAGCACGTGTGAAATACACTAAGAAACCAAATTTGACTCAAATACAATGATATTGCATGAAACAAAATGGCTAAGATCTCAAAACAGTGCCTAGATCACATATAGATGAGATTGGTAAGCATTCAACCGTGATTTTGGATCAAACAACCAATCTCTTTACCAAACCAAATGTGTCCACCCAGGTCTAGGTGCCCTACCTAACCCTCTTCAAAATCTTATAACTTTTTATTGGCTCAACCAAATGGAATGAAACTGATTGCATCAAAAACTAGACAAAAATAGCTTCAAAACAAGCTATCTAGCAAGATTTTTGGATCAAACATAAAAGAGAACTCCCAAACTAAAATTGGATGCTTATAACGCTTTTGTCCTCTGTATCGTCTTCAAATGATTACAAACTCTCTTTGTTGTCTTGATCCCTTGCACCTGTGATATTGCAAGGTCTCTCAGTGAGAAACTGATGGCTACGTATGTATATTCCTCCTCGACCTGCATTGCTTCAACAAGCTCATGATTCCTAACGTTGCAATCATCGTCTAGATTCAAGGCTTCAATGCCAGCAACGACACCTCTGAGGATTAACTTCATCTTCCAACTTCAAGCTGGATAGTTGGATTCTTCCAATTTTCTAACAATCTTGGAGTCTTGAAGATTAATGATCTCAACCATGATCACAATTGATCCTTTTCATTTGATCCTTTGGGTTCACCTTAGAGTTTCCAAATATATGTATGATTTTGATCGTGCCAATGGATTTATCAAAGTTGAGGTTGTGTCTCTACACGATTCCTGGGGCCATAACCCTTGTAGGAAATATGATTAAATAGTCTATATTTTATCCTATCAAAAATCACAAATAGCAAGCAATTTCCACCCTCATGGTTAACATAGTACAAAAAACATGGCAATGATCGACGTGACATGGGTCCCTTCCATATATAAGAGGAAAGAGAGAGTAGTTTCTTGGACCTTGGGACTTTGCTTAGCATGTTAAGTTGACAAAGCGAATTCAAGAAAAATGAACCAATGGTATGGCAACTATTAAAATGAGACAATCCACCTATAGCTTTCCATTTAGAAATTACCAACTAGTTGTGAAAGAAGTTCCAGCATAAGTACTAGACAATTGAAGATAACGTTCTGTGTGTGTGTGTGTGTGTGTGTGTGTCTATATATATATATATATATATATATATATATATATATATATATATATATATATATATATATATATATATATATATATATATATATATATAATATATATATATATATATATATATATATATATATATATATATATATATATATATATATATATATATAGAGAGAGAGAGAGAGAGAGAGAGAGAGAGATTGTGCTTGGGCCATTTGGCATTCACCCATGATATAGTTGCTACATTCCTTTTAATTTGATTCTTTGAAGTTGAGACATCAATTCCGAAGCTAGCCATCCCAAATGAGGACCAACTGCTCCACAGAAGATCTCCCATTGGCAAGTAGATACAATACATCTATTATGTTCAACTAGTGACCAAAAATTGATTTTTTGAAACATAGATGTGATTAGGAGTCCAATTTACGGGATTCAAGGTAAGAGATCAGTGTTTTACAATTAGAGTTTACGATTAGGCATATAGAGAAAGGGGTCCTCCTCATCCTATTGATTCCCACAAGGTAGAAAAAATTTGAATGCCCATGAATCCAAAGTTCAAAAATTTGAGACTATGAAAATTCACTATTAGAAGTTACGAATTTTGAAAATTCCTTGAGACCTCCGTATAGACCTCATAATACTGAGTTTTCTCGGGGGGGTTACATCAACGCACAAACATTTTCTTGCAAATTTCGAAATCATTGTCCTTTCCGCGACCTTTTTGTTGATGGAAGTGGAGAGGGTGATGGGATCTAGGAACATACAAATTTTCGGTGATAAATCTGCCAAAAACCACTCAATTTGCATCGCGACAAGGTATACACCAGTTAGTTTTCCAGTTAGATTATTTACTTTTCGTGTGTGCCTTCAAAGAGATTCTTTACTTTTCTTCTGCACATTGTTGAGTCGTCCGAGAATTCTAGATGAATAACCAATCTCTCTGAACTGATTCAAAAATGCATCTTGCAGCAGTAACCAGGTAGCTACACGTCCTGGTTCAACTTGGTTGTACCATATATGCACTTGCTTTTTCAGAAGACCAGGAAAGATCCGCAGCTTGTCAGCATCAGTACCTTCATTGTTCGAATCAGCAACTGACTCGAACTGCAAAACATACCTGTCAACATCATCTGAAGATGTTCCCTTAAAATAATCATATTTGATCTTCGATATTGAAGTGAAACGAGGACCAGGCTGGCCTTCCATATTTGATTCAGGTTCAGGTTCAGGCTCCGACTCAGGTTTAGGATCAGGATTTGGAACTGGATTCACAACTTCAGAGCTTCAGGACAAGGATTTTCGTGTAAATTTTCAAGATTAAGAGGATTATCAAAGGAAGTTTTGTTAAAATTCTGGAAGGGTGAATCTCCTCTTTGCAAAGTTTTCTGAAGGCTTTTAAAAAAGTCATCTCAAAGTCTGCAATATCTTTCTAATCGAGCAGCTCTATCTGACATACATTAGGGAAGGAGATGGAGTTGTCAGTTTGTATCAACTTTATTTGGCTATCCCTGGCACGGTGCCAAAAATTGGTATATGTTGTGCTATACCAACCTAGATTTGCTAGATTTGTGTAGTATTTATGTCGCTCCCCAAGGAGATAGCACTTAAAAGTTGTTTAATTGGTACAATCCTGAATTATTTCGAATGAAATGGAGTCGAGTGTTAATATGGTTTTCAACAAACATCTTATAAGTAACCAGTATTACTTTTGGTATAGGTGTGTGATAATAATGAATTCCAAACAACATCTTCCTCTATCAAACTGAAGGAAAAGCGTTCTACAAGTGAAATGATATCAGAGTAGCACGAACGAACTACACTCTGACTGATTAAGTTGTCAGCAAAGATTTGTGTTATGTTCGATACAAACGTGTGTGAACAGACAAATAGTTAATCTTATTCTTGAACTAATGTGTTCTAGACAGAAGTCCTCAACAACTAAAGTCCAGTCATGGCTAAAGGACTCAAATAGTTCGTGAATATGTTAGAAACCATTATCTTCGTTACCAACACGAATACAGATCAATAACTCAATTCCTCAAGCATGGACTAACATTTCACATGCACACATACTTCACTATCAGTGACTATGGAAAACTGCACCAAGGGATACTTTACTCGGGTGCCGATCACAAAGTATTCGCGCAGACAGGTAAGTTAGTTTAAAGACAATTCTTTAGATCAACTTTATGGAAACACAACAAACAACTGTAATGAACTATTGTACTGTCTGACCAAAGAATGATTTAAGTAATGCATACGAGATTGCTAGTAGATTTAAAATCACTCACACTCAACAATGCGGAGAACAAAAGAGAAATAAACTTCAACTCTCTTTCACTTCTTCAATCTCATAATACAGAAACTATCTCTTTCTTGGTGGTGTGAGTTCAGGAGGTCTTGTCCTTTAATAACAGTCAGGTCTTTAGCATTTATATCCTAGAAAATGATATAGGACTCTTCATAATATACATTTGTCCAGCGCATATCTTCATTTTCAAGTATAAATTGCCATATTTGAGAAAATATTCATTATTTAGCAAATATGTGGTATCACAGGACTTGCGCAAAGATATGTCTCAAGGAGATACAATACACGAGGATATTGTTCAAAGTATAGTACAAAGGACCATAAATGAACCCACATAAGGCTCCAAGAGTGATTGATTAATTGAGACACCTATCTATTGCAAAACTAGTCACAAAATCTCGATCTAGAAAGGCAATATTGGATCCCACAAGCAAGAGCAATCAAAAACATTGATCAAACACTTACGGACTCCAGTAGAGCCTATTATCAGAGATTAAGTGGAATCAAGTTTAGATACCAAAGCATTCACAAAATTTAAAGACAAATGTGAAGAAACCTCAAGATTGCCAATGTGCTCCAAAACTTTTATCTCCTCACTATGGAATGGTGAATAGTATATACAAAAGCTCTTCCCCACCTCAAGTTAAGTGAAAATCCAGCATGTAATAAGGAAGAGTATTGACCATTTTTGCCCTAGTTTTTCAATCTTACATAATCCTAGAGTTTTGCCAAGTTGGTGGCTAGGTTGGTTATCCACCTCCATGATTCAAGGAATTTAATCCTATAATCTAGGAATTATGACCAAACAAGCCTAACTAACCTATGAATGATATCTAATCTATCTAGGATATCCTACACACGTGGCAACCTGGACTCACATATGTGGGACCCACCTATCTACAGTCTACATGGTTTTGATCAAGCTAGATTTGCCAATTTCTGGCAATTTCTCACACTCCTCAAATTTAGCTTGATCTATCTACAAGTATCTTTTCTTGATGAAGGAAAAGTTTAGAAGTGTCATAAAAATCTAGCTACAAACAAAGAACTTTTGAGACTCCAATAGAGAATGATGTCCATGAAGGATCTTTCGCCACCTCTTAAAGGATCTCTTACACGATGTTCCATTATTGTGTCTATATACATGTAACACACGTCAAAGCTAACCATCATGCCAAGCTATGAATTTCAAGGCATTTTGTGCACTTGATGATACATCAATTAAGCTATTAAGTGCATCGATAATGTTTCCAAAAACAACTTGCCTTGCTTGATTCATATGATTGAGCCTTGATGGCTCCAAATTTAATTCTAGATTAGATTTGTCAAAACTTCTTGCATCATCTTCATATAATTAGCATATAATGCAAGTATGATTGCTGATCCATCATTAAACATAATGATAATAACTGGATCATGTTGTCTCAAAATGGATTTAAGAAAGTAAAGGAGTATGCCAAGAACTTGGCTCTACCTTCATTCTTGATGATCTCTCCATGATTATGCCAATCCTTGCCTTGAAGAACCTTTGCTCACATAGAGCAACACCAAATGGATTGATGAATTCATGAGAGATGTCAATCTCCTCATCTTTGCTTCCTTTACCAATGAACTTGAGCCTTGCTATCTCCAACTTGGACTTTGAATCCTCTCCTTGGAGTTCTCGGGCCTTCACTTTTTCCTTGCACTTGACTCGGCTCCTCTCCATCAATATTGAGTTGAATAAGGTGATGATCCAAAGGTGCTTCTTCAAGTTTGTTGGTCTTACACTCATAAAAGATGGCATTTCCACCATTGAAAACTTCTTTGGTGGAAAACATGTAGATTCTACAATCTCTACTTGAAGAGCAAAACACTACCATTATTCCTATCATTGAAGTAGGATAATCTTTGGTCCTTACATTGGAATGATCATGCACAAAGCATGTAGACTCAAAGAATCTCAAGTACATTTCATTGAATGATGTTTTTCTTTTATGACACCACTTTCCAAACTATTACACAAACAGTTATCCAATGAAATCAACAACAAATGTAGGTTGGAAAGCATTCAACTTCATTGTCTTTTCATATCTACATAAAGTACTAAACATCATCAATATTAAAGATAAGAGACAATTCACTTCATGTCTACTATCTATGAACAAATCAAAGATTGTATCATCTCCAATGCTCTCCACCCTTCCAAGATGCACACTTGAGAGGAAAATTTGCATGCAATTGATGACTCAACCTTTGTCATTGAGGACCTCTTTGGAGCTCTCGGATTTTGAGGCTGATCCACAAGATCTTCTTCTATTTGATGTTCCTCCTCAATTCTAGCAAGATCACACTTTGACAAGGTCTTTACTTGACTGATCTCCTCCTTTGCCAAGTTCACACTCTCAAAAGCAACATTACCTTCCAGCTTAAACAATCATCCTTCCACTAGCTTCGATGGAGAAATAATGTGGTACACAAAGTACACACATGTGAGTTGTGTTTAGACGTGAAAACCAAGGTGTTTGCAACCTCATAGTGAATCACACAAAGTTATATCAAGATCCACAAACTTCTTGATCCGATATCTATTTCACTCTCCTCACCAATATCAATAATGCTTGGAAAATTGTCTTGCCTAATTCACCAAGAATAGAGCACTCAAGCTCTAGCTAAAAATCAACTTTCTCAAATTCAAACACTACTTCTAGACTCACTTAGGTCTATTTCACTCTCTCCTTGAGAGCTGGTAAGGATCAAAAGAGATTTGAACTAGACTACTTGACAAATTTTCACTCTATTGACTACTCTTGAGAAATTCAATAAACACAAAGTAGATTGAACTTCTCAACCCTCCCTCAGCTATTTTCCAAAATTTGTCACTAGCAACTCAATTGATTTTCACAAGGAGACAAGTGGCAAGATCCCCATGATCTTGATTTAAAAGAACACTTAGGAAGGATTCTACAAAACAATGCTCAATAAAATTGGAAGTGAATTGAATCTAGGAACTCACAAAGGTTTTACTTGTCTTGATTATCTCAAATTTGAATTCTAGACATCTCTTTGGACTTATAGTCACAGCACTCACACTCCCTTACAAATATAGAATGGAGATAAGATGATATTCTATCAAAGAACTATCAAATCAAGTCAATTTCTGCAGTTTTTGGAGAAAAACATGTCTAAATCTCTCTTCCTCTTCTTTATGGTTCTTCAAGACCTATAAAACACATCTAAAGGGCTTGAACTCAGTCTCAAATAATTAGATCTCATGACACCAAGCCAAATCTAATTGATGGCGAACATACTTTGATGTTTTTCCTAGGTTTAGCATCAAAAAACTCATCAAGATAACACAAAATCAAATTGCTTGGCTCTTGTGAATATTTGAAGTTAAAAGCTGGTAAAGATGTTCCCACACGTGTGGGAAGTACAGCTACTAACCCTCACCAAGTTTGGATCCCAAATCTTCAACCTAAGACTTGAACTGGCCCCTCTCAAGACTAGCTTTTTAGCAACAACTTGCTAAAAATGGATTGTCCTTTGATCAATGATTATCATCTTGTACTTGGCTTTGATACATGTTGAAAGTACAGTACAAATGACCATAAAGGAACCTATATAAGGCTCCAAGAGTGATTGATTTATTGATACACCAATCTATTCCAAAACTAGTCACAAATCTTGGTCTAGAAAAGGAATATTGGACCCACAATCAAGAGCTCAATCAAAAGCATTGATCAAACATTGAATTCTAACCCCATGCATGTGTGGACTCCAGTACAGCCTATTATCGGAGATTAAGTGGAATCAAGTTTTAATACCAAAGCATTCACAAAAGTTCAAGACAAATGTGTGAAAACCTCAAGATTGCCAATGTGCTCCAATAATTCTATCTCCTCACCATGGAATGGTGAATATTATATACAAAAGCTCTTCCCCATCTCAAATTTAGGTGAAAATCCATCATGTAATAAGGAAGATGATTGACCATTTTTGCCCTAATTTGTCAATCTTACCTCTAGAGTTTGGTGGCTAGGTTGGCTATCCACCTCCATGATTTAAGGAATTTGGTCCTATAATTAGGAATTATGACCAAACAAGCCTAAATAGCCCCATGAATGATATATAATCTGTTGTATTTATCTCCTCTACTCTCCTAAATCCCATGCTAATCTAGTTCCATTCATTGTCGCATATTTGCTTGCATTGTCGTGCAGCTCAACTACTAAAGATGAGTAAGTGAAGATGGCCGACATATCGGAGTTGGACGAACTATCAGGTAAACCCAACCTGGACAACATATTGGGGAAGCGCGACTCATCGAACTCCTCACACTCATCCTCTATACTACGTAACCAACTTGACAATGACAGCAGCCACGACCTTCTCCCTGATGGCACCACGGCTCCACGCCATCTCTTGTACACTTATCTGCATAAATGTAAATAGCACTTAGATCATTTAACAAGCATGTAATTTGATCAATTATCAAAAATACAAATTATTGAATCCGATGAGATAGACACAGTTGCTGCTTTCATGCATTGATTTTCTTCTTCAAACATATCGTTAGTAATAAGCTCATATCTTTTACAGTTTGTAGTTCGCTTTGTGAGCATGTGGTTTCTCCCACTATTGTCTTATGCTCACCTGCATCACTGACTTGTATTTCATTACAATCAATCTGAATAAAATGTCATTTAGTTCTGCATTCAGGTCCTGTCAATATTTGTAATGCTTTTCGCTCTCTGTTTGACCTTTTGATTGCTTTGTCTGATTGTCTGCTCTTAAGAGCTTTTGCTATCACCGCGCACCCAGCTCTAAACTAACTTCATTATTGTGTTCGCCTATTGTTACCAATAGTGCACGCACCGAGAGAACTTCTCACACTTCCCCGACATGGTATCAGACTTCCCCAACATGGTATCAAAGTGACAAGTTACTATTCTCTGATTATTTAGAGCTTTAATATCAGAATTCATCTGATTTCTTAAGTGGTTTTATGTCAGAGCTATTTCTATAGCTTGATAAGCTTCCTACAGAACCTGATCCTACTAGCTGATAAGATAATTGTTTCTTGCATTCCCAAGGAAAAGCCAGTCCTATCATGGACAAGCTTGATGGAGCCAGTTACCATCTGTGGAAATGTAAGATGAGAACTCGAATGGCACAGCATTTGCGCTGATCATCCTCAACATCTCGGACATGCAAATCGGCCATGTGTCTGAAGCTTAGACATCGAAGGAAGTCTGAGACATCTTGAGCACATTATATGAAGTGCGAGAGAAGATCTTTCAATTATCAAGAATGACAACATTTCTGCTCAAGCTCTTGCAAATATCCCAATTTTCCATGCAAGGAACAAACACATTGAAGTAGCTCATCATTTTGTAAGAGAAAAATTCATTGGGAGAGAGATCTCACTGGAGCATACTGATTCTACAAATTATGTTGCAGATCTTCTCACCAAGCCACTACTCCAGAATGTCTTTATCAAGATGAGGTCTAACCTTGGCCTAATTTCAAAGTCTATGTTGATAGGAACATAAATCTTAAGGAGGAGTGTGAAGATTATTAAAATATTATCTTCCTATCTCGAGTTTGGAGCCATGTCCATGGTTATTTCCACTAAATTTCATGCTGTACATAAAAGGTATGTGAACCTTCTAGTATAGGTCGGATTTGAGCCAGATAGATTCAATTTTGATGACATGCAGAAGTTTAGATAGCATGCGATGTCATACTATATGCATGCAAGCCACATGCAATCAGTGCATGCAACATGCAAAGTGGTTTCTGTGATCTACACATGTCTAGGCAGTTTTATGAACTGACATGCTATACATGCAACATCCATGCATGCAGTTACACATGTGGATCTCTGGTAGGTGAATTAGTTTAGTTAAGTGGACATTCCATGCAACTCCACTGTAGGAATTTGAGTCTCTCTCATGTAGGGAAAGCTTGGCATGTTTTGCCATATTCTGAATAATGAGATTTTGGTGTTTTGGACTCATTCTCTCTCTATCCGAGTTTTAAATCATTGATTTTCTCTCTCTACTCGAGAGCAGGCTGTTTTTCCCATACTGAGCACTTAGAATTATTTCTAACATTCACTTCTCATAGTGAGAAGCTAGATTTTTTTATCTGATGTATGCCATTGTGCTCTTGTCATAGATTTTTCAAGTATATTGTTCTCTGATCAATCTTGTGCAATCACAACACCTCAGTAAGATCCTGTAGGGTGTGTGGTGAAGTTCACATGTGCTAAAAACTTCACACCACTTTTTTGTTGGCATATGGAGATGACAAGAGGGTGATCTACACGACCAATGATGGTGAGTGTGCAATCAAAGGGATTGGCACAATTCCTATTTCTCTCTCTACAAATAGGAATGTTCATTTTTGGAGGATGTCTTGTTTATTCCATCTATTACCAAAAATTTGCTTAGTGTGAGTCAAATGCTAAGTAAAGGCCTCAAGGTGGAGTCTGATGGAGATGCTTGTTTGATCAAAAGGAAGGATGTCTTGATTGAAAAAGGTAAAAGGCAAGGGAAGTTGTTCAAACTAGATGCTTGTGTTATTGCTAACCAAGTTATTTCTATTCAAGAGGTTTGGCACAAAAGGATGGGACACCTCAACTTCAAGTCATTGGAGGTAATGGCAAGGAAGAAGGTTGTGAATGGTCTTCCAAGTTCCTTAAGTGATGTCAAGCATGTTGATGAGTCTTGTGCTGTCACATAGACTACCTTATACTAGATCTATTTCTAGATCTACAAAGCCTTTTCAACTTGTACATTCAGATATTCATGGATTTACTATAATTAGCAATAGTGGAGCTAAGATGTATGTAACATTCATTGATGATTTTAGTAGATTTTGTTGGATCTATCTACTAAAGAGCAAGGATGAAGTGTATGATGTCTTTATCAAGTTTAAGAATGCAAGGTAAAACCAATTTTCCACAAAGATCAAGTGCTTAAGGAGTGACAATGGTGGGGAGTACATTCTACCAAGTTCAAGGCCTTTTGTAATGAGCATGGGATCAAGAGGGAGTATACACCCCACAGGAAAATGGAGTGGTTGAAAGGAAGAATAGGACTTTATGTGAAAGTGTTAAAGCTATGAGGTTAAGTGCTAATCTTGACAAACCATTTTGTGATCAAGCTTTGTTGTGTGCCAATTTCTTGTGCAGTAGGTGGCCGACTGCTATTTTGGATGGAAGGACACCTTTTGAGATGCTATTCAAGAGGAGGCCGGGTGTCAACTTTCTAAGAACCTTTGGATGCACATGCTATGTCAACATTACTCTTGATGATAGGACCAAGGAGGATCCATCTTCAAGAAGAGGTATTTTTGTTGGGCTTTACTCACCTCACTATATGAATGTACATGTTTGATAGCTCATATCGACGTGCAGCTCAAGTGGAAAAACCTTGTTTGATGTTTGGGAACATTCCAAAAGTGTCTTCAAGCATGATTGATGGTAGTGTGGATGGATCTAACATTCTTGATGTTAATGAAAAGGATCCTACTTTGGATGGTGATGATGATGGACCTTCATCAAGTCAAAAGCCAAGGAGAACATCAAGTGAAATACAAGTACCTTCAAGGCTCACATATGATCAAAAGGATAAGCACGTAATTTCTGGAAATTATGTTGCTTTCCTAAACTCTTTGGATGAGCCTACAAGTGTAGATCAAGCAAAGAAAAAAGAGGAGTGGATCCGAGCAATGGATCTTGAGTATCAAGCTCTTATGAAGAATGGAACATGGAGATTGGTGGAGTTGCCTAAGGACAAGAAAGCTATTGGATGCAAATGGATCTTCAAGGTGAAGACAAACCAAGATGAATCTATTAACAAGTACAAAGCAAGGTTAGTGGCAAAAGGATATGCTCAACAACAAGGGATTGACTATGATGAGACCTTTGCACCCGTGGCAAAGATGGTAAGAATTCGAGTCATCATTTTACTTGCTACACTTTATGGATGGGATCTATGGAAAATGGACATTTCAAATGCATTCTTGAATGGTGATCTTGAGGAGGAAGTGTATATGGAGAGCTACATTTCATCAACAAAGCCAAATCATGTGTGTCTTCTACAAAAGATTTTGTATGGCTTTAAGCAAGCGCCAAGGAGTTGGTATGCTAAGATTAACACTTTTTTACTCTCTCAAGGCTTTGTTATGAGTGAGTATGATCATTCACTTTATTATAGGTTTGTTGGTGCCTTTGCTGGCCCGAAAGAAATGCATTGCTGATCTAGAAGCTTACAGCTCCTCCAAATGGGTCCTTAGTGAATTTACCAAAAGCAAATCTCAAATACAGGTCACTTCAGAAACTTTTAAGCTTTGTGTGACCTTGGCTCGTGTCTTAGCACCTGATTAAAAGGAACATCCACAAAAAAAAACCCTTGGAACGCATGTTCAGATTAAAAGGAGACGCTTCTGAAGGTGGTTCTGATACACTAGTCTCACACCTGACAAAGTATTCACTAGAGCTCAGATACCTTATGTGCGACTCATTCCTTGGCAAAAACTGACTGAAACATAGCAGCAGCTGATCCCTGCTGTCTGACGTGTAGATCTGCTCCAAATGAGCTACGTTTTTGGCTGGGCGAGTGGGTCTAATGCGAAAAAACCATCCAACAGGGTAGAAAATCAGACTTGGATGAGCAAACCTGGTTCTGAGTATTGTTCTTGAGCAAAAGAGCACCGTGTAGATCTGTTGCGTGAGTGGGTTGGTGCAAAAAAATATGGTATCATGGAAGGAGATAACATAAACACCAGAAACTATAGCATGGAGTGTGATTCATGTTTGCCTCTTTAGCAAAATACATACTCTTTGAGAAAACGATGTAGCTCCTCGACTACAAATACAAATGATGGATACTCTGTCCATTACAGATCATACTTTTTCCTAAGTAGGAACCTTCTATCACCGACTATTGTAACGCTGCTCAGTTTTGCACTTTTATGTTCTTCCTTTGACTCTTTTATAATATTTATCTCGTACGCAACCCAAGATTTCCTGAGAGTGTAACATGCCATAAGATGGTTTCGAGTCAGCTTCTCAGCCAATGCTCGTTTGGGAGCAGATTTGAGGTCCTCATTCTCTTTATCTCAAAGGCACAAGAGTAGAAGTGGGTTGTAACAAACTCAAGGGAAAATGGAGATGCAATGAAGGCTGACAAAGAAAGCCATAGGGAATATGAGTAGGATAGGCTGGGCGAGTAGTACACGAGTAGTGTAAAAATCAGACTTTGGTAAAGATAAAAATTGCGAAGATCAGAAATGCCTTCAAAGGCCTTTTTCAAGAAGCGTGGTAGTTTAAAGCACTACAAAACATAATTTTGACACTACAAAAGCAAGAAATCAAGCAAAAAGCATGAGAAAAGAGTGGAAAGAGTAGCAACGGTGCCAATGTTGTCTGTTTCGCATCCCTCAACTCCGGCTATGGCTCCAATGAATGAGTGCTATGGTGGACTCCCCACTAGAACACGTTATGGCTCCAACTAGGCATTGTGGTTTTCCCATCCAATGGCTATGGCTTCCAACTAACCCTGTGATTGAAGTATGAGAAGATCTAAAGTGAGTGGGTGAGTATTTCGGGCAAGATCCACTCCAGCCGCGTTCTCTCTCACTTCCTACTGAGAATAAGATTACCAAACCCTAAACATATCCACTAAGGCTTTCCCTACTAGTGTAGGGAAAATTAAACTAGATTAATATTAGCCTGTTTGCACAATGAGATAATTTATAATACAATGCAAAGAGAAAACAATGAAGATCCAAACCACAAGGGAGGAGACTCAAGAGAAAGATAAATCTATTTTCACCAAATGAACACCTACAAAATGAGCCATCCCTCACTCTTATTTATAGTGGGAGTGGGTGGTCTCTTACAAAATGGGCTCTATGGGACAAACCCCCCAATAGGCCTTTGTGACTAACTTTTACATAACTTGAAATGACATTTCTATGTGTCATGCCCATGGCAATTTAAGCTTAGAACTAAATAACTTAAGCCATTACGGATAACATAAAAGCCTAAACTTGATGGTTGGGCAAGTTCTACGTTTAAATCCTATCCTGCTTGTATTTTTAAAGATGTTCCGCAGGATGGCTAGAATATTCTCTAGAATATCAGCCTATATACATTTGTAGTTTTCATGTTTCTAAAGCATAAAATTTGCAAACCACATTCATCTTCACTCATTGTATTGACTATGAGCTTCAAGTGGGTGGAGAAAGCTTATAAAGAGTTTATTCTGAGCACATTAATATTTTTCTACATAAGAAATTCTTCTAATTGTACATTTGGATATTTCTACAAAAGTGTCTAGGAGCTATTTTCATTTTCCATTGAATCTTCCATTTATGTGAAAAAACAAAAAGTCAAGATAGATAATTTTTTATTTTCAACAGTTCTTGCTCAGCAACAACTTCAGTATCTTCTGCCTCTTCCTCTGGTTCTTGAACTTTCTTGTTGTTGGAGACCGGCTTGTACTGCGATGAAGGAGATGACATTCTCACCGAACTTGTATTCTTCTGTGTTGGAGATGAGGACGCAAGTTCAGTAGAAGTCGCCTTTGATGTCCGCATCTGAGAGTCGCCCTCGATGGATGGAGCTAACTCTGGCAGCACTAGCACAATCCTGATATCTTCCTGTACGGATAAAATTCCAACATGCATGCATAATATACCAAACTGCAAACCTAGCCTGGAAAATTATTTATCTTTGGCTAACTTACATAATTGCTTAAAAGCAATCTGTTCGAAAGCAATATGCTCTCCACTTAGAGCTCTGAGTAGGTATCCCATATTTTTATGGGAGATTGTATACTCTTGCTCAGGTAGGAAAATTGAAGCAAGAGCAAAACAGACGAAGCTTTTGATATTGGGGTCTCTGATATAAGAGAGTTTATATCCCCTCTTCTCAAGATATGCTTCCTCTTGGAAAACTCTGCTTCGGGTAATGTAATCAGGCTTGGTAACTGGAATAGTGCCATCTATAGGCAAGCCTAATGCGTGACAGTAAAATCCTTCTGTGATGATGATTTTCTAATTATGGACGATGGTGCAAATGTGTCTGTCCATCCTCTGTTTCGTTCAAAATTTGAATCAACTCATGACATAACTCTGATGGAATCACTGATGGATTGAATTGAAGAAGTCCTTCAATTCTAGCTTGTATGGCCAAAGGTTGCAAAACCGGTAAAACTGGTTTTGGATGGGTTTTAAAGTCGATGACCATGAGGATGATAGCATACAAAAGCAGCAATGGTAGTCGTGAGCGTGTTGAATCGTAAGAAGAGCAGGAGCTTAACGATTGCGAACGAAACAGAGAAAGTGAGAATGAACAAAAAGCAGAAGTGTTTGAAGTGTTCGGGGTATTAATGATATATCGGCAGATTAGACCAGTATTTAATAAAAAGTGTCCTCCTAATATTGAAGGTACAGTCCTTAAAAAATAAGGTCTAAAAGTATTAAATGTAAATGGCTTCTTCGGTAAAATAAACTGGCCGAATATCGCGAAACCATGTGTCGCATTTTTTGCTTACTAAAAATGGTATGTAGACTTAACATAACAAATTCCACACTGGTGTCGCAATTTCCACTAAACACAGTGGGAATTATACGTGAAGAGAAGGTGTCGGGTTTTTCGAAGATTTCCTATATGCTGGAAACAAGTTGGAAACAAACACAAAGAGTGTCGTATTTTTTGGAAAATGAAAACAACAAGTGGATATGACAAGTAAATGGCAAACGTGCTAACAAAAGGGTCGGGTTTTTTGCAAAATAAGGTATGGCGAAAACACCAAGAATGAACGTCAGTGTCGCTTTTTTCGGCATAGATAAAACGGTGAGCCTTACAAACGTATGTGGAACAATGACTGTCGCATATTTCGCATTATTCGCAAAATTTGTGAAGCTGATCTTGCTACTTTTGTTTAGAAATCAATCATAGTATGGCTTCACACTTGATACATTTACTCGAGTATCAGATAAATGTCCTTCAAGATCTGGTAACTGTAATGATCCATTGTTAAAGACTTCAATGACCTTATAAGGTCCCATCCATCTTGTGTGTAATTTCCCTGGAAACAACATGTGTCTGTTGTCATACAAAAGCACGTAGTCTCCATGTTTAAATTTGAATCTTTTGATCGATTGATCAACATTATCTTTTATTTTATTTTGGACCCGTTCAGTTTCTATTAATGCTAACTGACGGTCATCCTCCAACTGCGTGAGAGCAATCATTTGCACTTGGAGGCTGTCATTTTTATCCACCCGTTCCTCACAATCAATGCAGAAGGTTGGAACTTCAAATTCGATGGGTAATATCGGGTGCATTCCATATACAAGGTGATATGGTGTCTGCCTAGTTGTAATTTTCTCGGCAGTTCGGTATGCCCATAAAACTCATGATAACTTCTGATCCCAATCAGAAGAATGTGTTTCTGTCACTTTGTTCAAAATTTTGCGCAAGATTCCGTTAGTTCGCTCAGTAAGTCCATTTGCTTTAGGATTATACAAAGTGGTTTGACGATGTGTGATGGAGAAATACGATAACTTGGCTTCAATGGTTTGATTAAGAGAATGGGTGCCCCTATCACTTACAAGTTCTAAGGGACATCCATAACAAGTGATGATGTTTTAAAACAAAAACTTTGCCACAATTTTGGCATCATTTTTAACTGTAGCTTCGGCCTCTGCTCTCTTGGTAGCATAGTCCATTGCAACGAGAATATAACCATGGCGGGTTTTGTGAGTGGTTGGCTTGATAGCCCCTACGAAATCTATTTCCCACCTCTCAAACGGTGCTAAAGGAATGATTCGTGTAAGTGGCCAGTGTGTCGCGAAGCTATGTTTCCCCATCCTCTAACATGGATCACATTTTTGAATGAAAAGTTTAACGTCTCTATAAAGTGTGGGCCACCAATACTTAGCATTTAGAATTTTTTTGACAATATTTTTAAGCGCATAATGGCCCCCCGAATCATGTAGTGCACTTATTACGGTGGTGGTTTCGATGGGTTAGAACAGCGGTGAAGGTTATCATTAGCTCCTAATTTATATAGTACCTTATCTATAATCGTGTAGGGTCCTACTTTTGCAAGAAAAACTATCTTCTGCTGTTTATTGAAATGATCAGGATAAATTTGATCTTGTAAGAAATTAATAATATATTCATAAATGGATGATTTCGCTTGAATGTGCATTACGTGCTCATCTGGGAATTCATCTGAATTGGTTGATCTTTAGTTTTAAACCATGATATATATTCAGTGTTTTGGTGGTCCTTCCCCCTTCATAACTCTACTTGATAATCAAATTCATCTAATAAGAGCCCATCTAGCTATTCTTCTCAAAAGGTCAGGTTTATTTACTGGATGCTTCAATGCATAATGGTCTACATGAAAAACAAAAGAGTATTCTAGAAGATAATGTCTAAATTTTTTCACTGAGTAGATCATGCGTTGACATTGGTGACCATAAGTTTTTGATGGACTTCTTTATATTAAAAACCACTTGGGAATCATCTTACAAAGACTTATTAGGGAGACCATGGCTATATGAAGCCGATGTTATTACCCACTGGGGAAGAAGGAGATTACCTTCCGAGACCGGATGGCAACATCAGAAGGAAAGAGCCATAAATAAATTACTATATCCTGGGAGAAGGATAAATATGAAGGTGAGACGCCTACATCTTCCTGAAGTTATACTTCAGAGGGTGAAGGAGTTCATTCTGTAAGGACTGATGAAGGGGAGAGGTTGGTATTTAGAATTGAATGAACCAACTAATCTACGTGAGCTTAGGAGATTTTTAGGCCACGTAGGATACTATCGTAGGATAATAAAAGAATATGCTATAGTAGTAACTCCCTTAACAGGTTTATTAAAGAAATCTGTTAAATATCACTGGTCACAAGATCACCAGGACACTTTCAAAAAATTAAAACAATCCTTAGCAGAAGAAACTGGAGATAGACCTCCAGATTGGACTAAGAAATTTCACATATATGTACTTCATCATTTGCAATTGGTGCAGTGCTTAGCCAAAAGGATGATCAAAAAATTGATTATCCAATTTATTATGCTGGTAGACAACTAGCAACATCTAAAAAAAATTATTCCGCTACAGAGCGAGAGGCCTAAGACAACTCCCTATTGGAGTTCTCCTAATTGCATCTGCTAATCTCAGGTGTCTAAGTGTAGGCACTATTCTGTGGTGAATGCCTAGCTAGCTCATACGCTGTCTCTTAAGTAATTATATTTACACTGGATCCAAAATCTATGGGTACACTATCTAAAATGCATCCATTGAAGAACCTTGGTCTCATAAGCATTATCTGAAATGTTAGCACTCTCCCTAGAATCTAGTTTGTACAACTTTCCAATCCTAGATCCTCTAGCAATAACTTCATTTTCTCTTGAGATTATGCACTTGTCAACTTGAAACTTGACATCCAATCCACTATCAAACAACTGTCCTACACTAATGAGATTTTTGGTTAGTCTAGGTACATAAAGTACATCATGCAAGCAAAAAGATTTTGATGATGATGCATGCAGTGGAATACTACCTATTCCTTCAGTTCTACACTCTACATCATTAGCAGTATAGATTGATCTTTTTGCACCTAGATATGGCAAATGCTCATTGTACTTGCTAAGGGAGAAACATAAACTATTGAAATCAAAAAGCATGAACTTGAAAGCAAATGAAAACAACAAGAGCAATAGCAAGCATTGAATAGCAAGTGAGGATGCTTCTCTTCCCAAATTGGTAGAGTTTCCTCCTTCTCATTAAGCATGGAAATAGAGTACAAATGGTGCCTTTTTATAAAATGGGGAAGGCCCTTGCCCCAAAATCCTATTGGCTAATATCTGCATTGATCATATCCATTCATCTTGGACCCAACTTGATCCAAGGGTCCACAAAAAGTACATTGGAAATCACAAGATTCATGTGAGTCCAAAATTGGACCCAACTCTAAAAGAATATACTCTAAGTTTAAAATTGACTTTGGGCCTCAAGTTTTATTTGAATTACAAAGGGCCCAAGCCTATTATTTTACTTACAACTTAGTTTGCGTGCTCATTGGGCCATGGGCATCATTATACACGCAGGATGCCATGCCCTCGCAACACATTTTACTGGACGATTTTATTTATTTACAATTGGTCGGGAATTCCCCCAACAGGACCCACGGCCTAAAGTAGTGTCGGTCCCTCGGCACTCTACCGGTTTAGTAGAAGGATCTCTTGGCCAGCCTTTGGTTGATCAGGTAGCCCGTGACATCTTCCATGAAATTAATGTGGTCCAGATTCTTCAAGTCCTTGGTCATGTGACGGGACTTGTGGACTCTTGTCAGCCAAATCTTGGTTGACCCACGCTTGGAATCTGCGCGTCCAGGGATCGCCAAGGAAGCCAGCTCAATAATAGACACGAGCGACTGGCAGCTGATCTTCAACTTTGTCGAAAGCTAGCGCCTTATTAGGATCAAAGAATATGGGGGGGGGGGATTGTCCCATTTAGTTTCAATCCCCATTAAATGCTCTAAGTTCCAGGCGTAAGTGGCTGTCGCGCGGATTGTTGGATTAGGGCAGTTGAAATATTTATTGGCAAGTGTGGTGAGAGCCCTTCGGGCATCTACATCCGTATCCCAATCGTGCTCTGAGAGAATTCTCGGCCAATTGAAATTTCGAATCGTGATCTTGTCCAGAGGGGTGCCACATTCTACCCATTTGGATTGTCGTGTGCATCACCCGTAGTTGTTGCAGACTTGTTACATAGGTCTTGATGGCCTTAGGGTCTCTTTCAAAGTGCTGCTGATGCCACTCTGGCTGTGTTTGGAGGGCGGGTAATGCTTGCAGCTCGTTGCCCTTTATTGTCTGAGCTGAAAATGATATCTACCAGCCGCCTCTGGATGACTCGTGGGGATACTTAGATAGAAATTTGATTATTTTCTCCTCCACGGACTTCGGTCTTTGGAAGGCCCGGTTGGCAGAAATGGTGCGCGAACCTCTTGATGATGAGTTCTGTCCTTCCTCTTGGCTTTGGCTCAGACCTGCATCATGGCCTTGGTCTTGTGTGTTAGCACCCGTATCAGCTGGTCCTTGGTCTTGGCCTTCGGACCCTTGATCTTGACTTAACCCCCCTGCTGCTTGTTGGCCTTGGTCCTGGCTCGTGCTGGTTTGTGCAGCATCAAAACCTGGAGGTGATGGGATCACCACTGGGGTGGGTTGGGTCTTCTTCTCCATGTACTACTGGCAAGCCTTGAGGGCTTGTTTGGCCTAGGTGAGCTCGTGACTTGCGCTTGCCCGATACTTGCCGAACTCTACCTGGTAGTTGTTTAACGTTTGATTATATACCTGCACCTGATGCCTAAAGAGATTCATCTCTGCTTGAGAGAGCGGCCTTGAGTTTGGTGCAGGTTGAGCTAGCCGTGCGAGTTTTTCACTTTGTAAGTCTTTCACTTCCGCCCCCAAGTGCGTATTTTCTACTTCATAAATTTGTAGTTGCGCCTGTAGGAGAGCCAGCCGTTGGGATGCTTCAGATTGAAGCTCTCACATATTCGTGGAGGCCTTTATCAAAGCTTTGGAGAGGCTTTGGATATATTGGTTGAGGCCATCTTCCTTCTGCTGCAGCTTGGGGATCTCTCAGTTCTCTTCTTGTTCATGTTGTTGAGCTATGATAAGCTCTTGCTGTAGCTTCGTAGATTCCACTCGCAACCGGGTGTTGCTTGTCCAAAATGGCTCTGGCTACTACCAGCTCCTGGATGTATGTTCCCAAGGTTTGGTACGCCATCATTAAGTCTGTTGGAACAACCGGTATGCTGGCATTGAGAGGGGCTTGTGTTGTAGCGGCCCCAACGACTTGTGGAGCGTCGTCATCGTTATCTTCAATCAGGTTCTCGGGGGACCTTTTGTCATTTGGGGCGGTAGGATCTGTCCGATTTGGTGATGGTATGAAAATTGTCTGAATAAATGCGTCATCAGACAATGGTTGGTTGCTCTCGACAACCTTTGGTGGCGAAATAGGTGGGGCGAGAGAAACAGCAGTGGGAACGGTTTGTCCAAACGAGAGGATGGGTGGCAAAACAGATGGGACGAGAGAAACAACAGTGGAAACGGGAGTGGGAACGGTTTGTCCAAACGAGAGGATGGGTGAAATAGAGGGGAACTGAAGTGTGGTGTGAGCACGAAATGCGAGGATGGAGCAGAAATGGTATGATGTGGGGGTGAAAAGTTGATGACTTGCATCCACAGCAGAGTGTCCAGAGACAACTGAGAATCAGAGGGATTAAACTGGAGAGGAGCAACGGTGGAGACAAGGGCGATGGAGGATGCGATAGCGATGGAAGGGGTAGTGGATAATGGAACAAAAATTGAAGTGATATCAACAGAGCAAACGAGAATTGAAACAGAAGCAGTCGTGGATGGAACAGAAAGAGGAGTAGTGGCAACAGAGACAGGAGGAGGATGTTGTACAAAAGAAGAAGTGGCGGTGGTACATCGTCTAGTGGTAGGTGGAGATGAGGAGGAAGGGGCAGCGCCACACATTCTCTTACTGGTTGTTGTGTCAGTAACTACGGATTGGGAGGATGTTGATGTGGCAGATGGCAAATAAAGGTTAGTGTGCAGCACGATGGAAGATAAAAGGCTGGAGCGGCGGAAGCCCGCACTTTCGCCTCCACAAGTGCACAGGAAAAATTACACAACAGGAGACCTGCTGCGATATGCTCATGGTTGTTGGGTTTGATGGAGATGGTTAGTTCATGAATGAGGAAGGCGTTCCAGTCGTATGGCACAACCGTGGGGCCATGGAATGCCAGGAAGGATTCCACTATCTAACTCAGCAGCGTGGACTGGATTCTGTCCTTGCAAAATGTTGAAACAACTAGAAAGCTGTTCAACAGATGTGCAACCGCATGTATAACTGGTTCCGTAATAGCATCTATCAGGTAACCATTGTTAGTTTGGATGGGGACCTCTGGTGCAGTCTTGGCGACGAAAAATTTGATCAGGCTTTTTGCCTGATGATGGGAGATGGGCTAACGATCACCAGACATAATGCCAATGGTGACCATCGAGTTTGCGTTAATCCTGACCTTGTATGTGGTACCTTGGTACAGGAAGTGAAAGCGCGACGCATCCCAAGTGGCATAAGCGTGAAGGGCCATGTTAATCTCAGAATGGAAAAGCACCAAGAAAAAATCCATTGCCTCAAAAAGTGGGCCAGCAATCTGAAGCCACAGTTGAATCAAAGTATTAGAAGGTAAGGGCCAAATCTGGGAAGTTCAAGTGATCAAGACAAGTTGATAACTTTTTAGGAGTGTGAAGAATAAAAAGCCATTCAACTTGACTATAGGGGTTGATGAAATTTTTCATCATACATGTACATTTACAAGCTGTAAATATCATTCTCTACCATGTAAAAACTTGAGCTGTCTCATGCATTTAAGTCTAATTGTTATTTGTGATATTCACAATGTCTAGATTGGTCAAATATGACATGCACGTAGATTTAGACATAGAAATGGCCAAATTTGGGCTAGTAGGAACTCTAGGTAGTTCAAGAACATTGCCTCCTAAGTTTTCATTGTGACATGCAAAGCATGCAAATATTGTAATGGACACATGCATAAATATCTAGTTGAGAAATTGACATTTGTAGAAAGTAGATAGAAGCTAGGTGCAATCTTTGCATGCAAGCTGGTCAATAGTTTGGTAGATTACACTCTTTGAGGTGGCTAAATGTGGTTGCATGCTAGTAGTACCAAAAGCTACATCTTCTCCTATATATTTACATGACGTTCTCTCATATTATGAATGATGAATCAATCTATCTTGGTGACATAATGTCAAAATTGGATCTCGCACTATTTTGCTTGTTTTTGTATTCTCTCTCTAACTCGAGTAGAAGGCATTCTTCATACATATTTTTGCTTGTGTACTTTCCTTTTGATGAGGTCTTAATGAAGATTTGATCAGTAGCATTCTAGATTATGCTTTAGCCATAAAATCTGATGGTAGATTGTAGTACTACTCTACATGTGATCTGTGGGCCATCATAAAGCATGGTAAAGATCATTCACACTTCTTTGTGGTTCCCCACAAGTGTGAATATTCTAGATTTTTCACAAATTCTAGCATGCATAAAATAGTGATTTCTATGTTGTTGATGAAACTAGATGTGTGATCAAACTTGGCTAAAGATTTTTTATGATCTAAATATGTTTTGGGTCTAATATTTTCACATAGTATCAGAGCAGGTTGCAGGCCAAATTTTGTGTTTCTATCAAATTCAGCGGTGGATTTGAGGGCACCATAATTTCTATGACTAACTCAAATCAAGCATTTTCAACTATAGAAATTGGATCTTTGTGATCCTAAAGTCATTTTAGGTCAAATCACTTGTAGATGGCCAATTTTGTTGGGATCATATATTAGAGGATCCCAATGCAGAAGCTCGGATCGAGTTGACTCTATTTAGTTGTATCTACAACTACAAACTATGATCTAATTTGTTTCGAATTATAGACTAACACTGCAGATCTGATATTAATTTATAAACAATAGATAATGTTTAATCAGCAATCAATAATTGAAAACAGCGGAAGTAATATCTACTACAGGCAAGCATCACAAGTCATTCACATATTGCACACAACGGGCAGAATGTTGCAACTCATCTATTATCAGAATTAAGTTTACAACAAGATCTTTGAGCGCTAGATGTGCTATCATTTTTAGTAACCAAAGATCTTAGAGTTTGATTGGATCTTAATGATCTGATTTTTCTTCACATGGTAGCAGAGCTTTCTTGTAGGTAACTTGAAGGATCAGCCAGATTTATCAAGGATTTGGAGGAGTTACCAATTCTAGAGCATACTAGATTGATTTCTACTCAAAAATCAAGCATTTTTCAAGTGTAGAATTGATTTTTTGTAAATCAAGACTCAATAGAAGGAAAAATAATTGAAGTAGACCGATGTCACTCCATACTTGGTGGAATGTGGTGACTTTAATTGCTATGAATAGGTCTTATTGCATTCTTCAAGATACTATATCAACTTTGTAGCATTTGCATACAAAAGTTGCAAGATTCAATTGTGTGTATTTTTTTTCAAAACCCTCTCTTGTGTGTGAGGTTGCTGGACCTTTCAAGAGTGTGTTTTGAGTTTAGGAAGTGAAAAATTTCATGAGAATGTAGGTGGATCATTTGTTGATCAAGTATCTTCCAGTCTATGTGTTGGATTTGCTAGGTTTGGTGCAAGAAAGAGATTTGAGAGGTTCCATATCTTTGTGATTTCTTCTTGAGTTAATTTGTTTACATTCAAGAGAGTGCTTTGTGCATTGGAATAGGTTGAAAGAAATGATCAAGTCATTGCAACATGGCTATATCAAGTGGATTCATGTTGGAAGGCAATGATAAGCTTACCTCTACAAACTATTCTACTTGGAAGGTGAGAATGGAGTCTCTCCTTGAGATGAATGATTTGATGGACATTGAAATTATAAGCTCATTCATACAATATGTTCTCTTATATAGAAGATAAACAAGATTGTTCATATTTTACACATTTGAAACACACATACCTCTCTCTCTCTCTCTCTCTCTCTCTCTCTCTCTCTCTCTCTCTCTCTCTCTCTCTCTCTCTCTCTCTCTCTCTCTCTCTCTCTCTCTCTCTCTCTCTCTCTCTCTCTCTCTCTCTCTCTCTCTCTCTCTCTCTCTCTCTCTCTCTCTCTCTCTCTCATGAAAAATAGCCTAATTTGGCAAATCTAGCCATGTAGAACATTGTAAATATTGTGTATAATTGGGTTCCACACATGTAAGGCCAAAATGCCACATGGCAACCCACTCCTAATGTAGGTTAGGTTCTACAAGTAGAGGTGAGGAAGACCTCCAAATCCAAGGTAGAGCCTCCAAATGTCCTCCAAGCAACCTACAAGCTTCAAGATGCTCCCCAACTCCAAGCTAGGATGCCTCCACCTGCAAGTAAGGATCTGCAAGCCTCCAAGGATCTCTCCTCCACCTGTGTCCCTGCTCTTTAAACACAAAGATAGATAACAACCTAGCCTCAAGTATTCACCACCCAACCATAGATCCAAGCAAGACCTATCTAGCACCCCCTTGCTAACCATAAGCCAATCACAAGCATACCACAACACTCCATAGCATTCTCAAGATCCAAACTCTACTTATGTCCCATACCATAAGCAAGATCCAAACCTCAAGCATACTACCACAAGAAAGCACTCTACACACTAGTAGCAACACTAGAGCATAAGCAAAGCAAACAAGAGAGATCTTCCCCTCCCAATGGGCACCCTACTACCCTCATATAGATGGCCCATGGACCCCTCCAATGCACTATGGAGTTCCACGCTCATCCAATGAGACAAAGAGAAGCCTAGGGGAGTTAAAGAATTCCCAAGAGCCTCCATAGGCTTATGGAAGGTCAAGAGACTCCTTCCATAACCTATGATTTTTTGAATGCCTTTCTTGTGGGAGTTGGGAACTCAATGGACACTTTAGAAAGGCGCCCTCCTACTAGGTCCCATTGCCCAAGTTGTGCATGTATACTTTGGTCCTAGACCAATAAAGTGATATGGTTCAAGGTTGAGGCCCAAGGTTTTAGAAAAATAGTCATCCAATGACTTTCTAACACCTCTCTAGGTTCCATACCTCCATCCAAGGCATAGACACCTACCTGCCCTTAACCAAGGACACTAGTACCTTCATCTAAGGCACCTACTCTTAATAGTAAGGGTATCTCTTATCCAAGGGTCATGTGACTCCATACCTCCAACTAAGGTATAGTCACTTGTCTATCCTATCCAAGGGCACATACCCTTAATCCTAAGGGTACCTTGCCATTTAGCCCCCAATACTAAATGGACTATTAGGGGTCTGAAGTACTGCTAGTTACATAGGTATGTAACATTCCTTCCCCCTAAACTTACATTTTTCCTTGTAGGAAAAAATTTGGAAAATTCTTCCGGAGATCAGTCTCCTTTACCCAGGTATCCTCCTCTTCTGATTTGCCCCTCCACCTGACTAAAAATTTTCGAAGCACTCTACTCAGTAGAGTTCTCTGCCGGCTATTAACAATCGCCTCGAGTTCAGGTGGTCCACTCACGGACTCATCACAAAGAAGTTCCACTAGATCTTCCATAGGGACCAGGGTCTCCCCAACCCCCAACGAGGGTTTCAACTTATTAACGTGGAAAACATGATGAATTTCAACGTTAACTAGAAGGTCTAATTTGTATGCGACCTTGTTTATCACTTGGATAACCTTAAAAGGACCACAATACCTAGGTGCCAACTTTGCACACTTACCAGTTTTCCAGTCCCTAGAGTGATTAGGGACCCTAAAAAACACCCAGTTGTTGACCATGAATACCTTGTGCTTGCGAAATAGATCAGCATAGTGCCTTGCCCTGTCTTAGGCACTACTTATGCTATCTTTAGCCAGCTGTAACATTTCTTTCATATTCGCAAAGAAATCAGCTGCGGCTTGCACCCATAGGTGAAACTCGAAATATTCGCGAACAGAATCTTGTCGCAAACTTTTTTTGGTTCTTGTTAAAGCCTCAGATATTGTGAAACTATCTCGAACAGTTTGGAAAATATTCTAGCTTCCTACTTCAATCTCAAAAATTGTCATCTGTCATGAACAATTCGCGAAACACGAAGCTGAGATGAAGAGACAGTCTGTCATGAAATATTCTCGAACAGAATTTAATCGACCCTGGAAACCGAGTGTCTATTTGAATATCAACCGTCGTATATAGTTAGATTTTTACTGTTATAGAATTAAAAAGGCCAAGGCCTATTCTGTAGAAATATAAATACATGTGCACTACTCCATGTAACTAACTCTTAGACACACAAGTTGAAGAGATTCACAGAAGCTCAATCAGAGACACAACAGCGAGATAAGACAGCAAGAGATGTATATTGATGAATCAGATTCAGAGTTATAAAAATTCATTTTTGGTCAATAGTTTCTTATTGTCTAAATTGTCTTAAGTTGTCCAATACTTCTGCATACAGTCTAACACATCCACATGCAATTTCTGTGTGCATATTCAATCGGAACAAATACTGTTCTATTAGTACATGGATCAGACAAAATCGCGATTGAAGACACTGATATTAATTTGATTTATTCAAATTTGTATCGTGTTCTCTGTGAAAAAATAATTACTATTTTTCCTACAGTGGTATCAGAGCCTACGGAATTGAAGTTGATACAGTGTTATTTTCGAATCCTTCTTAGCATTCTTCATACATCCATCAGTAAGCCGCTATTTGGAGATTATTTAGAATTACAAGATGTTGTCGATCATCAATATTCAAGTTAAGATCACTACAATCTTGGACCCAGAAGGTTCAAATTACTTGATTTGGAAATTAAAGACTTCACTCTTGTTGAAGGGTGAAGGTCTATGGCAATGGGTAGAACCAATTGAGGAAAAACCATAAGCTACTCCTGGCAAAGAATTTCGAGAATGGAGTTTAAAAAATGACAAAGCTATAGCAATTATTGCGTCATCAGTGCATGATAATATAATACTAAATCTTACATCAATTTCAAATGCAAAGGATGTATGGGAAGAATTGCAAACCAAGAATGAGACTTGATCTCGTAATCAGATCATGTTCTTGGAAGACCAATTAACTTACCTACAGTGGGAGGGCAAAGACCTGAACACATTCGTGCGAAAGATTAAAGATCTATTTAGTTCCTTACAAAATTCTGGTGCAAAAAATACAATTTCTAAGGAAAAACAGCTTAGTTATTTTCTTCGAGTCGTACCCAGGTCATTCCACACAACTCGAACCTTATTAGCAAAAGATGCGACGATGACAATTCAGAAGGCAATAGACGGAGTGAAGGAAGAAGTAGAAGCTCGTGAATGCTATGATGAAAATGGTGATTCAGAAAGTGCTCTATTTACTCAGAAGAATAAATCTTCTAGGAAGTCTAAGTTTAAGAGGGAGTCATCTAAGAAGAATGAGTCTAAGACTAATGAACAACAATTTGGAAAACAACAGAAGAATTCTGGTGACAAGAAGATCTGCAACAGATGCAGAAGATCAGCCTATCACATAGAAGAAAAGTATTGGCTAAATCCTAAGATTGAATGCATTCATTATCATAAACGAGGTCATGCAGCAATAGACTGTTATAAGAATCCCAGAAAGAAAAGGGAGTAGAATCGAAGCGAACCTTCATATTCAAACTATGTCGAAGACAAAGCATAATGCTCCAGAGCAGTAGAAGACAGGGCAACAAGGAATTCAGCAGCTTATGCTAGTATTGATCTATGTTGTTCATCTAATTCAATTCAAGAAGTAGTACTTGATTCGGGAGCCACCTCACATTTTGTTTCCTCGAAACAAATTTTGTCTGAGTACAAGAAGACGAATGATTCAAGATTCATTATACTTGGAGACGGTTCTAAACACGTGGTTGATGGAACTGGTGTATTATGGCTAGACACGAATCAGGGTGACAAGACACGAATCAGGGTGACAAGAAACTGGAGAAAGTTCTCTATGTCCCTACTCTTGATAAAGATCTTCTATCTATAGCTAAGATAGTTGATACAAACATGTCGAGGAAGATTCTGATAACCTGATTGCTAAAGGCAACAGAGAAGGAAATTTGTATCACCTGAACATTCGAACAAGAATCGAAAAAGTCAATCAAACTCAGGACAAAAGGCTATATCATATGATCCCATCGAGCTGCTAGCTGGCAGCACGAAAGATTCCCTTTCGTTTCTTTCATTTCCTTTTGTTTCTCTTCATTTCTCGTCGCTTTTCGGTTTTTGTGGTCCTGGAGGCATATTTGATTTTCATCAATCGTTCGTCCTTCGAGTCAAGGCACGTTACGTTGACTTTCGTGAATCGTTTGTCCCTCACGTCGCGGCAAAGTTGCAGGAGTTCACCATTTCTGACATATATGCTCGGGTAAATTTAGTAGAAGTCAACTGATGAATCACATTGCCAAAGTAAAGATGTATCCCCATTTAGGACACTCTTCTATGTTTTTGCCTTCAGGTCAGCATCTTTCATAATGAAAGGATACAGCATACCAAGAGCACCTGTTAGGAATTTTGCAAGTCTAGAAAAATATCAATCATGGGCATTTGTGATCCATCGAAATGCTTCCTTATGCGCCTTATAGGTGCAAAGTAGGTAAGGTAATTCTTTTGAATATATGAAATCATTGGGTAGTAACTCAGTCATAGAAGTGTTAATGTATTCCAAAGAATTTAAGATGAAATTATTTGTAGGATCAGGGAAAGGAATAAAATCCAGGCTATCAAGTCTTTCTATAGCAAGTTTACGTACAAGATATATGCAAATAAAACAAGGGTTTTGATGTGCTTTATCAATTCCATTCACATATAAATGCTTGGATATTCATTGCGTTCATGGTCGACAACTTCTTTTTTATGTAATATTTTTGGTAAGTAATATATTTTCTTGTATTTATCAACCTTTTGTGCATAAATTATTTTTCATAATGTTAATAGTTTTCTTTCAATGTTTGCAGTCTGTATAGCAGCATGCTTCTTTTAGATATGCATGATTTGTGTTGTACAACACATAGCTATTTTTTGAATGGTATAATGTACAAATAGATGTTGATATTGATAAGGTAATATTGTTTTTTCTACTTTTGTATTGACAGAACAATTCATTTGATATTCTTGTCATTTAAGTTTTTATTTCTTCAAAATCATTTTCATTGATTTTCTCATCCATTTTATTGATAATGATAGTTCGCTCTTGAACTGTACAAACATGATGAAGTATAAAAATTGAGACAAGAGTTGATAAAAACTTTTGTTTCAAATGGCAAAAGTTTTGATCTTGAAATTCAGAGCCCCAAAGGGGGAAAAAAAGAGCTGCTCCTACTCTAACAACCTTCTAAGTTGCACAAGATGTAGATATTATAATATTAGATTAGCAGGAAATCAATGATCCTCCCCAATGGAGAGAAAGGAGGAATAACAGGAAAGGAGATTGTAGTTTTTAAGCCTCCTAGTATTGAAATAGCACATAAAGAAGCAATTTTAGAAGATGCTTCTCTTGGTACATAAAAAAATGTTGAATAGATACTATTAATTTTAAAGGATTTCAAATATACATATACATGTACATATTATAATCTTATGTGAGAAAATCAGATCCAAAACATACTTGATGGATCTCTAAGATCTTGACCAAATTTGGGTGCACATCTAGATTTAGCTACAAAATAGAAATCATCAGTTTTAGCATGCTAGAATTGCATAAATCACTAAGATCTAATCATATGCATAAAACTACAGTAAGGTACTGTCCTTGTCCATACAACAACAATAGCCCAGTGTCCTTCACACGTGTGGAAGTAAGATCAATCACAAGATTGACATTCTACAGACTAGAAATCAAGATATCTTGAGAAATATGAAAGAGATGGACATAGAAACACAAGAGATGAATTTACCACAAAGAAAGAAACTTTGATCATTATTTCTCCATGCTGGTATAGCTATTTATAGCTTCCAAAATGTCATTTGGCCAATTGCCCTAAACTTGCCCTAAATGGTAACTTCTTGGTACTCCATAAAAAAAACCTAAAAATTCTAGTCTAGATGCAATGTATGGCTTGCTCCTTGCAAGAAAAATAGTATTGCTTGCCACTCATTGGGCTGAAAGCTTTTAACAAAAGATGCAATGTATGAAATCTAGCCAATTAGAATGGGTCCAAATCTGACCTCATCCATTTATCTACTTGCCAAAAATAATATAGACACTATTTAGGCCTTTATTGATAAATATAAATCTATATCTAAGTTGAGATTTCATGTTGGCCTCAAAATTGCCAAATTAGAACAACTAAACTAGTTGATTTTTTCACACTCCCTCTTCAACTAGTTTTAGCATAGATTTAGATAGAACTCCAAGTGATGTTCTATGCTTCATAAACAAGTCTTTTCCTAATGCTTTGGTGAAGATATCAGCCACACACTCCCTTGATGAGACATGTTGAAGCTCCACCTCCTTTGCCATGACTTGTTGTCTCACAAAATGATAAGCCACTTCAATATGCTCGCTCCTTGCAAGAAAAATAGGATTGCTTGCCAATCATTGGGCTGAAAGATTATCACAAAAGATGATTGGACTCTCTGAAAAATCCAACAAGTGAAAATCCATTACCATCATTTTGATCCATAGCATCTCCTTTGTGCATGAAGTCAAGGCTTTGTACTCGGCCTCACAAAAAGATAATGAGATTGTTGCTTGTTTCTTCGACATCCATGAGATAGATCCATCACCTATGAAAATAGCATGTGCACTTATGGATTTCCTATCCGTTTTATCTACAACAAGGTCCGAATCTGAAAATCCATACAAGTTAGGTGATGATCCTCCATAAACAACCAAAATCTCTAGAACCCGAGATGCATCTCAATACTCTCTTTCCTAGCTTCCAATGCTCCACACTAGGATCATGCAATGAATTGAGTTAATCTACCAACACAATAGCTAGATTAGGTCTTGTGATGGTTAGATATATGAGTGAACCAACTAGCTTCCTGTAGAGAGTAATGTCCTTGAAGGATTTGTCATTACCTCTTATAGTGAGCTTTACATTTGATTCCATAGGTGTATCAATAGACTTTACATATTCCATATGAAATCTTCTAAGAATAGAATTAGCATACTTCTCTTGACAAATGAAAGTATTTTGAGAAGTCCTAATTACTTCTATTCCTAATATGTAGTGCAAATGACCAAGATCATGTACATCAAATTCCTTCTTGAGTGCTATCTTGAAGTCATCTACATCTTGATTGTTGTCTCCACTCAAAATGATATCATCCTAGATTAGAAGGATAGTAACATAATTTCCATCAAATCTATAATACAATGAATGATCATGTTCACTCATAATGAATTTTTGGAAAAGTAGAAAGGTTTTGAGGTTAGCATACCAACTATTTGGTGCTTGCTTAAGTCCATACAAACTCTTTTGTAGAAAACACACATGATTATGCTTTTCATGTGAAATATAGCCCTCACGGAAAAATCAGACACAACGCTCGTAGACACCCAAATTTTCAGTTCCAGTGGCCAAGAACCTTCGCATAGAATTTTGAAGTTCCATCTCAGTGAGACAAGGACACAAAAGAGCTTGCGAAGGTTAGTTTGATTTGAGTGAGCGAAAAATTGGGGGCCTAAAAATCACTAAAATCAGAAGATCCATCAAATCCTCGTAGAAGTAACCTTCGCAGACCTTCCCAATGTCTTCAAGATGCTTTTTTCCATCAGTGATGAACCCTACGAATGTTAGTTACCAGAGATAAGTGATAAAAAAAAAAGTGCTTTTGAACCTTCGCAGACATCCATAACTATTTTATCTGTAAGAAAGAACCTTCCCCCCTTGAAATAGAGCCAGATCCGTCCCAGATCTAGCCCTTGACAAGCCTGCGAAGGTTAGCTCTCAACAGATTTGAAGAAATCAAGATTTTTATTTGCTTTAATGAAAGAACCTTTGCACAACCAACCCTCGCATGATTAATCCTTATAGAATAGTTTAATAGTTAGATGTACACTAGATCCAACTAATGTGAAAATCTCAGGCCAATCGGAGCAAGGATCAAAAAGTTATCAAGGAAAAACCACCGTAAGCGGCCTAAAATCACACTTTTGGCCACCCAGACTGATTAGATTCCTAAAGATCCAGATTGAATTCCACACATCCATCAAGATCCAGCTACCCTGGACATCTCCGTCGAATGAAGTTGAGATCCGGACGATCAGTACCAAGAAGGATTGCAAATCAAGCCCCAAACTTCCCTAGAGTTGCAGCCGCGCAAATCGAGGCAGAAGCAGAACCAGCACCCTATGGGTGAACCCGTACATGTCGCACCCTTGCAAGCAGTCTAGAGGAATTAACTTCTCACTATGAGGAATGAATGTCATAAATAATTCTAAGTGTTCAATATGAGAAAATAGGCTGCTCTCAGGTAGAGAGAGAAAATCAACACTAGAAAACACGGGTAGAGAGAGAATGAGTCCAAAACACCAAAATCTCATTATTCACAATATGGCAAAACATGCCACAACTTCCCTACATCAAAGTGGCTCAAGTTCCTACAGTGATGTTGCATGGAAAGTCCACTTAACTCGGTTAACTCAACTACCAAGGATCCACATGTGTAATTGCATGCATGGATATTGCATGTATTGCATGTCAACTCATAAAATTGCTTGGACATGTGTAGATCACATAAACCACTTTCATGTTGCATGCACTGATTGCATGTGGCTTGCATGCACACTGAATGACATTGTATGCTATCTAAACTTTTGCATGACATCAAATTTGAATCTACCTAACCCAAACTCGACCTATTCTAGAAGGTTATGTGATCAATTCACATACCTTTATGTACAACATAGTTTACAAATGGAAATGACATGGTCATGGCCCCAAAACTCGAGATAGGAAGATATTTTTTTACTAATCTTCACACTCCTCCTTCAAATACATGTTCCTATCCAACATAGACTTTAAAATTAGGCCAAGGTTAGACCTCATCTTGATAAAGACATTCTTGAGCAATGGCTTGGTGAGAAGATCTGCAATACAATTTGAAGATCCAACATACTCCAATTAAATCTCTCTCCCAATGACTTTTTCTCTTATAAAATGATGAGCTACCTCGATGTGTTTGCTCCTTGCATGGAACACATGATTATTTGCAAGAGCCTAAGTTGAAATCTTATCATTCTTGATAGTTGGAAGGTCTTCATCTCCATAACACTTTAGCTTCAAAAGTAGCCTTTTGATCCATAAAACCTTCTTTGTTGTGATTGTAAGAGATTTGTACTCAGCTTCACAGGATGATAAGGATATAGTTGCTTGCTTCTTTTATAGCCAAGAAACTAGGTTCCCTTCAAGGAAAATTGTGTAAACACTTGTGGATTTTCTATCCAACTTGTCTCCTGCAAAATCTGAATCTGAAAAAGCAACCAAAGTTAGATCTTCTCCTTTGTAGAATAATCCATAATTTAAGATAGAAGATATATACCTCAAGATTCTTTTAGCCAACTTCCAATGATATATCTTTGGATCCTGCATGTGTTGGCTTAGCTTATGCACACTAAATCTTAGATCAAGCCTAGTCACTGTTAACCATATAAGTGAGCCAATAAGATTCCTATAAAGAGTGATGTCCACAAAGGATTTTTCATCATCTTTTATAGGAACTTTTACAATCTGCTCCGTTGGTGTATCTATCTATAGGCCTTTACAGTTTTCCATTTGGAATTTCTTGAGCATGGAAAGTGCATATCTACTTTGACTTATAAAGGCTTGACCTTTCCAAAAATCAATTTCAAGGCCTAGAATATAGTGAAGAACTCCTAAGTTTTGCATCTTAAACTGACTACCAAGTGCATGCTTAGTTTCTTCAACTAGCTTCTCATTATTTCCACAAAGAATAATATCATCTACATAGATGAGAAGAATAATTACAAAGTAATACAGGGAGAGGTCATATTCACTAAGACCAAATTTGAGTGATATGAGATAGGAGCTGAGCCTTGCATACCAAGACCTTGGTGCTTGTTTTAGTCCATACAGACTTTCGAACAAAAGACAAACTTTTGATTCTTCACCTTCTTTCACAAAACTAGGAGGTTACACCATGTAAATCTCCTCCTCAAGGTAACCATTGAGAAAGGCATTAGAAACATCAAGCTGAAACATTCTCCAATTGTGAAAATATGCAAAAGATATGAGTATTCTGATTGTTGCCATTTTTGCAACTAGTGCAAAGGTGTTTTCATAGTCAAGACCTTTGATTTGAGAGTAGCATCTGGCACAAAGCCTTGCTTTATATTTATTGATAGATCCATCATTATTATACTTGATTTTGAAAACCCACTTACATCCATTCACATGCATGTTGTTTGGTGGCTCCACAAGCTCCCGTGTGTTGTTTGACATCAAGGCTTCAAACTCTTGGGTCATTGCTTCAACCCACATCTTGGATTGAAGTGTTTCTTGGACATCTTTAGGCTCTTCATCTAATATGAAGAGAGCATGATAGGAAGTTTCACCTTCCACATGCATTTCTTCCTCATCATATGTGAGCCTTCTTGGCTCAGATCTTTCTCTTGTAGGTCTTCTTGGTGTGGGTGCTTGAAGTTGCTCCTCCTTAGGCCTCGGCCTCACCACTTCTTGAGCAACATCAAGATTGATGATTGTAGATCTTGCATGAGACTCCTTGATCAGTGCTTCATCCAAGTTAAACTTCTGATCTTCATGAAAGATCACATCTCTACTAACAACATTCTTGTTAGTAGAGGGAAGATATACTTTGTACGCTTTTTTAGTAGATGCATATCCTACAAAAATTCCTTTAACAGCACTAGGATCATCCTTCTTCCTAGTCTCTAAAGGTACATGCACAAAGCATACACAGCCAAAGATCCTAAGATGATCTACCTTAGGCTTTTTCTTATACAACATCTCAAATGGTGTTCTTCCTTCTGTTGCAAGATTAGGAAGCCTATTACAAAGATAATTTGCACATGCAACTGCTTCTCCCCAAAATTCTTTAGGTAGAGAAGCTTCTAGCCTAATGGCTTTTGCACATTCACACAAACTTCTATTTTTTTCTCTCAACAATTCCATTTTGTTGAGGAGTATAAGAACAAGAAAATTCTCTTTGTATTCTCTCTCTCTCATAAAAGTATTTAAACTTATTGGAGGTGTATTCTCCTCCACTATCACTTCTCAAAGCTTTCAACTTAAACGAAAACCGCTTTTTTACATAAGCTTTGAAAGTAAGAAAAACATCATAAACCATGGCTTTATAAGACATCATATAGATCCAAGAATATCTTGTATAATCATCTACAAAGGAAACAAAAAAATTTGCTCCTCCTTTGCTCTTAGTTGAAGAGAAATGAACATCAGAGTGCACGAGTTCAAATGGATGCATTGTTTTGATGCTTGATCTAGGAAAAGGCCTTCTATATGATTTTGCCAAAACACAAGCTTCACAAGGTTGAAGCTCCTTTGACAGTGTCTTTGGTAGTCCAACAACTTTTCCTTCCTTGACCATAGATATGCATGCATGGCTTTGAAATTGGGATGTTCCAATTTCTTATGCCACAGATCCTCCTGAAGAACCTTGGTCTCATAAGCATTATCTGAAATGTTAGCACTCTCCCTATAATCTAGTTTGTACAACTTTCCAATCCTAGATCCTCTAGCAATAACTTCATTTTCTCTTGAGATTATACACTTGTCAACTTGAAACTTGACATCCAATCCACTATCAAACAACTGTCTTACACTAATGAGATTTTTGGTTAGTCTAGGTACATAAAGCACATCATGCAAGCAAAAAGATTTTGATGATGATGCATGCAGTGGAATACTACCTATTCCTTCAATTCTACACTCTACATCATTAGCAGTATAGATTCATCTTTTTGCACCTAGATATGGCATGAGACTTGTGAAAGAGTTTCTAGAACTAGACATATGCGAACTAGCCCCACTATCTATCCACCAGACTTCTTCATTCTTGAAAGGAAAAGATGAAAAACTAGACATCATTAAAGAATCTTCTCTTTCACTCTCAACACTCTCACACTCATCCTCATTAGTAAGGTTAGCTTGTTTAGATTGGTTCTTTTTCTTGAAACAGTTTGATGCATAGTGGCCTTCCTTGCCACATAAAAAATACTTGATCTTTGACAGCTTCTTTTTGCCACTGGATGTTGCAACTTGTGAGGACTGATCCTCACCTTTGCCCTTGCCTCTTGACTTGTCTCTGATGAAGATTGCCTTGTCATCTCCACCATCTTTCAATGAAAGTCTGTTGATCCTCAGCATCTTGTTTGCTTGCCTACTTTCTTCAGCAATGAGAACACCTTGCAGTGTCTCCAAGGATGGAAGTTCCTCCCTGACAGCATTAGTCTGCACAATATTGTCATACTCATCTCTAAGTCCATTAAGGACTACTTGAACAAGTTCATTGTTCTTAAGAGCATCTGCAATACCAGCTAACTCTTGATGAAGATAGTTTACTCTCATTACATATGATGAAGCACTCTCATCTACTCTCTAATAACTTAGAAAGATTTGGTTTCTAAGTGTAAGCAATCTAGAAGTATTCTTGATTTCATAGATTGTTTTTAGAGTGTCCCAAGCCTCCTTGGCAGTGGCGCATGTACTGATCTTTCTTAACAATTCATTTGTGACATTCATTTTTATAAAAAGAAGGGCTATTATTGTTTTTTTGTTAAATGCTGCAGCTTCATTAGGTGCTGCAAGTTCTTCTTCAGCTCCACTCACAATGTCCATTACATCTTGTAGAATCAATAATGACTCCATTCTAATCTTCCACATTGCATAATTGGAAGATGTTAATCTCTCACTATGCTCCAAGAAATGTGAACCAGATGAAGACATCTTCACTATGAGAAATTCAAGTAATGACAAAGATGGAGCTGAAAATGTTGCTTGCTAACTCAACCTAGGATCTAACACAGATACTGTTGATCCAACCTATGAAATCTAGCAACAGAATGTGAGATCCAACTCTCAACATACAAAAGTCTATCTTGAATTTGGATCTTGCTTCAATCACTGAATTGAAACACATGCAAGTAAGAAGTCTATCTCTCCCACGAGTTTCAAAGAACCGATAAACTCTCTAGGAACTTACTTTCAACTCAGACACAATAACTTGTGTGAAATGAAAAGTCCAAGACCTCACAAAACTCACTTCTATCCAATTCTACTTGATTGACAGTGAAAATTGAAGAAATTGGTGAAAAGAACTTATGTGTGCTCACTTTGGCATATCCCACAAGATTGTAGGGTCTTTGATCCGATGATGTAGTCCTAGAACTTGGTACTCTAGGTTAAATACCAGTTGATATGGGTGCTGACACACGAGACCAAGGCCCGGTTGGTAGATATGGTGCGCGAACCTCTTGATGATGAGTTTTGTCCTTCCTCTTGGCTTTGGCTCAAACCTGCATCATGGCCTTGGTCTCGTGTGTCAGCACCCGTATCAGCTGGTCCTTGGTCTTGGCCTTCGGACCCTTGATCTTCACTTAACCACCTTGCTGCTTGCTGGCCTTGGTCCTGGCTCGTGCTGGTTTGTGTAGCATAAAAAACTGGTGGCGATGGGATCACCACTGGGGTGGGTTGGGTCTTCTTCTCCATGTACTATTGGCAAGCCTTGAGGGCTTGTTTAGCCTGGGTGAGCTCATGACTGCGCTTGCCCGATACTTGTCAAACTCTGCCTGTTAGTTGTTTAATGTTTGACTATATACCTGCACCTGATGCCTAAAGAGATTCATCTCTGCTTGAGAGAGTGGTCTTGAGTTTGGTGTAGGGTGAGCTAGCCAGGCGAGTTTTTCACTTTGTAAGTCTTTCACTTCCACCCCCAAGCGCGTATTCTCTACTTCATGAATTTGTAGTTGTGCCTGGAGGAGAGCAAGCCGTTGGGATGCTTCAGATTGAAGCTCCCACACCTTCGTGGAGGCCTCTATCAACGCTTTGGAGAGGCTTTGAATATATTGGTTGAGGCCATCTTCCTTCTGCTGCAGCTTGGCGATCTCCCGGTTCTCTTCTTGTTCATGTTGTTGAGCTATGATAAGCTCTTGCTGTAGCTTCATAGATTCCGCTCGCAGCTTGGTGTTGCTTGTCCAAAATGGCTCTGGCTGCTACCGGCTCCTGGATGTATGTTCCCAAGGTTTGGTACGCCATCGTTAAGTCTGTTGGAACAGCCGGTATGTTGGCATTGAGAGGGGCTTGTGTTGTAGCGGCCCCAACGACTTGTGGAGCGTCGTCGTCGTTATCTTCAATCAGGTTCTCGGGGGACCTATTGTCATCTGGGGCAGTAGGATCTGTCCGATTTGGTGATGGTATGAAAATTGTCTGAATAAATGCGTCATCAGGCAACGGTTGGTTGCTCTCGACAACCTTTGGTGGCGAAATAGGTGGGGCGAGAGAAACAGCAGTGGGAACGGTTTGTCCAAACGAGAGGATGGGTGGCAAAATAGGTGGGGCGAGAGAAACAACAGTGGAAACAGGGGTGGAAACGGTTTGTCCAAACGAGAGGATGGGTGAAACAGAGGGGAATTGAAGTGTGGTGTGGAGCACGAAAGACGAGGATGGAGCAGAAATGGTCTGATGTGGGGGTGAAAAGTTGATTACTTGCATCCACGGCAGAGTGTCCGGAGACAACTGAGAATCAGAGGGATTAAACTGGAGAGGAGCAACGGTGGAGACAAGGGCGATGGAGGATGCGATAGTGATGGAAGGGGTAGTGGATAATGGAACAAAAATGGAAGTGATATCAACAGAGGAAACGGGAATTGAAACAGAAGCAGTCGTGGATGGAACAGAAAGAGGAGTAGTGGCAACAGAGATAGGAGGAGGATGTTGTACAGAAGAAGAAGTGGCGGTGGTTGATGGAGTGGTTACTGATGTGGCGGTGGTACATCGTCTAGTGGTAGGTGGAGATGAGGAGGAAGGGGCAGCGCCACACATTCTCTTGCTGGTTGTTGTGTCAGTAACTACGGGTTGGGAGGATGTTGATGTGGCAGATGGCAAATAAACGTGTGCGGCACGATGGAAGATAAAAGGTTGGAGTGGCGGAAGCCGTGCACTTTCGCCTCCACAAGTGCACAGGAAAAATTACACAACAGGGGACATGCTGCAATATGCTCATGGTTGTTGGGTTTGATGGAGATGGTTAGTTCATGAATGAGGAAGGTGTTCCAGTCGTATGGCACAACCGTGGGGCCATGGAATGCCAAGAAGGATTCCATTATCTAACTCAGCAGCGTGGACTGGATTATGTCCTTGCAAAATGTTGAAACAACTAGAAAGTTGTTCAACAGATGCGCAACCGCATGTATAACTGGTTCCGTAATAGCATCTATCAGGTAACCATTGTTAGTTTGGATGGAGATCTCTGGTGCGGTCTTGGCGACAAAAAATTTGATCAGGCTTTTTGCCTGACGATAGGAGATGGGCTGACGGTCACCAGACATAATGCCAATGGTGACCATCGAGTTTGCGTTAATCCTGACCTTGTACATGGTACCTTGGTACAGGAAGTGAAAGCGCGACACGTCCCAGGTGGCGTAAGCGTGAAGGGCCATGTTAATCTCAGAATGGAAAAGCACCAAGAAAAAACCCATTGCCTCAAGAAGTGGGCCAGCAGTCTGAAGCCATAGTTGAATCAAAGTATTAGAAGGTAAGGGCCAAATCTGGGTGGCTGAGGGTATCTCATGCTGGATCACCTGCTTGGTGCCAGAGTCTTCAGAGGATGAAGAGGCCATGTTAGCAATGATAGTTAAAGGGCGAAAAAGTAGAAAAAATGGTGAAAAAGATAAAAAGAGGTGGAAACGATAAAAACTGTGAATAATGAGTGTCGGATGGTAAGAACTGTAGTTCAGAGCGCAAAATTTGGGTGTAGAATGTGTAGATGATAGCTTGTATGAAGTTTGGTCGCAATCAAAGAGCCTGAAAATTTCAGTGAAAATTTGAGCAAAGCTTTGCTAGCAAAAGTGACAAATGACTCAAATTCAGCCCTTATATAGCGGAATTTAGAATGCGTATTAGGTGAAATCCACTTTCCATTGTTCAGTTCCACCCAAATTTTGGCAGGGACCTTCTTCACAAAATTCTAAGACCTCAGAGAAGTTTACGAGAGTTCAGAAGGTGATTTGACTATCCTACGAAGGTTCTGCGAGGGTTCAGACTGTCTGCGAGGGTTCAACTCTCGCAGAAGGTGATCTCTTGCACAACCTGCCCATGTGGTTGGATTTTCAAGATCAAACCATGTAGGCATGCTAATTTCATTACTCTGATTCCATCTATGCACCTTGCAAAGGTTGGTAGGATGATCTTGATGCTTTGCGAAGGTTCTGCCAGCTTCTGGAAACCCTCGCATACACTCAAAAATGATAATTTCTCTATCAGAAACTCTCGCAGAGATTTTCATGGATGCATTTTTTCAGATCTAGTGACTGTCCAAATTTCAAGAGCTATCTCCTAGGGGATCTCCAAAAATCATAAAAAAAAAAGTGCTCTTTTAGAGTGTTTTTGACTAGATCTTGCGATTCTCTGATTTTTTTTAACTTTTGCACACTGGTAGTCTGCTTCATCCATTTTAGATCTGACTATTGGTAGTTCTCTGAAAGTTCTAATAGATATTTGATAGCAGATCAATTTTGGGTAAAATTTGCCCTTAATTTGCTATAGTTACTGAGATCGAGGTCTCTGATCTGCAAATTTGAGGGACTTATTGGCATAATCTAATGATTTGCTTCCCTCTTGATCCCATCTGGATCTGGATCCCTCTTGGATCCTAATGGATTTCCTCGATCTTGCTTGATCTGCCTGAATCTTGAGGATCTAGCTGGATTTGGCTTGTTCTTCCTAGATCTAGTTGTGATGGCCTAGCAGAATAGCTTTTCGTAGCATGCCACCACCAATCTGGATCTATCTCACTACGGTGGCCAGTACTTGTGCAATCGGCTACCGTTGATGGGTGTGTCGAACGGTGTTCCATCCAGCTTCTCTAAATTCAAGGCTCCATGATTAAGAATTTCTTTGATCCAATAAGGACCTTCGCCTGTGAATTTTAATTTTCCCTTGATCACCTTGGTTTATACAGTAGGACCAGATCTCCGGAACAAAGATCCTTCTTTTGTAACGTGCGATCGTGCCATGCCTTGCGCCTTTCCTTTTGAGCTGCCAGTGCATGCACAACTAGTAATCATGTTTCCTAGAGCTTATGCAGAGCTTCGTGGCATAGTTGTAGAGATATGGATTCATTAAGGCGTTACATTGTGGCAATCCTTAATGAAGGGACTAAAAACTCTACTGAAATTACAGCATCCTGACCATACACCAATTGGAAAGGCGTTTGATCAGTGCTTCCCTTATATGTTCACAATCTGATCTGCTAGCTTCAGTTATTTTCGTGAGCACGCTACACAGGATCTTATTGGATGATTCTGCTTGACCATTACCGCAAGGATAATAAGGCATACTAGTTCTATGGATCACAAAGAATTCCTCCAACAGGACGTTGATGATTGATGAAATGACTTCCTCGACCACTGACTATCTCCACAGGGCATCCAAAGCGCACAATGATATTTTCATAAAGGAACTTGGCAGTGGTCCTAGCATCAGCTACTCTTACTGCCTTGCCCACTTGGTGAGATAGTCCGTGGCTACAATTACGTATCGAGCCTGGTGGGTACTTTTTGCTGCAGGGTGAATTGGACCCATGTAATCCAATCCTCACTTTTCGAATGGTGCTTGGGCTAAAACCGGGTGTAGTAGGTCATAGTTCAATCTCATTGGTCTCCTTGCCCTTTGGCACACATCGCACTTCCTTCGGTACTCTTCCGTATCCTTATGAATACATCCTGATTGCAGGATCTTGCGACTATAATGTCGAATGCAAAATGGCCTCCACCATGCCTTCATGTAAAAGCGAAATGTTTGGGTGGTCTCATGAGGAAGAATACACTGCCAAAGAATCCCATCTGGGCCTCTTCGATACAATTGGCCGGCAATCAGCTGATAAGGTCTAGCTTTCAAAATCAATTTTTGCTGATCCGCCTTTGGTAGTGAGTTGTCTGGTTGGCCCCACATTAGATATTCAACAATGTTGGCAGCCCATTCTGGTACTGTATCCACGTAAAATAAGGCAGCATCGGCCAGCTCATCGTCGGGTTGGGTTGCAACCTCCTTTCCCTTTATTCGTGGCACATGATCTGCCATGTAGTGTTATTTTCCCTTGCGGACTACTATCCGAAAATCAAACTCCAACAACAGAAGTAGCCATCTGGTGATTCTCCCTGTGTTCCAGTTTTGTTAACGAGATAGAGCAAGGGTTGATGGTCCGTATAAGAAACAAAATGTGTGGCCATTAGGTAGTGCCAAAATTTCTTAACCGCATAAATAATCGCCAATGCTTCCCGCTCTGTGGTTGAATAATACATTTCTGTATCACTGAGCTGTTGGCTTGCAAATTGGATTGGAAAATCCTTTTTGTGTTCTCCTGGCTGGGTTAAGTATGCTCTGACTGCACACGAAACTCAATGGACCAATTGGGTGGACGTAAGATTGGTGCTGAAACCAATGCATCTTTTAGCTTTTGGAAAGCCTTTAGGGCTTCCTCATTCCAATGTGGATCCGTTGTGAGTTTGTAAATTGGTTGGGCTAACTTTGCAAAATCTAGAATAAAGATCCTATAATAGTTAGCATGCCCATGAAGATGTAGACTTCGCGGATCGTCCCTGGTGGTGGTAGATCAACAATGATCCTAATCTTTGATAGGTCTGTGGCGATCCCGTGTCTTGACACTATATGGCCGAAAATCAAGCCATGTGTAGCCCAAAATTGACATTTTTCTAGATTCAAGGAGATTTGAAAATTGTGACATTTCTGTAGCACCTTCTCCAAATTGGATAAGTGTTCCGAGTCTAGTCCATGCACGCACAGATCGCCCAAGAAAATTTTTAAATTTTTTTGCAAATACTCTTTGAATGCTACCTGCATGACACGCTGGAAAGTGCTTGGGGCATTGCAAAGTCCGAATGGCATCACCTTATAGGCATAGGTTCCCCATTCCGTGGCAAATGTTGTCTTATGCTGGTCTTGCAGTGCTATCTTCACCTGGTTGTAACCACTGATGCCATCTAAAAAATTGTAAGCTTCGGCTTACTCTGTCGGAGACACTTTCCGTAAATGGTAAAGGAAAATGATCATGTATGGTAACTGCATTTAGCGCCTTCAGATTCACACAGATTTGCATTTTGCCATTCTTCTTGGGTACTATAATTATCGATGATACCCATTTCGTGTGTTCAATTTCATAAATGAAATCTGCATCCAACAATTTCTGCAACTCCTGCTTGATCAGCTTTGTGTAGTTCGGGTTGCAGCGGTAGTAACGACTCACCTTGGGGATTGCTCTATCCACCAAGGATATGGTGTGTTGGACTACTTTTGGTGGAATGCCTTTCAGATCACTGTAACTCCAGGCAAAACAGTCTTTATACTCCACCAACAATGATCATAGTCTCTTGACTTGTGTGGGCGTTAACTGTTTACCGACATGCACTATCTTTTCTTCTTCACCCGGCTCAACAAGGTTCATTGGCTGTGTTCGCGCAGGTCCCTCGAAGACTTCTTCCGCTGGTGCCTGATTTTGATCAAGTTCTCGCTGGGCTTGCGACATCATAATTACCACGTCATCCAATAAGGTATAATTCTTGAAAGTTTCAGGCATCTCGTGAACTGGTGCTCATCAAGATTCCTCCTTTCAGCATATTGATCTTGGCCCGACTGGTCATCTTTTGGTTCTCTGTCATCAGAGTAGAGGATGACGCTGTATCTGAGTCCATCTTGATTGACTTCAAGGAATCCAACACCTTCTTTTTGCTCTTTTTTGTTATATTGGTGGATTCGTCCTTGTTGTCTTTCATCGGAACTGGCGTGACATTCACCTCGTGGTTGCGAATATCAACATCCACTAACACAGTATCAATGAATTTTGGACTTTGGCAAAACAATTGGACTTTTTTTAAAATTCTCTCTCTCTCTCTCTCTCTCTCTCTCTCTCTCTCTCTCTCTCTCTCTCTCTCTCTCTCTCTCTCTCTCTCTCTCTCTCTCTCTCTCTCTCTCTCTCTCTCTCTCTCTCTCTCTCTCTCTCTCTCTCTCTCTCTCTCTCTCTCTCTCTCTCTCTCTCTCTCTCTCTCTCTCTCTCTCTCTCTCTCTCTCTGGATAGAACATGGAAATGAAATTTGGTTCCACATATCTAAATACACTCATTTTAATATTTCAATTCTAATTTTATATTCTTATATATAAATTTAGTGTATCGCTTATAAAAATTGCATTCACTACCTACAATTATGACATCTCAAGAGACATATAACATTGGAATCTTCAAATTAGTTGCGTAGACTTTAAGGTTCATGAAATGAGAGAAAGAAACTAATTTGAGATGTTATTGTAACAATCAATATGTTGCAACATCATCCAAATTCTCATAAGTCTAGCATCCAAATTAAGCTAATAGACTATGCACTATTAGAATAAACATCATTTCGTAAGAGCATCAAGATCATTTTAAATTTGCATAGTTAGAAAACACAAAAAGAAACACAAAACTGCAATTAAGACACATGGATTCAGTAACCGAAATTGTAAAATAATCTTTTTATTGAAAAGTATGTGCATATGTACATGGGCAAGGATTGCTTTCTAATTGTTGAATGGCTATTACAAAATGTGCACCTCTTTGGTGCAATTTTAGAGCTTGAACCAAATTGTACGATCATATTGCACATTGTGCATTTTCCAAGACCAGAGAGTAGAATATGCACAAGTTTAACCTTTTAGACAAAATTATTCTATTCTAAAGGTTGCAAATTTAGAGCAACTAATATTTGGATCCCTTAGAATCTCTAAAAGTCGTTAAACTTTCCACATTACAACTTCCTCATGGTCTTACAATACACATGCCATGGAATAGAATTAACTTGGGATGACATTGCCCACACCCTAGCATACAAAAACTTTCCACATTACAACTTCCTCATGGTCTTACAATACACATGCCATGGAATAGAATTAACTTGGGATGACATGCCCACACCCTAGCATACAAAAAATCAGATTTTTACAAAATTGTCAGGATAGAACTGCAACCATAAAAAATTTTACAACTTCAACCTAGTACATATCAACATCAGCTACACATGCATCAACCAGTTTGTACAGATACTCCTTGATGTGTGCTCGAGAGATTTCTGGAATAGATATTGATATTTCGGCATCATATCCATGTTTCTTTACCATTTTTTTTGCCTTGGTTTTCCATGCATAAATCATAGCATCAATATCTACATCTTCTACACCGTCATTGTTTGGAACCCAATCTTTTGAAAGACAGTCTTTGTATAATTCTTTGTTGTCAATTGGACTGTTTCCACGTCTATGAGTGGATTTAGGTTCGTACCGTAATGCTTTGAGTGAAGTGACCATACCATCAGCATCGGTCCCTACTCCGACAACCTTTGCCATCCAAAATGAGGCTCCCACTGCAATATCTTCATCTGGAGGTCATATTGCAACAAATTTGTTCATTGCAACCTCTCTACTGGGTATGAATTATGATAATGGTGCATCTCCTTTCCGTCCACAATAACGACAAGGTAAGAGCTCTATTGTATCCATTTTGACTTCAGTGTTCACATTAGAAGGCATGCATCCTGAAGGTTGAAAAGCAATCGTAAAAGATTGTGGCCAAAAAGTTGTTTGGTTGTATATTGATAGTGGCAAATTCTTTTGTTTTGTGAGGTACTCAAGAAGTTTTGTGGTTTCATCCACAGATTAGAAATTTTGGTCTTTGTATTCTAGATACTTCACGTGCATATATTGTCCGTAAACTCATCATTGTCCAGTTCATTTGTGGGTACCAAAAAGATCGCTTATCTTTTGAAGGCAAAGAGTGCAACAATCTGAAAGGTTCACTCCATGTATCATCTCCATCAGTGCAATAATACTTCCACTGCATGGTTGGTTCATCATTCAACATTTGAAAATGAAAGTAGTGAGGATTGTTGTGTCCTTCTAGACATCGATTCCCACAAACAATAAATGGCTCTATGAATCCTTTCCAATCCACCATTCGTTCTGACAACTCTACTTCAGTACTTTCAGTACGACCACCACCTATCTTCTGGCCAATTCGTCCTAACATATCAGGCATAGTAAGAACGGATTTACATTTCAATGCCCTAGAGATTACACTAAAAACTTGGTCGATGTCTTCATGCATGTGTCCGACCATCAAAAATCCCATTTCAACAATCTGAAATATGTTATGTGCTACAAGCCTATATAGAACAAAGACCAAAGATGAACCTATTTTTATTTTCCCTCCAACAGTTGTCAGCTTGAACACGTAAGATGGGAGGGAGATTGTCGTGTGCAAGTTGCACCTTTCGTATTGCTCGCATAATGGATGTGACGACCTGATTGTTGTCATGCAGATGCAGGGTGTCTATCCACACATCAAGAAGCAATTCGAATCCGTGAATTAGCACTCCACAAACATGCATTTTCAAAAAACGGTTACCCTCCAATCTTGGAAGAGTCCTTTTGAAATGGGAAAATGTTGTTGTATTTTGATCCATGCCATCAATACTAAGGCACAACGATTGCTCTGGATGTGATCTTGATTCTTCTTTCCAATATGTGTATAGCTTTCTCGAGTCAAAAACATGCAATAAGTGTTGATTCCTCGTTGCAATATGGTGATCTCACACCTTAATATCAGTAGAAGCTTCGATCGCATTTTTTAGCTCATCACAAATCTTGCATTTGGACATTCTTTGTTTTGTTGGAGTCTTGACATATTGAAACTCATGTCTCCACAACCGATACAATGCATTTATGGAGATTGTGGACATGTTTGAAGCTCTTTGTTGATGGAATTGAGGACATCACCTTTAGACATTGTCTTCATCAAAATCAAACATAGAAAAATCTGAATCATGTTGTCTGGAAGCAGTAGAAAGTAATGCTGCAGAGGATGCACCTATTGTCTTCTTGGATTGTCTTGCCATTTGAGAAAGTCTATGACCGTGACTGTTGGTGATAGCATTTGCTTGAGATACATTATTGTCAACCACATCGTCTATCCTAGTTAGGATGTTTGAGTTGTATGTTAATCGTGTCAGATCATAACCAATTACATCGTCCTCCTGTCAAAACATTAGAGTTGTACAGAGCTGGTCTTGTAGCATTGCTATCAGTCACATCATTAGCATTGATATCATCCACACCGGTGAGAACATCTGAATTATACTCATTCATTGTCTCGTCGAACGATACGTGCCTAGCATTCATAGCATGTAAAGAAAGTTTCGATACACACCATATCATCGATTTATTCGGTGAGTAAAATGGGACTCCATCATCTGCCATGGCATTTTGAATGGTTCTTTCATTTGTTACTGATATTCACTTTACAGTGGCTTCTGAAATCGTCCATTTCCAAGAATTGTGGCTCTTTAGCCACAATCACAACAAGCCAAAAAAGCCAAAATCAATTACATTTGCTTTTTTATGAGTTCAACACGTTGTTGACACGTGGCAGTTCATAAGTCCCATAAGCAAATGAACATCTATCCACAAAGATAGATAAACCCCCTCCCCATCTTAATAGTTAATATGATTGAGAAACCGTAAGGTCCTATGTGGTCCTCCGCGGTCCCTAATGCAGTCCCTCTGTGGTCCTCCCACCGCGGCAGGAGGTTCTCATTAATTTTTGGTTTAAAAAAAATTCGGAGTGTTTCATTTTTTGTATTAAAAACTGAGAACCTCCCGCCGCGGCGGGAGGACCGTAGAGGACCACGAAGGAACCGCATTAGCAACAATAGAGGGACCGTAGAGGATCGTAGAGGGTCGCATAGGACCTTAGAGGAACCTCAGAAGATCACAAAGGGACCGTATTAGGGACCGCATGAGGGACCGCAGAGGAACCTCAGAGTATCGCAAAGGGACTGCATTAGGGACCACATTAGGGACTACAGAGGGATCGCATTAGAGACCATAGAGGACCGCAGAAGTCAGAACCTCCTGCCGTGGCGGGAGGACCATAGAGGTCACGGATGACTGCATCGAAACCTCAGAGGATCGCAAAGGGATCGCATTAGGGACCGCAGAAGTCAGGACCTCCCGCCGTGGCGAGAGGACCGCAGAAGTCGCATTGGATCGCAGAGGGACCACATTATATATATATATATATATATATATATATATATATATATATATATATATATATATATATATATATATATATATATATATATATATATATATATATATATATATATATATATATATATATATATATATATATATATATATAATATAAGTGATATATTTGTATATACCACATATATATAATTGTATCTTATATATATCCTTTTGTTTTTATATATACATATGTAATAAAAAAAACTTTTCAGAACCTCCCGCCGCGGCGGGAGGTTCTGAGACCACGTTTCATAAGGTATTATATATATATATATATATACATCCTTTCATCAGGTATTATCTATATATATATATATATATACATATATATAATTGTATCTTATATAGATATATATATATATACATCCTTTTATTTTTATATATACTTTTGTTTTTATATATGCATACTCTATATATATATATATATCATAGTACCCCGTGGTATCGCTGGTATGGTACCACCCTCAGACCCTCGGTACCAAGGTGGTACCATTTTTAATATTTTTAAAAAAAATTTTAATAATTTTTTCTTGCATATTAACTACCAAAAAAGGACAAAAAAGTAAAAAAGAGGGTTCTGTCTGGGTGTAAAAAAAGAGGGTACAGTACACGATGCAAGGGACTGGTGTAGTGGCACATGTGCATTGCGGGTGACCAGACCGAGGGGCCAATGGGAGACCAACACAGGGGAGTAGCATCACATGGGGGGCAAGTATAGAAGCACATGGGCACTGTGGGTGAACAGACCATGGGGCCAATGGGAGACCAACACAGGGGGCGAGCATCACATGGGGGCAGGTACAGAGGCACATGGGACACATCCGGACCGGTACACCATCACATGGGCACTGTGGGGGAGTAGACCACGGACCCAATCGGAGTGCAGCATGTGGTACAGGTACATGGAACAGGTACATTAGCACATCACAATTAATGGGGACAAGTACAAGGGCACATGGAGGGATCATCAACAACTGCACATGGGGAAACAGGTTGTGGGGTTAAATAGGCACTCGCAAGGTTGTGAGAGCCAGTGAGAGGCTGTGAGAGGCATTATGAGAGTTATTGTGAGAGCCAGTGAGAGCCAGTTCGAGAAACAAGGTGTCGTCAGATGGCAGAGCGCATACCACCAAGGCCTGATGGCGAAGCCAGGAGGAAGCTCGAGGAAGATGTCCGAAGGCACAACGAAAGGCATCGAAAGCAAGAGGTAGACATTGCAGAGATGCTGTGACAAACTCGAGATAGACACCCAGAGTTGCAGATCTCCGCCCCCGCTGTGGCCCCTGCTCCCGCTGTCGAGCTGGATTTGGATGAGCAGATCGGAATGAACTTCACACGATGGCAGCTCATCATGGTCAGGGAAAAGGCAGCTCGGGGTAACCAGGAGGCAGCGCGAGAGCGACATAACAATGCTCTTGACGAGGGCGAGGAGTCAGTGGAAGATCCATAGGAATGTTTAGCATAGATGGGGTCTAGCCGTATGTGGCTGACTGTTGTTATGTAATGTTCATTAGTAGATGAGGCAGCATTTAGTGTCTAGAATAGTGTAAAAAATAGCCCCAACCGTATGTGGCGGGAATACGTATTGTTATTTTAATACATCTGATGAATTAATGTACGGTGTTTGTGCAATGTGTGCCTTGTGTATTGCAATCTGATGTATGTGTTTATGAAATGCTATCAGGGGGGTTGTATTTCTGTGTTCTGCATATGCTCTCAATCTTTGTAGTGAAAACTAATTGAAAACACGCACACACCATTTGAAATAAAACTGCAAGTAGAACATCACAATTACAAGTTGACAAATACAGATTGTGCAGTGAATAGAATATGTCCGACACTGAATATAATATGGAAAATGGTCTGAATACAGTGTTCGACCATCTGGTCGTCAAACATGGAACATGATGTAAAACTGCTAAAAATGTTCACGAACATCTTCGTCTGGTTGAGGGCTGAAAGCTAGCAAGGCTTTGTAGTTAGAAACATTTCGTTTCTTCAGATCCCTCTCAAAGCATGATAGCTTTACGATCCCGAGATTGCTCCTTTGTCTCTCAAAGAGTCCTCTGTCCAGGGCTTTAGTGAAGATGTCAGCAACCATGTCTTTCATTCCGATGAAGGTGGTCTGCAGCATCTTCTTTTCAATTAGATCCCTGATCAAGTGGTATTTGATCGTAATGTGTTTCGGTTTCGAATGGAACACGAGGTCTTTCGTCAGGTGTATTGCAGAGGTGTTCTCCATCTGCAAGACCAGGGGCTCGTTCCTTGTTTCGCCCAATTCGTCCAGAAACTGTCTTAGCCAGATTATCTCGTTGGCCATCTTTGCTGCTGCAACATATTCTGCTTTGCAGGATGATTGGGCTACAACGATCTGCTTCTTGCTGACCCAAAGAACTGCTACTCCTGATGCAATGTGCATCCTCCTGAGATACTTTTATAGTCGTCCTTGAGAGATGCCTAGCTAGCGTCGCTTTAGGAAAGTATCCTGAAACCTGCACCATGACAATAACACAAGCCATAATCCCTCGTTAATTGAAGAAATTGCAAAATTTGTTTTGCAATCTTCCAATGTGTCGAGCCTGGATTCGTGCAGAATTGGCTCATCCTGAATACTGCATAAGCGATATTAGGATGTGTGTTGTCTATGTCTACATCATTCGTCAGCACCGTCCCTGCGAGCATTGGAGTGTTCGCTCCTTTGTAGTTCAGCATCCCAAAGTCCTCTAGGATCTTCTGGGTGTATCTACATAACTTACCTCCCTCATAGTCCCTTTCAATTTGTTTTCTGTTCGTTCTTTTTTTGCCCATTTTCAAGCTCTTGGGCTCCTCGACATAGGATGAACTATTGTTGTTCTCCTGTTTGTTCTGTGCTGACTTGTTTCTTGGGTTCTGGCGGCAATCCATGGCTACATGACCCTTCTCATGGCAATGGATACACTCAATCTTGGGATTGAGCCAGCATGTATCTACTGTATGCCCGTCTCTTCTGCATCTCACACAAGTCTTCTTGTCTGCACCTTGTTGTTTCGACCTCCCTTTGGTCTTCCAGTTGTTCTTGCTGGTCCCCTCTGCCTGTTGGTCATGATCCTGATTCGACTCCCTCTTAGGCTTAAATTGCTTGTTTGATTTTTCTTTGTTGCCGTAGAGGGCCTGGTTAGAACCATCTTTGTGATCAAGATGTTCTCTGGCCTCGACTTCCTCTCGAATCTCGATAATCGCCTTTTCGAGGTTCATGGTAGGATCTTTCGCGAGCAGGTTCTTGTCGTCTGGAATGATCAAGGTTAGGCTCTCAACATGTACGTGAGCTATGTAGTGATAGAAACAGATCCTGCATCTTTCTTATGAAAGAAGTGAGGCCTTTTCCATCCCACTGCAAATTCGTCAACTGATCTTCCAGCATCATGATTTGACTTCTTGATTTCGTCTGAAATTTGGTGAGTATTGCATCCCACATCTTCTTAGCTTTGGAGAGTGTAGCCAGGTCAAGTGTCAGAAATACCAAAACGTATTTGCTTGGTCGATGGACGATTTAACAAGAATACCAGTTAAATGGGTCGAGCATAGAATACATCTTATTCAGGGAACAATACTTGTTAGGCAACACCAATATAGATTTAATCCAAAGTATTTCTTGTTAGTTAAAGACGAATTAGATAGATGTCTTAGAGGGAGTATTATATTTCATGTTCTAAGCAGTGAGTAGGTGTCAACAATAGTTATAGTACCTAAGAAGAAGATGAGCAAGATTAGAGTTTGCCAAGATTTTAGAAAACTTTATGCTGCTACAACAAAGGATTATCATCCTCTGTCGTATACAGGTACTATTCTTGACCAGGTAGTTGGTCATGAATGTTATAACTTTTTAGATAGATTCTCAGGTTATAACCAAGTTTTTATCAAAGAGGAAGATAGATCTAAGACCACTTTTAGCACTGATTGGGGGACGTACGCGTATACGCAAATGCCCTTTGGTCTTTGTAATGCACCTGCCACATTCCAACGTATGATGACAAACATTTTTCAAAAAAAAATAAGGAAGTTTTTCGAAATTTTCATGGAAGACTTTTGTGTCTATTCATCAACTAAAGGCCATTTAGACGCATTAGAGAAGACATCGAGAAGATGTCAAGAGACATCTCTTAAGTTAAATCCAGCCAAGTGTTATTTCGGGATGAGGGAAGACATCTTGTTAGGACATAAAATTTTGAAGGACGCTATACAAGCCGACATCAAAAAAGTAAAAATGATTTTAGAATTATTACAATGAACTAATCTACGAGAGCTTAGAGGTTTTCTAGGACACATAGGATATTATCGTAGGATAATTAAAGATTATGCCATAGTAGTAGCTCCTTTAACAAGTTTATTAAAAAAAAGTTTGTTGAGTACCATTGGTCACAGGACCATTAGCAAGCTTTTGATAAATTGAAATAGTCATTAGCAGAAGCCACTAGAGTTAGACCTCCAAATTGGGCTAAAAAGTTCCATGTATATGTAGACACACTATCATTTGCAATAGGTGTAGTGCTTAGTCAAAAATATGACCAAAAAATAGATTACCCAATTTATTATGCGGGTAGGCAACTCGCTGCATCAGAAAAGACCTATTCCGCTACAGAGCAGAAAGCACTAGGAGTGATTTATTCAGTAAAGAATTTAGACATTATCTTTTAGGATACTCTTTCGTTTTTCACGTAGATCACTATGCATTGAAATATTTAGTGAATAAACCTGATCTTTTAGGTAGGGTAGCTAGATGGGTATTGTTATTAGATGAGTTTAATTATGAAGTAGAATTAAGAATAGACAAGGATCATCAAAATGCTGATTATATATCTCGCCTCCAAACGAAAAATCAGTTTGAACCCATTTTTGATGAATTTCCGGATGAACATATAATGTGTATTCAATCGAAAACATCAATTTATATGGAATTTTTTTGTTTACAAGACCAAATTTATCTTGAACGTTCTGATAGACAGCAAAAAACCGTTTTTCTTTCAAAAGTAGGACCTTATACGATTATAAATAGAATATTGTATAAATTAGGAGCTGACGATAGTCTCCACCGATGTTTAGAACCAACCGAGACGACCGCTGTAATAAGTGCATTACATGAGGAAGATTCGGGGGGTCACTATGCTCTTAAAAATACTGCAAGGAAGATCCTTAATGTTAAATATTGGTGGCCTACCGTCTATAGAGATGTTAAAATATTCATTCAAAAATGTGATGCTTGTCAGAGGATGGGGAAACCCAGCTTTGTGACGCATTGGCCGCTTACTCCGATTATTCCCTTAGCACCTTTTGAGAAGTGGGGGATAGATTTTGTAGGGCCTATCAAACCGATCACCCGTAAAACTCATCGACGTTACATTCTCGTTGCCACGGACTATGCTACCAAGTTGGTAGAGGCCGAAGCCACAGTTAAGAACGATGCTAAGATTGTAGCAAAGTTTTTATTCCAAAACATTATCACACGATATGGATGTCCCTTAGAACCTGTTAGCGATAGGAGAACCCATTTTCTTAATCAGACCATCGAGGCCATGTTGTCATACTTTTCTATTATGCATCACCAAACCACTCCATATAATCCAAAAGCGAATGGGCTTACGGAACGGGCAAACGGAATTTTGTGTAAAATTTTGAGTAAAATAACGGAAACGCATTCTTCTGATTGGGATCAGAAGTTACCATCTGTATTATGGGCATAGAGAACTGCTGAAAAGATCACAACTAGGCAGACTCCATACTATCAACATTCGTCGACCTAGAAACATATAGATTTGAATCACACCTATGCACAATGAATCGAACGAAGGTTCTTTTTCTATATATTTTTAGGGTTTTGAGTGTTTTTTGATGTTTCTGCAAATCTACAAGGAAGAAATGTTTGCCCTTCAAACAGAAGGTTTTGTGAGCAAAACCTAAGGTGGCTGCAACTCGGTGAATGTTTTCTTAAAGAGGGTAAAAACCCTCCTCAAAAGTCTGTGATTCGCCACTGAATTTACAGATTTCTTTTGATGTGGAAGCTAAGCTGCCTGACACATATCTTGTTGGTGCTCTTCGTTGTCTTGTCGACCATCTAGGAGATCCTCCTGGAACTGCAATGTCTTTGTCTTTGTCTGCTCTGCTAGGTCCGAAACCATCTTGGTTTACAAAAACTGTAGCAGTAGGCTTCCTCTTGAATCTTTCGTCTTCTGAATCGTCACTCGAATACGAAGCGACTCGAAAATTTTCATTTTCATGTTCATCTTCTGCTTCCTTTGTCACTGGTGACAAATCATAGTATTGTCTTTTGAAAACCTCATAGCTGACAGGATCATCATTGGCCATCGTTCTACTCTCATCAAATTTGACATCCCTGACTGTCTTCACAATGTTCGTGTCTAGTATGTAGACTCTGTAGTATGACGAATTGTTGTCATATCCTACCAGATATCCATGTTCAACTTTCTCATCAAGTTTCTTTCGAAGCTTATCAGAAATATGTGCATAAGTTGCACAGCCAAAGATTCTGATTTGAGACAGGTTGGGTTTTCTACCCCACCATAAATTGTGTGGTGTCGTGTGAGGGACACCAGACTTCACAAAATTTCCAGAATTCACACGTGTGGGAAAGATCCACAAGTATGATAGATCTAATTAAGCTTTATGATTAGCACAATAATCTGATTCTAGATTGATTAGCAAGATCTAATACAGAAGTTATGGCTTCACCACAATCTAGCATACTAAGCAAGAGAGAATGATAGCAATGAATCATTAATGAGCAAAAGTACAAGAAATTAGTGTATTGGCTTTAGTCTCAACACGAGTTAGAGAGAGAAAGATAGAGAGATAACAAGCAAAATTTGTGTAGATCCAAAATGGCAAGAGATAGATACAAAGCTTTGGTTCTTCATCAAAAATTATGAGGAGAGCTACACATATTTATGGAGTTTGAGGTAGCTTGAAGTAAAACCACATCCATCCATCATTTAATGACATCTAAAGTGAAAACTAGAGTTTATGTGACATTTGTCACATCTCATGCATGAATCTCTACCAACTTTTCCAAGTGTCCTAGTTCTAACTAGAAATGTATAAATCATCATGCATGTGTCCATTTCACTTTGTGCAAGCCTTGCATGTCACTATGGATCACTTACAATTAATGCATGTGCATTGCCACAAGTTTCTACAAGCATGACTTTGCCAATTCTATGTCTACAAACTATATGCAAGTTGTATTATTCAATCTAGACATTACATAACCATGTAGCTCGAGTTCTATGTAGGCCAAACTTGGCATTTTGCATTTATGAGCTACATACTTGCATGGTACAACATTTGTAGCAAGCCAAGAAATCAATATGGATTGTTTTTTCAATTTTAACACTCCTCCTAAAAATAATCTATATTGATTTGAACATGGATCTTGGTATAACTCCAAGATTGGCTCTATGCTTGATGAAGAAACTTTTGCTCAAAGGTTTGGTGAGCATATCAGCAATACAAGATGATGTGTCGATGTGCTCCAAATTGATTTCCCCTCCAATGAGCTTCTCTCTCACAAAGTGATGTGCAACTTCGATATGCTTGCTCCTTGCATGGAATATTGGGTTGTTGGCAAGGGCTTGGGCTGAAGTGTTGTCACACGTGATCATAGGTAGATCCTCTTCCAAGATTATCTTTAGTTCCACTAGTAACCTCTTGATCCAAAGCACTTCCTTTGTTGTTGTAGTGAGTGCCTTGTACTCAACTTCACACGATGAGAGTGATACAGTATCTTGCTTTTTGGAAAGGCAAGATATCAAGTTTCCTCCAAGATATACGACACAAGCAAGTGTAGATTTTTGATCTACTCTATCACTTGCAAAATCCGAGTCAGACTAACCAACAATAGAAAGATCTTCACTTTTATACAATAAACCAAAATCAAAAGTTGAAGATATATATCTAAGCACTCTCTTGGCCATTTTCCAATGATAAATAGTAGGATTTTACGTAGCCTAGCTCAACTTATGAACACTAAAGCTTATGTCAGGTCTAGTTATTGTGAGGATCAAAGCTAAAACAATGCTCTAAAATCCTATGGAAGAAACTTGAAATAAAAACTCTGATCAAATCTGAAAAATTCAAATCAAGTGAAAACAAAATTCTAGTCACCTATTTTGACAGCTTTTGAAAAAAGTGCAATAACTTTTGCATCTCTTATCCAAATGGCTTGAAAATTGGTGCAAATTCAAGCTGAACAAAGCTCTACAAACTTACAGAATCAAATTAGAAATAAAAAAACTAAATTTAATGCTAAAAAATTGTCTAAACAGAACTAAAAAATTCAAAGTTAAAAATTAGCAAAAAGAAAGCTACAAAAACAATAAACTCATCAAATCTAATGGAATTCTCATAGAATCATCATGGATCATGGATCTATGCTCTGATACCAAGAAATTTTATGTGTCAAATCCCAAACTAATAGCAATTACAATGAAGTAAAGCTAGAAGCAAGAAGAGAACAAGACAATCATAATAGCATATCAATAGAAAGCTAGAAACATGGAGATCACCATAGAATCACAGTAGTAATGAAAGAAAGAGTACAAAATATGAACATGAGCATTGATTCATGTGGATAAGGCACATGAGACCTAGCAATGGAGATCCCTATGGCTCACATTCACAAAGAAGCTAGAAGCTCTCACTTGTAAATGAGCCAAAAGATTCAAAAGTTGATGTCTCTTGCCTAGTTATAGGCAATGCTCTTACTTAACTAAACATAACTATCTTGAAGGATAGCTAACCCTTGTTAAGCATTATTTAGCCTACATTGGGCCCTTAGTGGCCTATTATCCTTATTAATTACTTTGAAGGGCCTAAAGAGAGAACCGCCTTGTTCTTAAGGCTAATAGCTTCTTTTGGGCCTACAAAGCCTACAATGGATATTTTGGTGAAGGTAATGTAATATTTCAAGCCTCCTACTGAGATCACATTGAAAGACCCACATATGTCAGAATGCACTAACTCCATAATCTGGGTCATTCTGTAGGAGTCTTTGACAAATGGAGTACGAGACATCTTACCCTTCAGGCATGCATCATAGGTGGTCGAATTGTTCGCATTCGAGATGTTGACCCCTGTAATTGTTCCATGATGGCTTGCTTGGTAAAGTGTCATTGAGTGCATATGGCATAGTCTCTTGTGCCATAGAGTCTGGCAAATCATCATGAGTCTAATGCAATTGATCTGTAGGTAGGCGTACCTTCAGGTGATACATATTATCTTTTTTTTTGTCTTGAGTAATCAGGGTACTGATACTAGCATCAACAATGTTGCATGCTTCGTCAGAAAACGTCACACGCATCCTTCCATCCAAAGAAAACAAGTCCTGCTACAGTGTAGGCACGAACAGGACGTCTTTGAGTCATCTGTCTCTGCCATTCGTGTTGAGCCACAGTAAACCAATATCGTTCACTTGATGTTTGGATCCATCTCCAAGAACAATGAATCTTGATGGATCAGTACTTACAAGTTGAGTTAACTAAGTAAAGTGGACTTTCCATGCAACTCCACTATAGGAATTCGAGCCTCTTTGATGTAGGAAAACTTTGGCATGTTTTGCTATATTGTGAATATTGAGATTTTGGTGTTTTGGGCTCATTCTCTCTCTACCTGAGTTTTATGTGTTGATTTTCTCTCTCTATCCTAGAGCAGGCTGTTTTCTCCATAGTGAGCACTTAGAATAATTTCTGATATCCAATTCTCATAGTAAGAAGATAGTTTTTTCAGTCTGGTGTATGTCATTGTGCTCTTGCCTTAAATTTTTCAAGTAATCTGTTCATTGATCAATCTTGTGCAATCACAACACCTCATAAAGATCCTGTAAGGTGTGTGGTGAAGTTCACACGTGCTAAAAACTTCACAATTATCGCCAAGATGAACGTATTTGTTGGTACTATAGGGTGTATATGACTCGAAACAACCAATGTGGCTGGTCATATGCTGAGTGGCACCGGAATCCAGGAACCAAGAACTGTCGTTAGATGCTCCTTGATGGCTGGTCATGACGGCATCATGATCCATTTCTTGAATGGGTTGTGGAGCTTCTGTAACTGCATTGGCCACTTGATTCGACTGTCCCTTGTTGTTCTTCTTAGCTTGTAGTATCCGACAGTCTTGGATCTCGTGGTTGTTTCTCTTGTAGTATCTTCAGAACAACTTCTTCTTTGTTTGCAGATTCGATTGTTCTTTGTGCTGTGCTGGTTTCTGGTCTTGCTTTGATTGCTTCGAGCCTTTCTTCTTCTTCTGTTTAGTCGTGCTCTTGTTGGTGTACAAAGCGTGAGAATCAGCTGAGGAACTAGAGGCTTCGTTCCTCCACGTGTCTTCCTTCAACAACATTGTGATGACTCTTGAAAGAGTCAACTCTGGATGTGTCATGATGATCATCACCCAGCTGTCGTATGAGCTTGGCAAGCTTGTAAGCAATTGCATCAATGCGTCTTGATCATCAATGATAGATCCGACAACAGCTATTTGCTTTAGCAGGTTCTTGAATTGGTTGATGTGATTCTGTAGGGAATCACCATTTGCCATCTTGAGGGAGTAAAATTTCTTCCTAAGATGTAGCTTGGAAGCTATATCTCGCACTTCGTATAATGTGCTCAAGATGTCCCAGACTTCTTTGAATGTTTGGGCTTCGGATATGTGGCCAATCTGAGTATCCGAAATGTTGAGGATGATCAGCGCAAATGCTTTTCCATTCTTTAGCTTCCATCTGAGATTGCTGCATTGTCAGCTTTGGGTTTCTCTTCTGCACTTGTAACAACGTCATACAACTCCTTCGCCATTAGCACTATGTTTTCATCTTAAATTTCCACATATGGTAATTGGCTCTATCAAGCTTGTCCATAAATCTAGCAACTTGGCATAGTTAGATACCTATCTAGTGTTCTACCCCTTTATGACCGACAGAAGGGCTGCTCACCATCGAATCTACACACCCTACACATACTTGATGGATCTCTAAGATCTTGACCAAATTTGGATGCACATCTAGATTTAGCTACAAGATAAAAAATCATCGATTTTAACATGCTAGAATTGCATAAATCACTAAGATCTGATCATTTTTCTAAAAATATAGTAAGGTATTGTCCATGTCCGTAACAAAAGCAGTAGCCTACTGTCATTTACACGTGTGGAAGCAAAATCAATCACAAAATTGACATTCTACACACTAAAAATCAAGATATCTTGAGAAATATGAAAGAGATGGACATAGAAACACAAGAGATGAATTATCCACAAAGAAAAAAACTTTGATCCTTATTTCTCCATGTTGGTATAGCTATTTATAGCTTTCAAAGTGTCATTTGGCCAATTTCTCTAAACTTGCCCTAAATGGTAACTTCTTGGTGCTTCATCAAAAAACCTATAAATTCTAGTCTAGATAAAATCTGGCTAATTAGAATGGGTCCAAATCCGATCTCATCCACTTATCTACTTGCCAAAAATAGTACAAACACTATTTAGGCCTTTATTGACAAATATAAATCTATCTCTAAGTTGAAGTTTCATGTTGGCCTCAAAATTGCCAAATTAGATCCACTAAATTAGTTGAATTTTTTACATCTTACATGTACATAATCCATTTTTGGGATTTTCATTGATATGAATATGGATTGTTACAGTCAAATTGTGTCTTTAGAATATTATTGTATTGTAATTTTTAAATTAACAAAAAATGAATATCTATCTCTTTTTGAATTCAATGATGAAGATGGACTTGTATTTTTTTATGATAGATTTTAGGGTTCCTCCACTATTTGGATAGTTTTGTCAATATCTCTGCATTTGATCTCATTCTCATGTCTTTTACGTACTTGCAAGAAAACAACACAAATTATATTGCATTTAGAATAGCCGTTATATGATTGATTTTGAATCAAGCTATTTAAATGGAATAGAATATTTATTTTATTTTACATGCTAGTTGTTATCATGGGGTTGGATTAATGTCCACCACCACCTTGTACATATTTTATTGATGATTTAGAAGTCAAATAGCTTCCATCTCGAGTTCTAATGAGGTCATGACACATGTCACAAAGTGTAAAGTTGAAAATTTGCAAGTAGTGCATCATAATCGACATCTCATTGGCTCATGAGATGCAATCATGTTAAGAGGTGCAAATCATTGTTAGACATGGTTAGAGATTGTCACATGCTTTTTGTAGCAAGAACTCGAGCCACTACTATATTTGGTCTTGACTTGTTCAAGGGGGACTATGTGAAATTTCTCTCTCTCTCTCTCTCTCTCTCTCTCTCTCTCTCTCTCTCTCTCTCTCTCTCTCTCTCTCTCTCTCTCTCTCTCTCTCTCTCTCTCTCTCTCTCTCTCTCTCTCTCTCTCTCTCTCTCTCTCTCTCTCTAAACGACCTCTGTCTATCTCTGCTCATTCTCTATACTCAACAAATAGTCTCTTTCTTTCACTATTTTTCAATTTCCTTCACTCAAACTCTCACTGTTACGTCCATGTTCAGCTAAGGATTTGGAATAGTCCTAATATAATAGATCGGCCCCTTCGGTATTCGCCTTTGTTAGTTACTCCTCAATTTTATTCCATGTCAAGGCCAGTTTGTAACTAGTAACCTTGAGAAGACCCACACACTCCTATTGAGACATGTGGAGCAGTGCATGGCTTGTGATGGTGTATGAATGAGGATAGCATGGGTTATGTGACCTAGGTTTAGATGGACTACATGGGAGGTTGCATGGGTGCATGCACAAGCTTCCTACCCCTACGTATACGGGAAGGGACACGGCCTCCTCCATTCTAAGCTTTTGGTTCTAGGCCGATTTCTCTTCTCTCCTCTTGTATTCACTCGGCTTGAGGGTGAAGTATTCAGATACATCTCAGTTGGATGGGTGGTTTTGCTCCCATTAGTCTCTTTATGTGTTGATTCTATCCTCATCTTAGTAGCTTTTCTGATTGGTCTTTACATTACAAAAGAATTCGATTTCTCATAAATAACATAACATAACCAGAAAATCTCTGAGACGGAGAATACATTCTCTCTCATGAGTTTTCCAACCCAACTTCTCTCTTACCACCAAATTTCTCCCACTTGATCAACCGCTCCCTCATCCTAATGCTCCAATTAAGATTAGGTTGATTCAATAGAGACATTCAATGATCAAACTTACTTCTATCTCTACCAACTAGGATTAGTAACTTATGATCTTACACAACAATACTACTTATAATGGTTTCCAATTTCAAACCACCTCTAGTTCCAGATTGTTCTACACAATCTCTAGAGAATTTCTCTTATTTGAAAACTGTGCAACTGATAGATTCTCTAGTAGAATCTTACCCATCACTTCACCCCTCCTTCGTTTTGTTGAGGGACTGCCTCATCGGAGTTGGTGTCAGTGTCGATCTTCGGATTAGATTGGGTCTAATAAATCCGATCCTTTGTATAGTTTTCAATATTGTTAATTAGAAAATCCAACCCACATATTGTCAAAATAACGGCAACCTTCTGAGGGACTATAAGTAGATTAACTTAGGATAACGGCTACCTTCTGAGGGACTGTAAGTAGATTAACTTAGGATTCCAATGCACTGATCATCTAACATCCAGTGGAGTCAACGCCCTTACAGGCATCTTTTGTAACAATGTACATGGATTATTCTGTAATGATGATCAGTGGCTTGATAATGGTTGTGATGTAAAGTTCAACTCCAATACTTGCTTTATCAAGAATAATGATGAGATCCTACCTAATGGATCTAGATGTGGTGGAATTTTTAAATTGAATTCTTATGAGAATGCAAACTTTTGTGAGATTGCTTTGTTATCTAAGGAAGAGTTGTGGCATAGAAGGTTGGGGCATCCTAACTTTAAATCTATGTCTTCTATGGTCAAGAAAGTGAAGTCTATTGGTCTTCCAAAATCTCTTTCCAAAGATTTCAAGCCTTGTGAGGCTTGTGCTATTGCAAAATCACACAGAAAGCCATATGAGAAGTCTTTTATCAAGACTACTCATTTTTTGGAGCTTATACACTCGGATGTTCGTTTTTCCTCTTCTAAAGGTATTGGTGGTGCAACATGTTTTGTCACCTTTATTGATGACTTTACTAGATATACTTAGTTGTATCTACTTTCTTCAAAAGCTATGGTATTTGATCACTTCCTAATCTTCAAAGCATAATATGTTGAGAAACAGTTTTCTTTCAAAGTTAAAGCTTTAAGATGTGATGGAGGAGGTCGTTTCATGAATATTGTGAAGGTGAAGAAATAAAGAGAGCGTTTATTGTGCTTATTCTCCATCTCAAAATGGAGTTGTTGAGAGGAAAAACAGATCTTTATGTGAATGTGCTAAAGCAATCCGAGCTGAAGCTTCTTTGCCTATAGAATATTGGGGTGAAGCTATAAATTGTGCAAACTATTTGTGCAATAGATTACCTCACAATGCACTTGTTGGAAAATCACCTTTTAAAGTCTTGTTTAAGAAGAAACCTAAGGTAGATCACCTTAGAGTTTTTTGTTGTGCTTGCTTTGTTCATGTACGCTTGGAAACAAGGAAAAGAAATGATCCTAATTCTATTAAAGGGATTGTGGTTGGATATGCATCCAACAAGAAAGCTTACAGAATCTATGTTCCCTCTACCTCAACTACAATTGAGAGTAGGGATGTTATATTCCATGAGGATCAAAAATACATTCTTGAGGAGGCCGAGTTCAAAGATTCTCACAAAGATACACAAATCATCACCCTTGAAGACTATCATGTATTGAGGAGGAGTCACCTCGAATCTTTTCACCCTAGGAGGCTTACTTATGAAGATATAGGCAAGCAAGTGGAAATCAACTCCACTAATTGTGCTTATTTATTCCAAATGAGGAGCCAAAAGATGTATATGATGCACTCAATTCGAAGGAATGGTATCTTGCCATGAAGGAAGAATATGATGCTTTGATGGCCAACAGGACATGGGAGCTTGTGGATCTTTTATCCAACAAGCACACCATTGGTTGCAAGTGGGTTTTTCGAGTCAAGTATAATCAAGATGGCACAATCAACAAGTACAAGGCTAGGCTTTGTGCTAAGAGTTTTGCTCAAGTTTATGGACTCGATTATGAGGAGACTTTTGCTCCAGTTGCAAAGATGGTATCAATTAGAATCATAATTTCTATTGCTTGTTTTTTCGATTTGCAAGTTCTTCAACTAGATGTCTCTAATGCATTTTTAAATGGATATCTAGACAGGTCATTTGGATTAGTATCCAAAAAGTTATGACAATTTTTTATTCCTAGCTCTAGTTTTGGTAGTTTTCTTTCTTCAAAATTTTCAGACCTGTTCTGTGGTTAATTAGACTTATCAAATCACACTCAATCATTGATTTGATCTTTAAAGCTGATAGAGCTTGTTGTTAGCTTTTCAGAAGTACTAAGTTTGTGTGATTTGGATCAATATTAAGAAAGTTATGATCAAATTAGTGGAGATGGGTCAAGCTAGCCAGAATTTCGGAAGTTTTTTTTGTGAATTTTTTCAAGTGAGAGAAAAGCACTTCAATTCTTTAAACTTGAAGTTTTGTTTCTTTTGTAAGAAAATTTTAGCCTTTCATTTTGAAGGTTCGCCAGATTTTTAACCTAAAAAATAACAAGAAAAAAAAACCAGCTGTAACCCTATGTTCGCCCACTAGGTTTAGGACAATGAGGAGTGCTAAAAAACAGAGACACACCCTGCCCAGTTTTTAAAACCCTAATATCTCTAAGGCTAAATAAAAAAAAATAGACTAACCTAACCCTAAACGCGACCCCCCCGCGCCTTCCCATCGCTCTCTCTCCCCTAACCCTAACCGCGACGCCCCCCTACTCTCTCTCTTTGCTCACGGCCATCGTCCCCTCGCGTTCCCTCTGCCTGCCTGCTCCCACTCCCTCCCGTCGGCCTCGCTTCTTCGCACACGACCCCCGTCTCCCGACTCTCTCTTTTTTGCTCCCTGCTCTCATGCCTCCTGCCCAGCCCTGTCTCTTATGTGAACATTCGTCTAGAATATTCCCTAAGCATATTCCCTCGAATATTCTCTCTCATATTCTCTCCTTTGCCGTAAATTGTAAATTTCTTACGGGTTTCACAATCTTCCACGAGCACTGATATGTTTTAAGGACTTCAAAGTGTTATCAATTCCAATTTGTAAAACTTTTGTAAAGATCCCTATTCTAAGTTTCAATTAATTCACTTTCTAGTTCTTGAAAAAAATCCATAACTTTCTAGTTTGAGCTCAGAATTCAGCAAAGCAGAAACGAAAAGTGTATAGAACGATAAGACAAATTCACCGAGACTATCCAAATTACTGCTATAACACTTCAGAATGGGTGGTAAATGAAAACAGACAGTGGATAAAAATAGCCCACCTTAAGACAACTTGCCTACTGATGAAACGATGGAAGAACTGTAGGTTTCAAACCAGCAAGAAAACATACCAAGTAAAATGCAGGTTACACAAGATCTGATAGTTACAATGCTGCAAGCAATGGAAAGAAATTGACTTGCTGATGAGGCAGAAATGGGACAAATTGTTTGATAGCCTAGCTGGTAGGCAAGACAAACTAGCGGGAGCTGATCAGAGATCTAATGAGCCATCTACATCGTTCCGACTATCATCTCCATTGCAAAATGTAACATCCTCTCAAAATGTCCGGAGAATTGACATGGACAAGGGAAAGCATGTATTACAGAGTCATATGGAATATCCGGTCAGACTTGGTAATGACAGGGGAATGTCTGAACAATGAGTGCAACAGTCCACGAGACTTCATGAACAACGGAACCACTTCGATACTCGGGAGTACAAGGATAAGATAACCATTCCAAAGTTCAACGGTGACTTTAAGACCCTTGACACTGAGGAGTGGTTGGATAAATTAGATCGCTACTTTACTCTATTCAATAGAGATGATCGAGATAAAATCACTTTCGCTACGATCCACTTTGAAGAAGCAGCTTATGAGTGGTGGAAGCGGAGGGAGAATAGGTTATCAATAGGGGAATGTAATGCACAAACTAATTGGCCATTATTTAAGAATGCTTGTATTGAGACCTTCAGAAGACCATTCCAAGATGACGATAACTCTAAAAGATGGACAAAGATACGTCAGAAGAGTTCGATACAAGAGTATAACTTCGATTTTTGGAGTCTAACTCTTAAACTACCCACAATGTCTGATGTAGATCACTTACAAAGGTATATCCAAGGACTGTAGCCGGATATTGGAGCTGATGTAGCATCACGTTTTTGTACTGATCTCGATCAAGCTATGCGGGTGGCTCTTAAAATTGAGCCTAAATATGCTAGTAAGTGGTCGACTAAATCAGGAGCACCCAGATATGAAGTTAACGGATGGGAAGCTGAGCGGAATTCTAATATCCGTCAACATGATAAGGAAAGAAACACAATCCTCCAGTACCCGACAGTTAAAAAAGCTGATAGGAAGAACATTGGTAAGAAACAAGTGAGCAACATGGAGGCCAAGTCGGAGGTGAAAATTGTTAGATCAAAGGCAGAGATAGATCGACTGCGGCATCAAGGCTTATGTTTCACTTGTAAGCATAGATAGAAACCAAGGCATAAGTGTGACAAAGCTAAGTTTGTAGGTATTTCCTTGATTGTTGAAGATGACGAAGATGATACTAGTACTTTTTTAGCGAATGTCATTGACACTCAGCCGCCGCAAAGTGATGAAGGAAAGGAAGACACCTCATCCGATGAGGAATCACCAAACCATCAATCAGACCACGGATAGCAGGAAAGATCCATTAGGGGGGATCAGAAAGTTGAACTATTGAACATATCTTTAAATGCTTTCAATGGATCCCATTCTAACAAAACCTTCCATGTGCAAGCGTTAATTAATGGAAGGAAAGTATTTTGCTTAATAGATAGTGGTAGTACGCATAACTTCTTTAATAGTAGGTCATTACGAAGTTGTGGATTAGCATCTTTGGATCGTTGTGATAAGATGAGACTCTAGATTGCCAATGGAGTAACCATTCCTTGTAAAATAATGTTACCCCAGTGGTGGAATTACAAATGGAGGATTATACTCTTAAAACGAATTTCCATATTGTGGAGCTAGGCCCAATTGATGTTATACTAGGAGTGGAATGGCTTAAGACCTTGGGAAATGTAACAATCAACTTCGATCAAGGACTGATGAGCTTCAGACAAGGAGAACGCCAATTTGAACTACACAACATTCAATCTACTCAACCACATTCAACTTTGCAGCTGATTTTTGTGGAGAAAGCTCAAAGGTTATCTAGATCAAATGTGGAAATGTTTGTGCTCAGGATTGAAGAAGTTGAAGGACAAGTCAAGGAAGTAAAAACAAAACCATTGGCCAAGGGAAAACAAAGTGTGAAAGATTCAAAAAATTTGGAAGATCTTGGGTAAATTTTCTGATGTGTTTGCTGATCAGTTACCCAAAGGGGAACCTCCTACCAGATTTGTGGACCATCCTATTGAATTGGAATCGGGGACTAAACCGGTCAATTTACCACCTTACAGACTATCAAAGGCCAAAAAAGAAGAAGTCCATAAACAGGTTCAGGAATTACTTTCACAAGAATTTACTGTTCGAAGTAAATCACCTTTTGTCTCTCCCGTGTTGCTGGTTAAGAAGAAGGATGGAACATTCAGGATGTGTAATGATTATCGAGCTCTTAACAAAGCGATCATCAAAGACAGATATCCAATACCTAGAGTGGATGATTTGTTGGATGCGTTAAAGGGAGCTAGCATTTTTTCAAAGATAGATTTACGTTGAAGATACCATCAAATTAAGGTCAAAGAAGAGGATCAGCATAAAACAGCTTTTTGAACTGACATGGGACATTATGAATTCAAATTTATGTTGTTCGGATTAACTAATGCTCTTGCCACTTTTCAAGCTCTTATGAATCGAATTTTTGAACCTTACCTTTATTTGTTTGTGTTGGTGTTCTTTGACGACATCTTGATATATAGCAGGAACATGGAAGAGCATGCGAAACATTTGGATATAGTTTTTGGTATGCTTCAAGAATACAAGTTGTTTGCAAAGATAACCAAATGTGAATTCGCTCAAGATGAGGTGGAATACTTGGGACATTTTGTGTCCAAGAAGGGAATCAAGGTGGACCAAAAGAAGATTGAGGCAATCAAGAATTGGAATTCACCTAACAACTTCAGAGAATTGAGAGGATTCTTGGGTTTAGCATCTTATTATAGAAGATTCATTTAGGACTTCTCAAAAGTAGCTGTACCGCTTACCCATCTTCCGAGAAAGGACAAGTTTGAATGGAATGAGAAAACTCAAATGGCTTTTGAAGCTCTTAAGGAATCGTTGGTAACAAATCCATTACTAGTGCAACCCAGTTTCAACTTACCTTTCATGGTTACAGTGGACGCCAGTGGCACAGGATTGGGAGCTATTTTGAGCCAATCAGATGGAGTCATTGCTTATGAAAGTAGGAAACTCACTGATAAGAAAGTGTCATATCTTACTCATGATAAGGAGATGTTGGCAATTGTGCATGCTCTTAAGAAATGGCGACACTATTTATATGGTTCTAAATTCTTGATTAAAAGTGACCATCATAGTCTGAAATATTTCTTGAGCCAAAATCAATTGAATGACAAGCAGAAGAGATGGTTATCACAGGTTCATTCTTATGATTTTAACATTGAATATCTAAAAGGAAAGGACATTGTGGTTGCAGATGCATTATTGAGAATATGGTCTTTGCAGATGAATGCATCTTCGAAATCTACAGAATATGTGGCATATACTTGGCGGAACATCAAAACAAAATTTTGGATTATCCTAACGGAAGAGCACAGAATGTTGTGGTCATATTTGAGATTCGGCACAATCTCTTCAATAACTGCATTGAGTGCAGATTGGATAAAAGACATTAAAGTGGAATATATGGAGGATCCAGACTTGAAAGAGATTTGGGAGGAAACTCAAGTTTCCAACTCAATTGTTCATTCCCATTATAAGAAACAAGGACAAATATTGTTGTACAACAATTCTAGAGTTGTGCTTGCTCCTAAATCTAAGTTCATTCCGCAAGTGTTATATGAGCTACACTCATCTCCAAGTGTTGGGCGTAGTGGAATTTTGATGACATATCAAACCATCCGCAAGCTATTCAAATGGGCTGGTATGAAGAAAGTTATATACATGTACGTGCAGAAATGTATTTCTTGTCAAGTGAATAAGGTGGAACATCTTAAGCAACCAGGCTTATTGCATCCACTATTCATTCCCACGCAGCATTGGACGAGTATTATTAGCATGGATAGGCTTTGTAGTGAAGGGACAGGAAAATAAAGTATGTCGCTTGAAGAAAGCGCTTTACGGTCTTAAACAAGCACCACGTGCGTGGTATAGCAGGATTGATGCCTACTTTTACTCAAAGGGGATGGTGAGAATACATTCTAATCCAAATCTATATGTCTTATGCTTTGATGGTATGGTTGCTTTGATTGCTTTTTATGTTGATGACTTGATTATTACGGAAAATAATCAAGAGATGATAGACATGATCAAGAAAGACCTCATGGAACAATTCGAGATGACAAATCTCAGCCTGATGCATTACTACCTTGGAGTAGAAGTGTGGCAAGAAGGACATGAAGTGGGTTTAACACAGGTGAAGTATGTCAAAGAGTTGCTGCACATGTTTAGGTTTCAGGATTGCAAACCAGTAAACACTCCTAATGAACCAGGTAAAAGGCTTTCTAAGCTTGATGAGTCACAGTCATTTGATGCTGCATTGTATAGACAGTTAGTAGGAAGCTTGATTTACCTTACCACAACTAGACCAGATATATGCTATGTTGTTGGCATTGTAAGTCATTTTATGGTAGCACCTACGGAAACGCATTGGAAGGCAGCTAAACGCATTTTGCGTTATGTGAAAGGCACTTCAGAGTATGGCTTGATTTACAGGAAGCATGATGGTTTACCTAAGTTGTGTGGCTATGTGGATGTGGATTGGGGAGGTGACTATGATGATCGTAGATCCACCACAGGGTATGTATTCTAGTTTTGTGGTAGTTGCTTTTCCTGGTCTAGTAAGAAGCAAAGTACAATTGCTCTTTCCACCACAGAAGCAGAGTATAAGGCAATGTGTAGTGCAGCACATGAAGCTATATGGTTGAGACAAATCTTAGAAGAAATTGGCATGAAGCAGAAAAATCCCACGACTTTACATAGCGACAGTCAGAGTGGCATTCAGCTAGCAAAGAATCCAGTGTTCCATGCGAGAACTAAACACATTGAGATTCAGTATCACTTTATACGTGAGAGGCTATTGAGTCGTGAAATTCATGTTGTTCATTGTAGCATAGAAGAACAACTAGCTGATATTTTCACTAAGCCACTTACTGGAGAAACGTTTGATAAGTTTAGATCAAAGCTTTCTGTACTTAAAATTTGTTGACTTTAAAGTTATGTATATGACTATATAAAAAGTAGACTCTACTTTAAGGGAGAGAGTTAGAATTAAAGTAGAATCACTGTGTTATTGTACTATGGGTCCTATCAGTGGATAAGGATCGGTTGGCCTCGCCACGAGGCAAGTCGACGGGACACTCATCCCACCAACGGCAACCTGGGTCATGCATGGGTTGCCTGAGTGAACAACTATATGTACATTGTAATTTCATTTTGAGAAATACAGTTGCTATGTGAGCTTGTTGTGTAGAGTGTTTTCTGTCTGTGTTACTGTGTAGCATGATCTGTGTTTCTGAGCAAAGCAAATTCTAAGTTGGAGTTTGAGAAATGACAAAGCTATATCAATTATTTTGTCTTTAGTGCATGACAATATAATACTAGATCTTATATCAATTTTGAACGCAAAAGAATTATGGGAAGAATTGTAAACCAAGAATGAGACTCGACCTTGTAATCAAATCATGTCCTTGGAAGACCAATTAACTTACCTACAGTGGGACGGCAAAGACCTGAACACATTCGTATGAAAGTTAAAAGACCTATTTATTTCTTTGCAAAACTTTGGTGCGGAAAATGCAATTTCAAAGGAAAAATAGCTTAGTTATTTTCTTCGAGCCCTACCCAGGTCATTCCACACAACTCGAACCTTATTGGCAAAAGTTGCGACAATGACACTTTAAAAGGCAATAGATGGAGTCAAAGAGGAAGTAGAAGCTCGTGAACGCTATGACGACAATGGTGATTCCGAAAATGCTCTATTTACTCAGAAGAACAGATCTTCTAAGTGATAAGAAGATCTACAATAGATGAAAAAGATTAGGTCACACAGAAGATAATTGTTGGTTAAATCCAAAGATTGAATGCATTCATTGTCATAAATGGGGTAACATGCAGCAGAAGACTATTATCAGAATCCCAAAAATATAAAGGAACAGAATCGAAGCTAACCTTCAGATTCAAACTATGTCGAAGACAAAGCAGAATGCTCTAGAGCAGCAGATGACAATAAACTCAGGAGATTATGTTAGTGCTGATCTATGATGTTCAACAAATTCAATTCGAGAAGTAGTACTTGATTTGAGAGCAACCTCACATTTTGTTTCCTCGTATTATCTGAGTACAAGAAGACGCATTATTCAAGATTCATTATACTTGGAGACGGTTCTAAGCACGTGGTTGATGGAACTGGTGTACTATGGCTGGACACGAATTAGGGTGACAAGAAACTGGAGGAAGTTCTCTATGTCCCTACTCTTGACAACGATCTTCCATCCGTAGCTAAGATAGTCAATACAGGCATGTCAGTAACCTTTATAAAGAACTCTTGTAAACTGTTCGAGGAAGATTTTGATAACCTAGTTGCTAAAGGCAACAGAGAAGAAAATTTGTATCACTTGAACATTTGAACTAGAATCGAACAAGCGAATCAAACTCAAGAATCGACAGATATTTTGTGGCACAAGAGGCTATGTCACATGAACATGGAAGCCTTGTACCAAGCCAACAAAAGTCAAAGAATTGAAGGAGTCGAAATCAAAAGTAGAGATATTCGAACTACCTGCGAATCCTGTCTTAAAGGCAAGATGACTAGAACACCTTTCAATAAGGATGTTTATAAAGCAACTAAGGTACTTGAAATTGTGCATTCAGATATTTGTGGACCATTTGGAGTATTGTCGTTGGGTGATGCAAAGTACTTCATAACATTTATCGATGACTTCAACAAGTTCGCTGTAGTATACTTTATACGTACAAAATTTGAAGCTTTCGAGAAATTTGTTGGGTATACAAACTGGGCAGCAGACAAGCAATAAGTTGAAGCAGATTCACACAGATCGTGGAGGTCAGTACATTTCCAATGAGTTCAAAGCTTACTGTACTGATTGAGGTATTATGCATATGAAGACTGCATCATACACACCTCAACACAATGGAATAGCTGAACGAAGGAGTCATACACTTATGGAAGCTGCTAGGTGTATGCTGGCTCATGCGAAAGCACCAAAACAGTTGTGGACAGAAGTAGTGGCTACATCGAATTATCTACAGAATCGTATTCTGAAATCTCAAATACCGGATAAAACTCCTCATGAGATATGGTGGAAGTCGAAGCCAAATCTAGAACATGTACGGACATTCGAATGTGTAGTGTATATGCACATACCAGATAAACTGAGAAAGAAACTCGATGAAAAGACAAAACAAGGTTTTTTGGTAGGATTCGAATTACATTTGTCATATTATCGTGTTACTAACAGAATAAAAATTGTTAGAGATGTTAAATTCAATGAGTCGAAATACATAGCAGACAGTGATCTAGTTGGCTATGAAATTCTCAAAAAGTATTATGAGCTACCAATGATGACAGAAGTAAAACAAGCAGATGATGAAAGAGAATTACCATATTCAAAGGGAGGTCAAGATCGAGTACCTGACAGACTCGAATCACCAGTTCAAATTTCAACAAACAACGTCGTACTCAAAACTGCAGAATCGAACTCGAAACCACCTATCAGAAGATCTGACAGACAACGAAAACCACCAGAAAGATATGGTCAGGATGTTTTTAATATAGCCATCGCATTTTGTGGTTTCTCTGACGAATCTCAAACATTCGAGGAAGCTATAGATGGACCGGATAAAGATTGCTGGATTCAGGCAATGGAGGACGAAATGTCATCCATGTATAAGAACAATGTATGGACACTTGCACCTATACCTTATGGTAGAAAACCAGTCAAATGCAAGTGGATCTACAAGATCAAAACAGGTCCTGATGGAGAGAACATTAGATACAAAGCAAGGTTGGTTGCTAAAGGATTATCACAGAAGTATGGGATTGACTACACTGATACTTTCTCACCGGTAGTGAAACATACATCAATTCGCTTGTTATTCGTGTATGCAGTGAGTCATGATCTGAAAATCCATATTGTGGATGAGAAAACTGCATTCTTGCACACAGAATTGGAAGACGACTTATTCATGGACCAACCACTTGGTTTTGTAAGCCAAGAATATCCAAATATGGATGTCACATGAATAAAAGCATTTATGGTCTGAAACAAGTAGCAAGACAATGGTATAGAAAGAAGGACAAAGCACTACGTTCCTTAGGCTTCAAACCTCTATTTGCTGAATCAAATGTCTATATCAAGCATGTCTAAAATGAAATAATCATTCTAGCTGTCTATGTTGATGGCACGCTTATCTTCTCAAGAAGACAAAAGTTAATTTTAGATGTCAAAAGAGACATTTATGGAATTTTGTGATGAAGGGCCAACTCATCCTGAGATTAGTTAATCTTTCTCCTACAAGCTCTAGGTCCTCTGTCTGCCCTTCAAGTGAAATGATGAGGGGGTCGTAACTGCTTGGCAAACTATTCAACAAGGTGTACACCAATTGTGTCCTGTCAACTGGAGCTCCAGAGTTCTATAGCTACCTAGAAACTACCTTCACCTGCTCAATGTGCTCTAGTCCGACTTATCCAATCGCTCCACAATCTTCAAATTCGGAGGTTAATGAGTGTCGCATTGCCATGGTTCAGTGTTTTATCTATTCACTCTCTCAATTTTTACCCACTACTGGCTATCTTGCACACAATTTCCAATGTGTGAAGGTGGATCTCAACTTTTACGTGTCTTTAGGTAATTCGTGGGCCCAAAACCATTGATGAATGAAAAAAAAAAAAGTCTAAGTCTAATCACCAATTCGTTAGACATATCAAACATATCAGAGTTCAATCAACGTGCTACATAGTACAGAGAATTATTGTGTGTACAGACTCACACACACAATAAGATATGCACTAACAGTTAGCATCACTGAATGTTGACACAAAAGACAATCATAAGTGAGGTGGAAACAAGATTCTGATAGCCAAAAATGGCCTTAATCATATTCACATTATAGGCATATATAGAGGTCCCATTTACACCTGCCAAAACAATGCGGCCTGTCCCTTAGTGACTCCCCCCAACCAGCTTTGGCCACACCTTCCCAATCGTGATACTCCGGTCATGATCTAGACGCTAAGGTGTGCATCCTTCCTAACTCATTGTCCCATGACACACTTGTTCTATATTACAGTTACCCATGGTTTGACTTGTCAATATGCCTCAACAAGGCCAGGGTGTTTTGTTTCCTGGAGGCAGGTTCACAAACAATATAGAGAATAAGGTAGTCACATTGCATCATGTTTAGCTGGACAAATAGCCTAAAGGGCTGATTTAGTGAACCGTGACCTTTCATCCCAGTATTCTTCTTGCTAAAAATACTCTATTCAACATAAATTAGCAAATTGGACCTACAATGGTAGAACATATGATGACAACAAAAAGAGTGTCTTTATTCATTGTAAATCAAGGTACATATACACGATTACCGAGCATGCCAAGAAGGCTTAAAGTCATGCCTATCAAGAAGACATTTTTATTGGAGGACCAAAACATGATTTGGGTTATGTACACTAGTCCTGGCCCGATCTTGTTCATGAGGTGCATCAGCTGGCATGCATCAGCTGGCAGAGCCATGTCCTCCATGCCATCTCTATCTTCAAATATTCTTTTAATTCAAGGAGCGACTTGAATCACATACCACCATTTGGGATCTGAATGATCGGGGTGAAAGACCACCTGTAATTGATCGATGTAACCATAAATGTTCACTCATAGTTAGTATCCATAGCTATGTTACAGTTACTTGGGCTGTTACTATACACAATATACATTTTTTGCAGTATACTGAAAATCGATTGATTGATAACAAAAGAGCATAGACACCTTGAAGACAGAGAAGAAATGTACCTACTCACATTGTTGAGGAAAAACAAATGTATCACTTTGATCTGTCCAAAGCTTGGTAGAGTCGATGGCAAAATAATCACTCTCATCTTTCCTGACAGTTGCATTGGGACCATTGCAAATAACTTTGAACCATTTGATATCAAATATGAAAAAGCTGAATTGCCTAAATACAACTTCGAGGATGTCATTGATTGTCCCACAATAATCAAGTTGAGAAGAGAGTAAATTGGTGTCCGTCGTGCTTGCTCGACTCTCTTGGGTAAAATTTGCCATGACTCCACAATCGTACGTGTTTCTATTTTTGTCAATGTGCTTCGTACAAAAGTGTTGTCCATGCCCACAACGCATGCGAACACCATGTGACATAGAAGAATGGGACATACCAGTGACAGTTGCTTACAAAGATTGTCAAGGAAAGAGATGCTCAGGGATTTTTCTATGACATAGGAGGAGAGAGCGAGAGATGTGAGACAGGCATACAATTATTGAATCCGATGAGATAGACATAGTTGATGCTTTCATGCATTGATTTTCTTCTTCAAATAGATCGTCAATAATAAGCTCATAGCTTTTACAGTTTGTAGTTTGCTTTGTGAGCACGCGGTTTCTCCCACTATTGTCTTATGCTCACCTGCATCACTGACTTTTATTTCATTACAATCAATCTGAATAAAATGTCATTTAGTTCTGCATTCAGGTCCTGTCAATATTTGTAATGCTTTTCGCTCTCTGTTTGACCTTTTGATTGCTTTGTCTGATTGTCTGCTCTTAAGAGCTTTTGCTATCACCGCGCACCCAGCTCTAAACTTAACTTCATTATTGTGTTCGCCTATTGTTACCAATAGTGCACGCACCAAGAGAACTTCTCACACTTTCCCAACATGGTATCAGACTTCCCAGCATGGTATCAAAGCGACAAGTTATTATTCTCTGATTATTTAGAGCTTTAATATCAGAATTCATCTGATTTCTTAAGCGGTTTTATGTCAGAGCTATTTCTATAGCTTGATAAGCTTCCTACAGAACCTGATCCTACTAGCTGATAAGATAACTGTTTCTTGCATTCCCAAGGAAAAGCCAGTCCTATCATGGACAAGCTTGATGGAGCCAGTTACCATCTGTGGAAATGTAAGATAAGAACTGTGCTTATGGCTAAGGAGCTGTATGATGTTGTTACAGATGAAGAGGTAAGACCCGAAGCCGACGACACAGCAATCTCCCGATGGAAGTTGAAGGATGGCACAGCATTTGCGCTGATCATCCTCAACATCTCGGACATGCAAATCGGCCATGTGTCTGAAGCTTAGACATCGAAGGAAGTCTAGGACATCTTGAGCACATTATATGAAGTGCGAGAGAAGATCTTCCAATTATCAAGAATGACAATATTTCTGCTCAAGCTCTTGCAAATATCCCAGTTTTCCATGCAAGGAAGAAACACATTGAAGTAGCTCATCATTTTGTAAGAGAAAAATTCATTGGGAGAGAGATCTCACTGGAGCATATTGATTCTACAAATTATGTTGCAGATATTCTCACCAAGCCACTACTCCAGAATGTCTTTATCAAGATGAGGTCTAACCTTGGCCTAATTTCGAAGTCTATGTTGATAGGAACATGAATTTTAAGGAGGAGTGTGAAGATTATTAAAATATTATCTTCCTATCTCGAGTTTGGAGCCATGTCCATGGTTATTTCCGCTAAATTTCATGTTGTACATAAAAGGTATGTGAATTGAGCACAAAACTTTCTAGTATAGGTCGGATTTGAGCTAGGTAGATTCAATTTCGATGACATACAGAAGTTTAGATAGCATGCGATGTCATACTATATGCATGCAAGCCACCTGCAATCAGTGCATGCAACATGCAAAGTGGTTTATGTGATCTACACATGTCTAGGCAGTTTTATGAGTTGACATGCAGTACATGCAACATCCATGCATGCAGTTACACATGTGGATCTCTAGTAGGTGAATTAGTTCAGTTAAGTGGACATTCCATGCAACTCCACTGTAGGAATTCGAGTCTCTCTCATGTAGGGAAAGCTTGGCATGTTTTGCCATAATGTGAATAATGAGATTTTGGTGTTTTGGACTCATTCTCTCTCTACCTGAGTTTTAAATCATTGATTTTCTCTCTCTACCTGAGAGCAGGCCGTTTTTCCCATACTGAGCACTTAGAATTATTTCTGACATTCACTTCTCATAGTGAGAAGCTAGATTTTTTCATCTGATGTATGCCATTGTGCTCTTGTCATAGATTTTTCAAGTATACTGTTCTCTGATCAATCTTGTGCAATCACAACACCTCAGTAAGATCCTGTAGGGTGTGTGGTGAAGCTCACATGTGCTAAAAACTTCACACTTCACTTTTTTGTTGGCATATGGAGATGACAAGAGGGTGATCTACACGGCCAATGATGGTGAGTGTGCAATCAAAGAGATTGGCACAATTCCTATTTCTCTCTCTACAAATAGGAATGTTCATTTGGAGGATGTCTTGGTTATTCCATCTATTACCAAGAATTTGCTTAGTGTGAGTCAAATGCTAAGTAAAGGCCTCAAGGTGGAGTTTGATGGAGATGCTTGTTTGATCAAAAGGAAGGATGTCTTGATTGAAAAAGGTAAAAGGCAAGGGAAGCTGTTCAAACTAGATGCTTGTGTTATTGCTAACCAAGTTATTTCTATTCAAGAGGTTTGGCACAAAAGGATGGGACACCTCAACTTCAAGTCATTGGAGGTAATGGCAAGGAAGAAAGTTGTGATTGGTCTTCCAAGTTCCTTAAGTAATGTCAAGCATGCTTATGAGTCTTGTGCTTTGTCTAAGTCACATAGACTACCTTATACTAGATCTATTTCTAGATCTACGAAGCCTTTCCAAATTGTACATTCAGATATTCATGGATTTACTATAATTAGCAATAGTGGAGCTAAGATGTATGTAACAGTCATTGATGATTTTAGTATATTTTGTTGGATCTATCTACTAAAGAGCAAGGATGAAGTGTATGATGTCTTTATCAAGTTCAAGAATGCAAGGGAAAATCAATTTTCTACAAAGATCAAATGCTTAAGGAGTGACATGTTGAATTTCACACGTGTGGATTGTCCACTACATGTACTTGTGATCTCCTAAGGTGTGCAGATGCACCAAGATCAAGACTAGATTGAGATTCAAGATCTATCTTTGATTCTATGGCAAAAACACATTACTACATGCATTCAATCACTTCCAACTCTCACTCACACGTGTGAGAAGTGTTCCAAAAGTATTCTAAGTAAAAACAAGCTGCTCTCCTCGGGTAGAGAGAGAAAAACCATCATGAGCTCTCGGGTAGAGAGAGAAAGCTAGAAACTCAATGACACTCAAATTCCACTCAATCTCAAAATCAATTAGATCCAAAATGAGGAGTACAATAATACTAATAGATTCATGAGCTACCACTATGCTTAACTATGATTGGATCACACTTTGCCACATCTTAATCCTATTGGACCATTGATCCATGCACCTCTAAATTCTATTGGACTATATTCAAGCACACCTCAAATTCCTATTGGACCACACATGGTTCCACCTCTAAATCCTATTGGACCTCTTAAACCTCATCAAACAAAAGCATTACACTTGTCTACACTCTAATTGGCACAATTTCGGCCTCCTACTCTATTTTGGCTCAATAGTGGCATTACAAGTGGAAATGGATAATTTGCCATCTATGCCAAATTTGACCCTATCAACATCCTACACCTAAATGCTTGACTATGAAATTCTATGAGACCCCTATATCAAACATTTTGATTTACTTTACAATTCTCCACACGTGGGAACATCCTCCACACATGTGAGATTCACTTACAAACTTCTATCATAAAAAATACCAAGCTAGATTTTTGCCAATTTCTCACACTCCTCCTGAAAAAATAGCTTGGAAAGGTACTAGATCACTTGAGAAGTTTGTAAATCTTTTTGAGTGGATCCTTTGGTATGCAGAAGAAGTGAAGATCAGCCAAGGGATCCATCATAGCAGCACCCTCACCATATCCATGATAAGATCTCTTTGGTAGAGATCTCTTGCCAATGCCTTTGAAGAGTGCTCCACCGATATGCCACTATGATCATGGGCTTCCTCCATGCTTGATGGTGATCTTTGCTTTGAAAGTTCCACTTGCATGATGGATGCACCATAAATAGAGAGATCTGAGGCTTCCAAGGCTCATAAGGATCATGGAGATCAAGATCATAAGATGTGAAACAATGATGATTATCAAGATTATGCTTTCTAGCTTGACTAGTCCACATACAATGAACTATATCCATGATGGATCTAATCTTGATATCAAAGACTATCTTGATCTTTTTGAGGCTAGTTACTCTCTAAAAGATGTAAGTGTCCACTTTGGATGCTTCACTTAATCTCAAGAAGAGTTTACAATTTGCCTCAAAACATGTGAAAACATGATTTTCAAAAAAGTGAGTACCAAGCTCAATCTTGTTCTTACTAGAACCAAGAGCATACTTTTGACAATACAATATCTTGCTTTCAAAAAGTATTGGAAACACATCTAAGTCAATAATGACAAGAAACATGTCCATACCATAAGCATCATACAAAACTAGTATAGCTTTTCTTGAACTTTGAGATCCAAAAAATTCAGTACTCTTGTCTTGATTCTTCAGAAATAAGCACACTTTGAAGGGCTTCCAAACTTGGTGGCTCCTCCTTAATGGCATAGGATTGGACAAGGTTGTCATGTTCATCTCTCAAGCCATTGAGAATGACTTGGACTAGCTCACTTTGATTGATTGATTCACCAATACATGCAAGCTCCCTATGAATATCCTTGACTCTCAAAACATAATTAGATGTACTCTCATCACTCTTTTGACTACTTTGGAATATTTGATTTCTAAGAGTGAGGAGCCTAGAGGTGTTCTTAGCCTCATAGATGGACTTGAGACAATCCCAAGCTTCCCTGGATGTAGAACAATCACCAATCTCCCTCAATATCTCATTAGAGACATTCATCTTAATGTAGTGGAGAGCCATCCTAGCCCTCTTCTTGTATTTTTGTACTTCTTGAAGGACTTGAGGCTCCTCCTCAATCCCAAGTACAATGTCCATCACATCTTGGAGTATCAAGATGGACTCCATCCTCAACTTCCATATTGAATAATTGGAAGTAGACAATCTCTCACTTGGTTGCAACACGTATGAACTCATTGAAGTCATGTAAAGTGGAGATAAATAAAAGTGATGAACAAAAAATGTTGCTTCTCTCTCGCTATAGGATCCAATAATGGTGTGCTACCATCTCCTATGCAAGATCTTGCAACAAACTGTGAGATGATTCTCACTAGCTATCTCAATCTTTCCCAAACTAGATCTACTTCACATCAAATGATGGAGTATGGGCAAAGTTAGGATCAAACACTCTTAGCACGTGTGAAATACACTAAGAAACCAAATTTGACTCAAATACAATGATATTGCATGAAACAAAATGGCTAAGATCTCAAAACAGTGCCTAGATCACATATAGATGAGATTGGTAAGCATTCAACCGTGATTTTGGATCAAACAACCAATCTCTTTACCAAACCAAATGTGTCCACCCAGGTCTAGGTGCCCTACCTAACCCTCTTCAAAATCTTATAACTTTTTATTGGCTCAACCAAATGGAATGAAACTGATTGCATCAAAAACTAGACAAAAATAGCTTCAAAACAAGCTATCTAGCAAGATTTTTGGATCAAACATAAAAGAGAACTCCCAAACTAAAATTGGATGCTTATAACGCTTTTGTCCTCTGTATCGTCTTCAAATGATTACAAACTCTCTTTGTTGTCTTGATCCCTTGCACCTGTGATATTGCAAGGTCTCTCAGTGAGAAACTGATGGCTACGTATGTATATTCCTCCTCGACCTGCATTGCTTCAACAAGCTCATGATTCCTAACGTTGCAATCATCGTCTAGATTCAAGGCTTCAATGCCAGCAACGACACCTCTGAGGATTAACTTCATCTTCCAACTTCAAGCTGGATAGTTGGATTCTTCCAATTTTCTAACAATCTTGGAGTCTTGAAGATTAATGATCTCAACCATGATCACAATTGATCCTTTTCATTTGATCCTTTGGGTTCACCTTAGAGTTTCCAAATATATGTATGATTTTGATCGTGCCAATGGATTTATCAAAGTTGAGGTTGTGTCTCTACACGATTCCTGGGGCCATAACCCTTGTAGGAAATATGATTAAATAGTCTATATTTTATCCTATCAAAAATCACAAATAGCAAGCAATTTCCACCCTCATGGTTAACATAGTACAAAAAACATGGCAATGATCGACGTGACATGGGTCCCTTCCATATATAAGAGGAAAGAGAGAGTAGTTTCTTGGACCTTGGGACTTTGCTTAGCATGTTAAGTTGACAAAGCGAATTCAAGAAAAATGAACCAATGGTATGGCAACTATTAAAATGAGACAATCCACCTATAGCTTTCCATTTAGAAATTACCAACTAGTTGTGAAAGAAGTTCCAGCATAAGTACTAGACAATTGAAGATAACGTTCTATGTGTGTGTGTGTGTGTGTGTGTGTGTGTGTGTGTGTGTGTGTGTGTGTGTGTGTGTGTGTGTCTATATATATATATATATATATATATATATATATATATATATATATATATATATATATATATATATATATATATATATATATATATATATATATATATATATATATAGAGAGAGAGAGAGAGAGAGAGAGAGAGAGAGAGAGAGAGAGAGAGAGAGAGAGAGAGAGAGAGAGAGAGAGAGAGAGAGAGAGAGAGAGAGAGAGAGAGAGAGAGAGAGAGAGAGAGAGAGAGAGAGAGAGAGAGAGAGAGAGAGAGAGAGAGAGAGAGAGAGAGAGAGAGATTGTGCTTGGGCCATTTGGCATTCACCCATGATATAGTTGCTACATTCCTTTTAATTTGATTCTTTGAAGTTGAGACATCAATTCCGAAGCTAGCCATCCCAAATGAGGACCAACTGCTCCACAAAAGATCTCCCATTGGCAAGTAGATACAATACATCTATTATGTTCAACTAGTGACCAAAAATTGATTTTTTGAAACATAGATGTGATTAGGAGTCCAATTTACGGGATTCAAGGTAAGAGATCAGTGTTTTACAATTAGAGTTTACGATTAGGCATATAGAGAAAGGGGTCCTCCTCATCCTATTGATTCCCACAAGGTAGCAAAAATTTGAATGCCCATGAATCCAAAGTTCAAAAATTTGAGACTATGAAAATTCACTATTAGAAGTTACGAATTTTGAAAATTCCTTGAGACCTCCGTATAGACCTCATAATACTGAGTTTTCTCGGGGGGGTTACATCAACGCACAAACATTTTCTTGCAAATTTCGAAATCATTGTCCTTTCCGCGACCTTTTTGTTGATGGAAGTGGAGAGGGTGATGGGATCTAGGAACATACAAATTTTCGGTGATAAATCTGCCAAAAACCACTCAATTTGCATCGCGACAAGGTATACACCAGTTAGTTTTCCAGTTAGATTATTTACTTTTCGTGTGTACCTTCAAAGAGATTCTTTACTTTTCTTCTGCACATTGTTGAGTTGTCCGAGAATTCTAGATGAATAACCAATCTCTCTGAACTGATTCAAAAATGCATCTTGCAGCAGTAACCAGGTAGCTACACGTCCTGGTTCAACTTGGTTGTACCATATATGCACTTGCTTTTTCAGAAGACCAGGAAAGATCCGCAGCTTGTCAGCATCAGTACCTTCGTTGTTCGAATCAGCAACTGACTCGAACTGCAAAACATACCTGTCAACATCATCTGAAGATGTTCCCTTAAAATAATCATATTTGATCTTCGATATTGAAGTGAAACGAGGACCAGGCTGGCCTTCCATATTTGATTCAGGTTCAGGTTCAGGCTCCGACTCAGGTTTAGGATCAGGATTTGGAACTGGATTCACAACTTCAGAGCTTCAGGACAAGGATTTTCGTGTAAATTTTCAAGATTAAGAGGATTATCAAAGGAAGTTTTGTTAAAATTCTGGAAGGGTGAATCTCCTCTTTGCAAAGTTTTCTGAAGGCTTTTAAAAAAGTCATCTCGAAGTCTGCATTATCTTTCTAATCGAGCAGCTCTATCTGACATACATTAGGGAAGGAGATGGAGTTGTCAGTTTGTATCAACTTTATTTGGCTATCCCTGGCACGGTGCCAAAAATTGGTATATGTTGTGCTATACCAACCTAGATTTGCTAGATTTGTGTAGTATTTATGTCGCTCCCCAAGGAGATAGCACTTAAAAGTTGTTTAATTGGTACAATCCTGAATTATTTCGAATGAAATGGAGTCGAGTGTTAATATGGTTTTCAACAAACATCTTATAAGTAACCAGTATTACTTTTGGTATAGGTGTGTGATAATAATGAATTCCAAACAACATCTTCCTCTATCAAACTGAAGGAAAAGCGTTCTACAAGTGAAATGATATCAGAGTAGCACGAACGAACTACACTCTGACTGATTAAGTTGTCAGCAAAGATTTGTGTTATGTTCGATACAAACGTGTGTGAACAGACAAATAGTTAATCTTATTCTTGAACTAATGTGTTCTAGACAGAAGTCCTCAACAACTAAAGTCCAGTCATGGCTAAAGGACTCAAATAGTTCGTGAATATGTTAGAAACCATTATCTTCGTTACCAACACGAATACAGATCAATAACTCAATTCCTCAAGCATGGACTAGCATTTCACATGCACACATACTTCACTATCAGTGACTATGGAAAACTGCACCAAGGGATACTTTACTCGGGTGCCGATCACAAAGTATTCGCGCAGACAGGTAAGTTAGTTTAAAGACAATTCTTTAGATCAACTTTATGGAAACACAACAAACAACTGTAATGAACTATTGTACTGTCTGACCAAAGAATGATTTAAGTAATGCATACGAGATTGCTAGTAGATTTAAAATCACTCACACTCAACAATGCGGAGAACAAAAGAGAAATAACCTTCAACTCTCTTTCACTTCTTCAATCTCATAATACAGAAACTATCTCTTTCTTGGTGGTGTGAGAGTGAGGTGTATCTTCATTTATATTATCTATGGAGCGAGCAAACACACCTCTTGAGATTCCTGGTGCATCGTTCCATTTACTAACTCTAGTTAATAAATAGGTTACAAGTAAATGCAAATTACACCATTGAAGATAACTTTCACTAAGACTTTAATTTACTCTAGTTAAAGTGACAATACGAATCTAGTCGCTTTGTGTTCTAGGCGTCGTTTCAGTTCAGGAGGTCTTGTCCTTTAATAACAGTCAGGTCTTTAGCATTTATATCCTAGAAAATGATATAGGACTCTTCATAATATACATTTGTCCAGCGCATATCTTCATTTTCAAGTATAAATTGCCATATTTGAGAAAATATTCATTATTTAGCAAATATGTGGTATCACAGGACTTGCGCAAAGATATGTCTCAAGGAGATACAATACACGAGGATATTGTTCAAAGTATAGTACAAAGGACCATAAATGAACCCACATAAGGCTCCAAGAGTGATTGATTAATTGAGACACCTATCTATTGCAAAACTAGTCACAAAATCTCGATCTAGAAAGGCAATATTGGATCCCACAAGCAAGAGCAATCAAAAACATTGATCAAACACTTACGGACTCCAGTAGAGCCTATTATCAGAGATTAAGTGGAATCAAGTTTAGATACCAAAGCATTCACAAAATTTAAAGACAAATGTGAAGAAACCTCAAGATTGCCAATGTGCTCCAAAACTTTTATCTCCTCACTATGGAATGGTGAATAGTATATACAAAAGCTCTTCCCCACCTCAAGTTAAGTGAAAATCCAGCATGTAATAAGGAAGAGTATTGACCATTTTTGCCCTAGTTTTTCAATCTTACATAATCCTAGAGTTTTGCCAAGTTGGTGGCTAGGTTGGTTATCCACCTCCATGATTCAAGGAATTTAATCCTATAATCTAGGAATTATGACCAAACAAGCCTAACTAACCTATGAATGATATCTAATCTATCTAGGATATCCTACACACGTGGCAACCTGGACTCACATATGTGGGACCCACCTATCTACAGTCTACATGGTTTTGATCAAGCTAGATTTGCCAATTTCTGGCAATTTCTCACACTCCTCAAATTTAGCTTGATCTATCTACAAGTATCTTTTCTTGATGAAGGAAAAGTTTAGAAGTGTCATAAAAATCTAGCTACAAACAAAGAACTTTTGAGACTCCAATAGAGAATGATGTCCATGAAGGATCTTTCGCCACCTCTTAAAGGATCTCTTACACGATGTTCCATTATTGTGTCTATATACATGTAACACACGTCAAAGCTAACCATCATGCCAAGCTATGAATTTCAAGGCATTTTGTGCACTTGATGATACATCAATTAAGCTATTAAGTGCATCGATAATGTTTCCAAAAACAACTTGCCTTGCTTGATTCATATGATTGAGCCTTGATGGCTCCAAATTTAATTCTAGATTAGATTTGTCAAAACTTCTTGCATCATCTTCATATAATTAGCATATAATGCAAGTATGATTGCTGATCCATCATTAAACATAATGATAATAACTGGATCATGTTGTCTCAAAATGGATTTAAGAAAGTAAAGGAGTATGCCAAGAACTTGGCTCTACCTTCATTCTTGATGATCTCTCCATGATTATGCCAATCCTTGCCTTGAAGAACCTTTGCTCACATAGAGCAACACCAAATGGATTGATGAATTCATGAGAGATGTCAATCTCCTCATCTTTGCTTCCTTTACCAATGAACTTGAGCCTTGCTATCTCCAACTTGGACTTTGAATCCTCTCCTTGGAGTTCTCGGGCCTTCACTTTTTCCTTGCACTTGACTCGGCTCCTCTCCATCAATATTGAGTTGAATAAGGTGATGATCCAAAGGTGCTTCTTCAAGTTTGTTGGTCTTACACTCATAAAAGATGGCATTTCCACCATTGAAAACTTCTTTGGTGGAAAACATGTAGATTCTACAATCTCTACTTGAAGAGCAAAACACTACCATTATTCCTATCATTGAAGTAGGATAATCTTTGGTCCTTACATTGGAATGATCATGCACAAAGCATGTAGACTCAAAGAATCTCAAGTACATTTCATTGAATGATGTTTTTCTTTTATGACACCACTTTCCAAACTATTACACAAACAGTTATCCAATGAAATCAACAACAAATGTAGGTTGGAAAGCATTCAACTTCATTGTCTTTTCATATCTACATAAAGTACTAAACATCATCAATATTAAAGATAAGAGACAATTCACTTCATGTCTACTATCTATGAACAAATCAAAGATTGTATCATCTCCAATGCTCTCCACCCTTCCAAGATGCACACTTGAGAGGAAAATTTGCATGCAATTGATGACTCAACCTTTGTCATTGAGGACCTCTTTGGAGCTCTCGGATTTTGAGGCTGATCCACAAGATCTTCTTCTCTTTGATGTTCCTCCTCAATTCTAGCAAGATCACACTTTGACAAGGTCTTTACTTGACTGATCTCCTCCTTTGCCAAGTTCACACTCTCAAAAGCAACATTACCTTCCAGCTTAAACAATCATCCTTCCACTAGCTTCGATGGAGAAATAATGTGGTACACAAAGTACACACATGTGAGTTGTGTTTAGACGTGAAAACCAAGGTGTTTGCAACCTCATAGTGAATCACACAAAGTTATATCAAGATCCACAAACTTCTTGATCCGATATCTATTTCACTCTCCTCACCAATATCAATAATGCTTGGAAAATTGTCTTGCCTAATTCACCAAGAATAGAGCACTCAAGCTCTAGCTAAAAATCAACTTTCTCAAATTCAAACACTACTTCTAGACTCACTTAGGTCTATTTCACTCTCTCCTTGAGAGCTGGTAAGGATCAAAAGAGATTTGAACTAGACTACTTGACAAATTTTCACTCTATTGACTACTCTTGAGAAATTCAATAAACACAAAGTAGATTGAACTTCTCAACCCTCCCTCAGCTATTTTCCAAAATTTGTCACTAGCAACTCAATTGATTTTCACAAGGAGACAAGTGGCAAGATCCCCATGATCTTGATTTAAAAGAACACTTAGGAAGGATTCTACAAAACAATGCTCAATAAAATTGGAAGTGAATTGAATCTAGGAACTCACAAAGGTTTTACTTGTCTTGATTATCTCAAATTTGAATTCTAGACATCTCTTTGGACTTATAGTCACAGCACTCACACTCCCTTACAAATATAGAATGGAGATAAGATGATATTCTATCAAAGAACTATCAAATCAAGTCAATTTCTGCAGTTTTTGGAGAAAAACATGTCTAAATCTCTCTTCCTCTTCTTTATGGTTCTTCAAGACCTATAAAACACATCTAAAGGGCTTGAACTCAGTCTCAAATAATTAGATCTCATGACACCAAGCCAAATCTAATTGATGGCGAACATACTTTGATGTTTTTCCTAGGTTTAGCATCAAAAAACTCATCAAGATAACACAAAATCAAATTGCTTGGCTCTTGTGAATATTTGAAGTTAAAAGCTGGTAAAGATGTTCCCACACGTGTGGGAAGTACAGCTACTAACCCTCACCAAGTTTGGATCCCAAATCTTCAACCTAAGACTTGAACTGGCCCCTCTCAAGACTAGCTTTTTAGCAACAACTTGCTAAAAATGGATTGTCCTTTGATCAATGATTATCATCTTGTACTTGGCTTTGATACATGTTGAAAGTACAGTACAAATGACCATAAAGGAACCTATATAAGGCTCCAAGAGTGATTGATTTATTGATACACCAATCTATTCCAAAACTAGTCACAAATCTTGGTCTAGAAAAGGAATATTGGACCCACAATCAAGAGCTCAATCAAAAGCATTGATCAAACATTGAATTCTAACCCCATGCATGTGTGGACTCCAGTACAGCCTATTATCGGAGATTAAGTGGAATCAAGTTTTAATACCAAAGCATTCACAAAAGTTCAAGACAAATGTGTGAAAACCTCAAGATTGCCAATGTGCTCCAATAATTCTATCTCCTCACCATGGAATGGTGAATATTATATACAAAAGCTCTTCCCCATCTCAAATTTAGGTGAAAATCCATCATGTAATAAGGAAGATGATTGACCATTTTTGCCCTAATTTGTCAATCTTACCTCTAGAGTTTGGTGGCTAGGTTGGCTATCCACCTCCATGATTTAAGGAATTTGGTCCTATAATTAGGAATTATGACCAAACAAGCCTAAATAGCCCCATGAATGATATATAATCTGTTGTATTTATCTCCTCTACTCTCCTAAATCCCATGCTAATCTAGTTCCATTCATTGTCGCATATTTGCTTGCATTGTCGTGCAGCTCAACTACTAAAGATGAGTAAGTGAAGATGGCCGACATATCGGAGTTGGACGAACTATCAGGTAAACCCAACCTGGACAACATATTGGGGAAGCGCGACTCATCGAACTCCTCACACTCATCCTCTATACTACGTAACCAACTTGACAATGACAGCAGCCACGACCTTCTCCCTGATGGCACCACGGCTCCACGCCATCTCTTGTACACTTATCTGCATAAATGTAAATAGCACTTAGATCATTTAACAAGCATGTAATTTGATCAATTATCAAAAATACAAATTATTGAATCCGATGAGATAGACACAGTTGCTGCTTTCATGCATTGATTTTCTTCTTCAAACATATCGTTAGTAATAAGCTCATATCTTTTACAGTTTGTAGTTCGCTTTGTGAGCATGTGGTTTCTCCCACTATTGTCTTATGCTCACCTGCATCACTGACTTGTATTTCATTACAATCAATCTGAATAAAATGTCATTTAGTTCTGCATTCAGGTCCTGTCAATATTTGTAATGCTTTTCGCTCTCTGTTTGACCTTTTGATTGCTTTGTCTGATTGTCTGCTCTTAAGAGCTTTTGCTATCACCGCGCACCCAGCTCTAAACTAACTTCATTATTGTGTTCGCCTATTGTTACCAATAGTGCACGCACCGAGAGAACTTCTCACACTTCCCCGACATGGTATCAGACTTCCCCAACATGGTATCAAAGTGACAAGTTACTATTCTCTGATTATTTAGAGCTTTAATATCAGAATTCATCTGATTTCTTAAGTGGTTTTATGTCAGAGCTATTTCTATAGCTTGATAAGCTTCCTACAGAACCTGATCCTACTAGCTGATAAGATAATTGTTTCTTGCATTCCCAAGGAAAAGCCAGTCCTATCATGGACAAGCTTGATGGAGCCAGTTACCATCTGTGGAAATGTAAGATGAGAACTCGAATGGCACAGCATTTGCGCTGATCATCCTCAACATCTCGGACATGCAAATCGGCCATGTGTCTGAAGCTTAGACATCGAAGGAAGTCTGAGACATCTTGAGCACATTATATGAAGTGCGAGAGAAGATCTTTCAATTATCAAGAATGACAACATTTCTGCTCAAGCTCTTGCAAATATCCCAATTTTCCATGCAAGGAACAAACACATTGAAGTAGCTCATCATTTTGTAAGAGAAAAATTCATTGGGAGAGAGATCTCACTGGAGCATACTGATTCTACAAATTATGTTGCAGATCTTCTCACCAAGCCACTACTCCAGAATGTCTTTATCAAGATGAGGTCTAACCTTGGCCTAATTTCAAAGTCTATGTTGATAGGAACATAAATCTTAAGGAGGAGTGTGAAGATTATTAAAATATTATCTTCCTATCTCGAGTTTGGAGCCATGTCCATGGTTATTTCCACTAAATTTCATGCTGTACATAAAAGGTATGTGAACCTTCTAGTATAGGTCGGATTTGAGCCAGATAGATTCAATTTTGATGACATGCAGAAGTTTAGATAGCATGCGATGTCATACTATATGCATGCAAGCCACATGCAATCAGTGCATGCAACATGCAAAGTGGTTTCTGTGATCTACACATGTCTAGGCAGTTTTATGAACTGACATGCTATACATGCAACATCCATGCATGCAGTTACACATGTGGATCTCTGGTAGGTGAATTAGTTTAGTTAAGTGGACATTCCATGCAACTCCACTGTAGGAATTTGAGTCTCTCTCATGTAGGGAAAGCTTGGCATGTTTTGCCATATTCTGAATAATGAGATTTTGGTGTTTTGGACTCATTCTCTCTCTATCCGAGTTTTAAATCATTGATTTTCTCTCTCTACTCGAGAGCAGGCTGTTTTTCCCATACTGAGCACTTAGAATTATTTCTAACATTCACTTCTCATAGTGAGAAGCTAGATTTTTTTATCTGATGTATGCCATTGTGCTCTTGTCATAGATTTTTCAAGTATATTGTTCTCTGATCAATCTTGTGCAATCACAACACCTCAGTAAGATCCTGTAGGGTGTGTGGTGAAGTTCACATGTGCTAAAAACTTCACACCACTTTTTTGTTGGCATATGGAGATGACAAGAGGGTGATCTACACGACCAATGATGGTGAGTGTGCAATCAAAGGGATTGGCACAATTCCTATTTCTCTCTCTACAAATAGGAATGTTCATTTTTGGAGGATGTCTTGTTTATTCCATCTATTACCAAAAATTTGCTTAGTGTGAGTCAAATGCTAAGTAAAGGCCTCAAGGTGGAGTCTGATGGAGATGCTTGTTTGATCAAAAGGAAGGATGTCTTGATTGAAAAAGGTAAAAGGCAAGGGAAGTTGTTCAAACTAGATGCTTGTGTTATTGCTAACCAAGTTATTTCTATTCAAGAGGTTTGGCACAAAAGGATGGGACACCTCAACTTCAAGTCATTGGAGGTAATGGCAAGGAAGAAGGTTGTGAATGGTCTTCCAAGTTCCTTAAGTGATGTCAAGCATGTTGATGAGTCTTGTGCTGTCACATAGACTACCTTATACTAGATCTATTTCTAGATCTACAAAGCCTTTTCAACTTGTACATTCAGATATTCATGGATTTACTATAATTAGCAATAGTGGAGCTAAGATGTATGTAACATTCATTGATGATTTTAGTAGATTTTGTTGGATCTATCTACTAAAGAGCAAGGATGAAGTGTATGATGTCTTTATCAAGTTTAAGAATGCAAGGTAAAACCAATTTTCCACAAAGATCAAGTGCTTAAGGAGTGACAATGGTGGGGAGTACATTCTACCAAGTTCAAGGCCTTTTGTAATGAGCATGGGATCAAGAGGGAGTATACACCCCACAGGAAAATGGAGTGGTTGAAAGGAAGAATAGGACTTTATGTGAAAGTGTTAAAGCTATGAGGTTAAGTGCTAATCTTGACAAACCATTTTGTGATCAAGCTTTGTTGTGTGCCAATTTCTTGTGCAGTAGGTGGCCGACTGCTATTTTGGATGGAAGGACACCTTTTGAGATGCTATTCAAGAGGAGGCCGGGTGTCAACTTTCTAAGAACCTTTGGATGCACATGCTATGTCAACATTACTCTTGATGATAGGACCAAGGAGGATCCATCTTCAAGAAGAGGTATTTTTGTTGGGCTTTACTCACCTCACTATATGAATGTACATGTTTGATAGCTCATATCGACGTGCAGCTCAAGTGGAAAAACCTTGTTTGATGTTTGGGAACATTCCAAAAGTGTCTTCAAGCATGATTGATGGTAGTGTGGATGGATCTAACATTCTTGATGTTAATGAAAAGGATCCTACTTTGGATGGTGATGATGATGGACCTTCATCAAGTCAAAAGCCAAGGAGAACATCAAGTGAAATACAAGTACCTTCAAGGCTCACATATGATCAAAAGGATAAGCACGTAATTTCTGGAAATTATGTTGCTTTCCTAAACTCTTTGGATGAGCCTACAAGTGTAGATCAAGCAAAGAAAAAAGAGGAGTGGATCCGAGCAATGGATCTTGAGTATCAAGCTCTTATGAAGAATGGAACATGGAGATTGGTGGAGTTGCCTAAGGACAAGAAAGCTATTGGATGCAAATGGATCTTCAAGGTGAAGACAAACCAAGATGAATCTATTAACAAGTACAAAGCAAGGTTAGTGGCAAAAGGATATGCTCAACAACAAGGGATTGACTATGATGAGACCTTTGCACCCGTGGCAAAGATGGTAAGAATTCGAGTCATCATTTTACTTGCTACACTTTATGGATGGGATCTATGGAAAATGGACATTTCAAATGCATTCTTGAATGGTGATCTTGAGGAGGAAGTGTATATGGAGAGCTACATTTCATCAACAAAGCCAAATCATGTGTGTCTTCTACAAAAGATTTTGTATGGCTTTAAGCAAGCGCCAAGGAGTTGGTATGCTAAGATTAACACTTTTTTACTCTCTCAAGGCTTTGTTATGAGTGAGTATGATCATTCACTTTATTATAGGTTTGTTGGTGCCTTTGCTGGCCCGAAAGAAATGCATTGCTGATCTAGAAGCTTACAGCTCCTCCAAATGGGTCCTTAGTGAATTTACCAAAAGCAAATCTCAAATACAGGTCACTTCAGAAACTTTTAAGCTTTGTGTGACCTTGGCTCGTGTCTTAGCACCTGATTAAAAGGAACATCCACAAAAAAAAACCCTTGGAACGCATGTTCAGATTAAAAGGAGACGCTTCTGAAGGTGGTTCTGATACACTAGTCTCACACCTGACAAAGTATTCACTAGAGCTCAGATACCTTATGTGCGACTCATTCCTTGGCAAAAACTGACTGAAACATAGCAGCAGCTGATCCCTGCTGTCTGACGTGTAGATCTGCTCCAAATGAGCTACGTTTTTGGCTGGGCGAGTGGGTCTAATGCGAAAAAACCATCCAACAGGGTAGAAAATCAGACTTGGATGAGCAAACCTGGTTCTGAGTATTGTTCTTGAGCAAAAGAGCACCGTGTAGATCTGTTGCGTGAGTGGGTTGGTGCAAAAAAATATGGTATCATGGAAGGAGATAACATAAACACCAGAAACTATAGCATGGAGTGTGATTCATGTTTGCCTCTTTAGCAAAATACATACTCTTTGAGAAAACGATGTAGCTCCTCGACTACAAATACAAATGATGGATACTCTGTCCATTACAGATCATACTTTTTCCTAAGTAGGAACCTTCTATCACCGACTATTGTAACGCTGCTCAGTTTTGCACTTTTATGTTCTTCCTTTGACTCTTTTATAATATTTATCTCGTACGCAACCCAAGATTTCCTGAGAGTGTAACATGCCATAAGATGGTTTCGAGTCAGCTTCTCAGCCAATGCTCGTTTGGGAGCAGATTTGAGGTCCTCATTCTCTTTATCTCAAAGGCACAAGAGTAGAAGTGGGTTGTAACAAACTCAAGGGAAAATGGAGATGCAATGAAGGCTGACAAAGAAAGCCATAGGGAATATGAGTAGGATAGGCTGGGCGAGTAGTACACGAGTAGTGTAAAAATCAGACTTTGGTAAAGATAAAAATTGCGAAGATCAGAAATGCCTTCAAAGGCCTTTTTCAAGAAGCGTGGTAGTTTAAAGCACTACAAAACATAATTTTGACACTACAAAAGCAAGAAATCAAGCAAAAAGCATGAGAAAAGAGTGGAAAGAGTAGCAACGGTGCCAATGTTGTCTGTTTCGCATCCCTCAACTCCGGCTATGGCTCCAATGAATGAGTGCTATGGTGGACTCCCCACTAGAACACGTTATGGCTCCAACTAGGCATTGTGGTTTTCCCATCCAATGGCTATGGCTTCCAACTAACCCTGTGATTGAAGTATGAGAAGATCTAAAGTGAGTGGGTGAGTATTTCGGGCAAGATCCACTCCAGCCGCGTTCTCTCTCACTTCCTACTGAGAATAAGATTACCAAACCCTAAACATATCCACTAAGGCTTTCCCTACTAGTGTAGGGAAAATTAAACTAGATTAATATTAGCCTGTTTGCACAATGAGATAATTTATAATACAATGCAAAGAGAAAACAATGAAGATCCAAACCACAAGGGAGGAGACTCAAGAGAAAGATAAATCTATTTTCACCAAATGAACACCTACAAAATGAGCCATCCCTCACTCTTATTTATAGTGGGAGTGGGTGGTCTCTTACAAAATGGGCTCTATGGGACAAACCCCCCAATAGGCCTTTGTGACTAACTTTTACATAACTTGAAATGACATTTCTATGTGTCATGCCCATGGCAATTTAAGCTTAGAACTAAATAACTTAAGCCATTACGGATAACATAAAAGCCTAAACTTGATGGTTGGGCAAGTTCTACGTTTAAATCCTATCCTGCTTGTATTTTTAAAGATGTTCCGCAGGATGGCTAGAATATTCTCTAGAATATCAGCCTATATACATTTGTAGTTTTCATGTTTCTAAAGCATAAAATTTGCAAACCACATTCATCTTCACTCATTGTATTGACTATGAGCTTCAAGTGGGTGGAGAAAGCTTATAAAGAGTTTATTCTGAGCACATTAATATTTTTCTACATAAGAAATTCTTCTAATTGTACATTTGGATATTTCTACAAAAGTGTCTAGGAGCTATTTTCATTTTCCATTGAATCTTCCATTTATGTGAAAAAACAAAAAGTCAAGATAGATAATTTTTTATTTTCAACAGTTCTTGCTCAGCAACAACTTCAGTATCTTCTGCCTCTTCCTCTGGTTCTTGAACTTTCTTGTTGTTGGAGACCGGCTTGTACTGCGATGAAGGAGATGACATTCTCACCGAACTTGTATTCTTCTGTGTTGGAGATGAGGACGCAAGTTCAGTAGAAGTCGCCTTTGATGTCCGCATCTGAGAGTCGCCCTCGATGGATGGAGCTAACTCTGGCAGCACTAGCACAATCCTGATATCTTCCTGTACGGATAAAATTCCAACATGCATGCATAATATACCAAACTGCAAACCTAGCCTGGAAAATTATTTATCTTTGGCTAACTTACATAATTGCTTAAAAGCAATCTGTTCGAAAGCAATATGCTCTCCACTTAGAGCTCTGAGTAGGTATCCCATATTTTTATGGGAGATTGTATACTCTTGCTCAGGTAGGAAAATTGAAGCAAGAGCAAAACAGACGAAGCTTTTGATATTGGGGTCTCTGATATAAGAGAGTTTATATCCCCTCTTCTCAAGATATGCTTCCTCTTGGAAAACTCTGCTTCGGGTAATGTAATCAGGCTTGGTAACTGGAATAGTGCCATCTATAGGCAAGCCTAATGCGTGACAGTAAAATCCTTCTGTGATGATGATTTTCTAATTATGGACGATGGTGCAAATGTGTCTGTCCATCCTCTGTTTCGTTCAAAATTTGAATCAACTCATGACATAACTCTGATGGAATCACTGATGGATTGAATTGAAGAAGTCCTTCAATTCTAGCTTGTATGGCCAAAGGTTGCAAAACCGGTAAAACTGGTTTTGGATGGGTTTTAAAGTCGATGACCATGAGGATGATAGCATACAAAAGCAGCAATGGTAGTCGTGAGCGTGTTGAATCGTAAGAAGAGCAGGAGCTTAACGATTGCGAACGAAACAGAGAAAGTGAGAATGAACAAAAAGCAGAAGTGTTTGAAGTGTTCGGGGTATTAATGATATATCGGCAGATTAGACCAGTATTTAATAAAAAGTGTCCTCCTAATATTGAAGGTACAGTCCTTAAAAAATAAGGTCTAAAAGTATTAAATGTAAATGGCTTCTTCGGTAAAATAAACTGGCCGAATATCGCGAAACCATGTGTCGCATTTTTTGCTTACTAAAAATGGTATGTAGACTTAACATAACAAATTCCACACTGGTGTCGCAATTTCCACTAAACACAGTGGGAATTATACGTGAAGAGAAGGTGTCGGGTTTTTCGAAGATTTCCTATATGCTGGAAACAAGTTGGAAACAAACACAAAGAGTGTCGTATTTTTTGGAAAATGAAAACAACAAGTGGATATGACAAGTAAATGGCAAACGTGCTAACAAAAGGGTCGGGTTTTTTGCAAAATAAGGTATGGCGAAAACACCAAGAATGAACGTCAGTGTCGCTTTTTTCGGCATAGATAAAACGGTGAGCCTTACAAACGTATGTGGAACAATGACTGTCGCATATTTCGCATTATTCGCAAAATTTGTGAAGCTGATCTTGCTACTTTTGTTTAGAAATCAATCATAGTATGGCTTCACACTTGATACATTTACTCGAGTATCAGATAAATGTCCTTCAAGATCTGGTAACTGTAATGATCCATTGTTAAAGACTTCAATGACCTTATAAGGTCCCATCCATCTTGTGTGTAATTTCCCTGGAAACAACATGTGTCTGTTGTCATACAAAAGCACGTAGTCTCCATGTTTAAATTTGAATCTTTTGATCGATTGATCAACATTATCTTTTATTTTATTTTGGACCCGTTCAGTTTCTATTAATGCTAACTGACGGTCATCCTCCAACTGCGTGAGAGCAATCATTTGCACTTGGAGGCTGTCATTTTTATCCACCCGTTCCTCACAATCAATGCAGAAGGTTGGAACTTCAAATTCGATGGGTAATATCGGGTGCATTCCATATACAAGGTGATATGGTGTCTGCCTAGTTGTAATTTTCTCGGCAGTTCGGTATGCCCATAAAACTCATGATAACTTCTGATCCCAATCAGAAGAATGTGTTTCTGTCACTTTGTTCAAAATTTTGCGCAAGATTCCGTTAGTTCGCTCAGTAAGTCCATTTGCTTTAGGATTATACAAAGTGGTTTGACGATGTGTGATGGAGAAATACGATAACTTGGCTTCAATGGTTTGATTAAGAGAATGGGTGCCCCTATCACTTACAAGTTCTAAGGGACATCCATAACAAGTGATGATGTTTTAAAACAAAAACTTTGCCACAATTTTGGCATCATTTTTAACTGTAGCTTCGGCCTCTGCTCTCTTGGTAGCATAGTCCATTGCAACGAGAATATAACCATGGCGGGTTTTGTGAGTGGTTGGCTTGATAGCCCCTACGAAATCTATTTCCCACCTCTCAAACGGTGCTAAAGGAATGATTCGTGTAAGTGGCCAGTGTGTCGCGAAGCTATGTTTCCCCATCCTCTAACATGGATCACATTTTTGAATGAAAAGTTTAACGTCTCTATAAAGTGTGGGCCACCAATACTTAGCATTTAGAATTTTTTTGACAATATTTTTAAGCGCATAATGGCCCCCCGAATCATGTAGTGCACTTATTACGGTGGTGGTTTCGATGGGTTAGAACAGCGGTGAAGGTTATCATTAGCTCCTAATTTATATAGTACCTTATCTATAATCGTGTAGGGTCCTACTTTTGCAAGAAAAACTATCTTCTGCTGTTTATTGAAATGATCAGGATAAATTTGATCTTGTAAGAAATTAATAATATATTCATAAATGGATGATTTCGCTTGAATGTGCATTACGTGCTCATCTGGGAATTCATCTGAATTGGTTGATCTTTAGTTTTAAACCATGATATATATTCAGTGTTTTGGTGGTCCTTCCCCCTTCATAACTCTACTTGATAATCAAATTCATCTAATAAGAGCCCATCTAGCTATTCTTCTCAAAAGGTCAGGTTTATTTACTGGATGCTTCAATGCATAATGGTCTACATGAAAAACAAAAGAGTATTCTAGAAGATAATGTCTAAATTTTTTCACTGAGTAGATCATGCGTTGACATTGGTGACCATAAGTTTTTGATGGACTTCTTTATATTAAAAACCACTTGGGAATCATCTTACAAAGACTTATTAGGGAGACCATGGCTATATGAAGCCGATGTTATTACCCACTGGGGAAGAAGGAGATTACCTTCCGAGACCGGATGGCAACATCAGAAGGAAAGAGCCATAAATAAATTACTATATCCTGGGAGAAGGATAAATATGAAGGTGAGACGCCTACATCTTCCTGAAGTTATACTTCAGAGGGTGAAGGAGTTCATTCTGTAAGGACTGATGAAGGGGAGAGGTTGGTATTTAGAATTGAATGAACCAACTAATCTACGTGAGCTTAGGAGATTTTTAGGCCACGTAGGATACTATCGTAGGATAATAAAAGAATATGCTATAGTAGTAACTCCCTTAACAGGTTTATTAAAGAAATCTGTTAAATATCACTGGTCACAAGATCACCAGGACACTTTCAAAAAATTAAAACAATCCTTAGCAGAAGAAACTGGAGATAGACCTCCAGATTGGACTAAGAAATTTCACATATATGTACTTCATCATTTGCAATTGGTGCAGTGCTTAGCCAAAAGGATGATCAAAAAATTGATTATCCAATTTATTATGCTGGTAGACAACTAGCAACATCTAAAAAAAATTATTCCGCTACAGAGCGAGAGGCCTAAGACAACTCCCTATTGGAGTTCTCCTAATTGCATCTGCTAATCTCAGGTGTCTAAGTGTAGGCACTATTCTGTGGTGAATGCCTAGCTAGCTCATACGCTGTCTCTTAAGTAATTATATTTACACTGGATCCAAAATCTATGGGTACACTATCTAAAATGCATCCATTGAAGAACCTTGGTCTCATAAGCATTATCTGAAATGTTAGCACTCTCCCTAGAATCTAGTTTGTACAACTTTCCAATCCTAGATCCTCTAGCAATAACTTCATTTTCTCTTGAGATTATGCACTTGTCAACTTGAAACTTGACATCCAATCCACTATCAAACAACTGTCCTACACTAATGAGATTTTTGGTTAGTCTAGGTACATAAAGTACATCATGCAAGCAAAAAGATTTTGATGATGATGCATGCAGTGGAATACTACCTATTCCTTCAGTTCTACACTCTACATCATTAGCAGTATAGATTGATCTTTTTGCACCTAGATATGGCAAATGCTCATTGTACTTGCTAAGGGAGAAACATAAACTATTGAAATCAAAAAGCATGAACTTGAAAGCAAATGAAAACAACAAGAGCAATAGCAAGCATTGAATAGCAAGTGAGGATGCTTCTCTTCCCAAATTGGTAGAGTTTCCTCCTTCTCATTAAGCATGGAAATAGAGTACAAATGGTGCCTTTTTATAAAATGGGGAAGGCCCTTGCCCCAAAATCCTATTGGCTAATATCTGCATTGATCATATCCATTCATCTTGGACCCAACTTGATCCAAGGGTCCACAAAAAGTACATTGGAAATCACAAGATTCATGTGAGTCCAAAATTGGACCCAACTCTAAAAGAATATACTCTAAGTTTAAAATTGACTTTGGGCCTCAAGTTTTATTTGAATTACAAAGGGCCCAAGCCTATTATTTTACTTACAACTTAGTTTGCGTGCTCATTGGGCCATGGGCATCATTATACACGCAGGATGCCATGCCCTCGCAACACATTTTACTGGACGATTTTATTTATTTACAATTGGTCGGGAATTCCCCCAACAGGACCCACGGCCTAAAGTAGTGTCGGTCCCTCGGCACTCTACCGGTTTAGTAGAAGGATCTCTTGGCCAGCCTTTGGTTGATCAGGTAGCCCGTGACATCTTCCATGAAATTAATGTGGGTCCAGATTCTTCAAGTCCTTGGTCATGTGACGGGACTTGTGGACTCTTGTCAGCCAAATCTTGGTTGACCCACGCTTGGAATCTGCGCGTCCAGGGATCGCCAAGGAAGCCAGCTCAATAATAGACACGAGCGACTGGCAGCTGATCTTCAACTTTGTCGAAAGCTAGCGCCTTATTAGGATCAAAGAATATGGGGGGGGGGGATTGTCCCATTTAGTTTCAATCCCCATTAAATGCTCTAAGTTCCAGGCGTAAGTGGCTGTCGCGCGGATTGTTGGATTAGGGCAGTTGAAATATTTATTGGCAAGTGTGGTGAGAGCCCTTCGGGCATCTACATCCGTATCCCAATCGTGCTCTGAGAGAATTCTCGGCCAATTGAAATTTCGAATCGTGATCTTGTCCAGAGGGGTGCCACATTCTACCCATTTGGATTGTCGTGTGCATCACCCGTAGTTGTTGCAGACTTGTTACATAGGTCTTGATGGCCTTAGGGTCTCTTTCAAAGTGCTGCTGATGCCACTCTGGCTGTGTTTGGAGGGCGGGTAATGCTTGCAGCTCGTTGCCCTTTATTGTCTGAGCTGAAAATGATATCTACCAGCCGCCTCTGGATGACTCGTGGGGATACTTAGATAGAAATTTGATTATTTTCTCCTCCACGGACTTCGGTCTTTGGAAGGCCCGGTTGGCAGAAATGGTGGCGCGAACCTCTTGATGATGAGTTCTGTCCTTCCTCTTGGCTTTGGCTCAGACCTGCATCATGGCCTTGGTCTTGTGTGTTAGCACCCGTATCAGCTGGTCCTTGGTCTTGGCCTTCGGACCCTTGATCTTGACTTAACCCCCCTGCTGCTTGTTGGCCTTGGTCCTGGCTCGTGCTGGTTTGTGCAGCATCAAAACCTGGAGGTGATGGGATCACCACTGGGGTGGGTTGGGTCTTCTTCTCCATGTACTACTGGCAAGCCTTGAGGGCTTGTTTGGCCTAGGTGAGCTCGTGACTTGCGCTTGCCCGATACTTGCCGAACTCTACCTGGTAGTTGTTTAACGTTTGATTATATACCTGCACCTGATGCCTAAAGAGATTCATCTCTGCTTGAGAGAGCGGCCTTGAGTTTGGTGCAGGTTGAGCTAGCCGTGCGAGTTTTTCACTTTGTAAGTCTTTCACTTCCGCCCCCAAGTGCGTATTTTCTACTTCATAAATTTGTAGTTGCGCCTGTAGGAGAGCCAGCCGTTGGGATGCTTCAGATTGAAGCTCTCACATATTCGTGGAGGCCTTTATCAAAGCTTTGGAGAGGCTTTGGATATATTGGTTGAGGCCATCTTCCTTCTGCTGCAGCTTGGGGATCTCTCAGTTCTCTTCTTGTTCATGTTGTTGAGCTATGATAAGCTCTTGCTGTAGCTTCGTAGATTCCACTCGCAACCGGGTGTTGCTTGTCCAAAATGGCTCTGGCTACTACCAGCTCCTGGATGTATGTTCCCAAGGTTTGGTACGCCATCATTAAGTCTGTTGGAACAACCGGTATGCTGGCATTGAGAGGGGCTTGTGTTGTAGCGGCCCCAACGACTTGTGGAGCGTCGTCATCGTTATCTTCAATCAGGTTCTCGGGGGACCTTTTGTCATTTGGGGCGGTAGGATCTGTCCGATTTGGTGATGGTATGAAAATTGTCTGAATAAATGCGTCATCAGACAATGGTTGGTTGCTCTCGACAACCTTTGGTGGCGAAATAGGTGGGCGAGAGAAACAGCAGTGGGAACGGTTTGTCCAAACGAGAGGATGGTGGCAAAACAGATGGGACGAGAGAAACAACAGTGGAAACGGGAGTGGGAACGGTTTGTCCAAACGAGAGGATGGGTGAAATAGAGGGGAACTGAAGTGTGGTGTGAGCACGAAATGCGAGGATGGAGCAGAAATTGTATGATGTGGGGGTGAAAAGTTGATGACTTGCATCCACAGCAGAGTGTCCCAGAGACAACTGAGAATCAGAGGGATTAAACTGGAGAGGAGCAACGGTGGAGACAAGGGCGATGGAGGATGCGATAGCGATGGAAGGGGTAGTGGATAATGGAACAAAAATTGAAGTGATATCAACAGAGCAAACGAGAATTGAAACAGAAGCAGTCGTGGATGGAACAGAAAGAGGAGTAGTGGCAACAGAGACAGGAGGAGGATGTTGTACAAAAGAAGAAGTGGCGGTGGTACATCGTCTAGTGGTAGGTGGAGATGAGGAGGAAGGGGCAGCGCCACACATTCTCTTACTGGTTGTTGTGTCAGTAACTACGGATTGGGAGGATGTTGATGTGGCAGATGGGCAAATAAAGGTTAGTGTGCAGCACGATGGGAAGATAAAAGGCTGGGAGCGCGGAAGCCCGCACTTTCGCCTCCACAAGTGCACAGGAAAAATTACACAACAGGAGACCTGCTGCGATATGCTCATGGTTGTTTGGGTTTGATGGAGATGGTTAGTTCGATGAATGAGGAAGGCGTTCAGTCGTATGGCACAACCGTGGGGCCATGGAATGCCAGGAAGGATTCCACTATCTAACTCAGCAGCGTGGACTGGATTCTGTCCTTGCAAAATGTTGAAACAACTAGAAAGCTGTTCAACAGATGTGCAACCGCATGTATAACTGGTTCCGTAATAGCATCTATCAGGTAACCATTGTTAGTTTGGGATGGGACCTCTGTGCAGTCTTGGCGACGAAAAATTTGATCAGGCTTTTTGCCTGATGATGGGAGATGGGCTAACGATCACCAGACATAATGCCAATGGTGACCATCGAGTTTGCGTTAATCCTGACCTTGTATGTGGTACCTTGGTACAGGAAGTGAAAGCGCGACGCATCCCAAGTGGCTTAAGCGTGAAGGGCCATGTTAATCTCAGAATGGAAAAGCACAAGAAAAAATCCATTGCCTCAAAAAGTGGGCCAGCAATCTGAAGCCACAGTTGAATCAAAGTAGTAGAAGGTAAGGGCCAAATCTGGAAGTTCAAGTGATCAAGACAAGTTGATAACTTTTTAGGAGTGTGAAGAATAAAAAGCCATTCAACTTGACTATAGGGGTTGATGAAATTTTTCATCATACATGTACATTTACAAGCTGTAATATCATTCTCTACCATGTAAAAACTTGAGCTGTCTCATGCATTTAAGTCTAATTGTTATTTGTGATATTCACAATGTCTAGATTGGTCAAATTGACATGCACGTGAATTTAGACATAGAAATGGCCAAATTTGGGCTAGTAGGAACTCTAGGTAGTTCAAGAACATTGCCTCCTAAGTTTTCATTGTGACATGCAAAGCATGCAAATATTGTAATGGGACACATGCATAAATATCTAGTTGAGAAATTGACATTTGTAGAAAGAAGATAGAAGCTAGGTGCAATCTTGTGCATGCAAGCTGGTCAATAGTTTGGTAGATTACACTCTTTGAGGTGGGCTAAATGTGGTTGCATCTAGTAGTACCAAAAGCTACATCTTCTCCTATATATTTACATGACGTTCTCTCATATTATGAATGATGAATCAATCTATCTTGGTGACATAATGTCAAAATTGGATCTCGCACTATTTTGCTTGTTTTTGTATTCTCTCTCTAACTCGAGTAGAAGGCATTCTTCATACATATTTTTGCTTGTGTACTTTCCTTTTGATGAGGTCTTAATGAAGATTTGATCAGTAGCATTCTAGATTATGCTTTAGCCATAAAATCTGATGGTAGATTGTAGTACTACTCTACATGTGATCTGTGGGCCATCATAAAGCATGGTAAAGATCATTCACACTTCTTTGTGGTTCCCCACAAGTGTGAATATTCTAGATTTTTCACAAATTCTAGCATGCATAAAATAGTGATTTCTATGTTGTTGATGAAACTAGATGTGTGATCAAACTTGGCTAAAGATTTTTTATGATCTAAATATGTTTTGGGTCTAATATTTTCACATAGTATCAGAGCAGGTTGCAGGCCAAATTTTGTGTTTCTATCAAATTCAGCGGTGGATTTGAGGGCACCATAATTTCTATGACTAACTCAAATCAAGCATTTTCAACTATAGAAATTGGATCTTGTGATCCTAAAGTCATTTTAGGTCAAATCACTTGTAGATGGCCAATTTTGTTGGGATCATATATTAGAGGATCCCAATGCAGAAGCTCGGATCGAGTTGACTCTATTTAGTTGTATCTACAACTACAAACTATGATCTAATTTGTTTCGAATTATAGACTAACACTGCAGATCTGATATTAATTTATAAACAATAGATAATGTTTAATCAGCAATCAATAATTGAAAACAGCGGAAGTAATATCTACTACAGCAAGCATCACAAGTCATTCACATATTGCACACAACGGGCAGAATGTTGCAACTCATCTATTATCAGAATTAAGTTTACAACAAGATCTTTGAGCGCTAGATGTGCTATCATTTTTAGTAACCAAAGATCTTAGAGTTTGATTGGATCTTAATGATCTGATTTTTCTTCACATGGTAGCAGAGCTTTCTTGTAGGTAACTTGAAGGATCAGCCAGATTTATCAAGGATTTGGAGGAGTTACCAATTCTAGAGCATACTAGATTGATTTCTACTCAAAAATCAAGCATTTTTCAAGTGTAGAATTGATTTTTTGTAAATCAAGACTCAATAGAAGGAAAATAATTGAAGTAGACCGATGTCACTCCATACTGGTGGAATGTGGTGACTTTAATTGCTATGAATAGGTCTTATTGCATTCTTCAAGATACTATATCAACTTTGTAGCATTTGCATACAAAAGTTGCAAGATTCAATTGTGTGTTTTTTTTTTCAAAACCCTCTCTTGTGTGTGAGGTTGCTGGACCTTTCAAGAGTGTGTTTTGAGTTTAGGAAGTGAAAAATTTCATGAGAATGTAGGTGGATCATTGTTGATCAAGTATCTTCCAGTCTATGTGTTGGATTTGCTAGGTTTG